>CM076982.1:45097225-45104725 GCA_039105355.1 Benthosema pterotum | reverse complement strand
AACGTCTCAGATCCACTTTAATATTACATTTTGAATGAGAATAAAGCGGTAATCCATACTTGGTAAAGGTTGAAATATTTATAATCAAGCCATGCATCCATAGCAGAGCATGGGGTTGGCAAAAGGTGTGGAATTCACAGTAAACCTGGTCACTGAACCACCTCCCCCTGGCCAGCCAGGGTGTCTAATGGGGGTGTGTAATGGAGGGGAAAGTTTGGAATAATGTGTTCCTTCCTTGTGCCACGAGTTATCGGCAAAACTCCTCCCTGTCAGGTGGTAAGAAGCAGAATGTTCAGACATAACCTGACATCGCAGGCTTTCCACCAGGGAGGAAAACCTGCTCTGCGTTCCAGAATGGCCACGTGAACCGGTCTGGAGCAGATGGTAATTTACGCCATGTTGTAGTCAACGATTCATAGTCATCAGGCAGTTGCTGCGTAAAACTAGCCTGGCTCAGCCCTGAATCAGCACCTTAAAAATAATAGCTTATTTTTTTCCCCTGTGATTCAAGGACTGGCTTCCCTGCCTCTGGGGCCGTTTGTGCGGATTGGAAATCCAATCCCAGCACCTGATTGGCCAACAGCCCTGTCACTCACTTTGTTCACAACGTCGAACCAATCACAATTAAGACTGCTGCTTTGATAATGCCCATCCTAGATACTGCTGTGGTAGAGAGGGACTTCAGTCTGAATAACGAAGTAAAATGAAATGACAACTCAGACTGAGGTCAGGCTAGCGTGAAACGGTACTTACGTCACGCAGTACGGCTACGCTTACAGTCCCCAGCCCAGCAAACCTGTTCAGTCTTCACTAGCATCTTCCCACTTACCTTCAGAAAAATGGATGTGTGCAATGAGCACACACAATTCCCCTTTCAAATCTTTGCTATCGCAAAGGGAGAGAGAAAATGTTTCCTTGGGGAATACATTTCCGGGAGCACCACGCCGCGTTTGGCTGAAAAAATGTCTACTTCCGTGGAGCGGAAATCCCGCCTTCTGATAGACTCTCTGCCTTAGATGGTGCCCACGCTTTCCTTTTCGCAGCGCAGAACCGAGGCTACCGTTCATGAAACTGATTCCGCCTGGAGTTTTCCTGCACAGCGATGTAGAAACACATTAGCAACAGAGAGACAAAGATGAATCCCTCCGAGTGAAAACTGTCATCAAGGACACTTTGAAAAGGATCACACGAACATTAGCCTGGGCAAATAGACACGTGCGTGCGCACAAGCACACGCACGCGCACGCGCGCACACACACACACACACACACACACACACACACACACACACACACACACACACACACACACACACACACACACACAAACAGCCCCCTGCGCTGCTGGGAGGGCGAACAGTGATTTGCAGCCCACTGTGGCCATTAGCAAACACGCTTCACCTCTAATTACTGATTGCACTTGGGTGGGACGGCACATGACTGTGCACTTGCCCCCCCCCCCCCCCCCCCCCCCGATGCGTGTGCACGTGCGTGTGCTCTCTCCTCAGGTGTGTTGCAACGCCCCTCCCTGTTCTTCTCATGTTTCCCCTCCAAATGTGCAGGTTTATATCATGCCAATGAACACATGAAAGCTTCGATTCGTGAGAATAGACAATCTAGCATCAATAGGCAGAGGCAAAGAATTAAAATGACGATGTACACTTTAGGATTTGGAACTCTTCTGAGATCTCCAACTTTCCTCTCCAGAGCAACAGCAGCAAATTCCTCCTGGTGGATTCCCAAGGTGTTGAAAGGCTAGATCAGGGCTGCCCAAAAGGTAGATGGTGATCTACCAGTAGATCACACAGACCATGCAGGTAGATCACATGACAGTCCCCCCAGCACTTGGGCCCTTAGAGATCTGTAACTCTTGAAACCAAACGGACACGTAAGGGTCCATTTGGTTTCATTTTACCACTCTCAAGAATTAAATTGTATTTAAACATCTGAATTATGTCATTTCCAGAGTCTACACAATTAGAAAATGGAGAATAATTGTTGTTTTGACCAACATTTTGGCAGTTCTCCTTCCCAATTGTGGACAAAAAATGTGAAAGTTCTTAGTTTTGGGTGCAAGAGACTAAACTCAACATCACAAACTGTTAACTCAAACCTCAAATACTGTTTTCAAACGTCAGTAACAGCATATACAAGAAAACTTTCCAATTCACCCCCTCTATTTTTCATTTTAAGTGCATTATTCTTAAAGGTAGGGTAAGTGATTTGAAATTCATGGTGTAGTACCAGCCTGGTGCACTAGGGGCCCCCAATAGCAGCTACACTATGTGAACCTGCTGCTCGATCCTGATTGGAGGAGAATTCACCCTCCACCTGGGGAACTTTTATTAGCTCCTCTGCTAACGTGGGGGAGGGGGAAACTCCATATATGGTCTGCACACCTTATAATAGAGCATTTTAACAGAAAAAGATTTTTTTGGGGTGATATCTGACAAAAGTGAAATCACTTCCCCTACCTTTAAGCAATATAACAGTTATAACAGTAAGTAACACCATCACCAAGTAGTTCAAAGCTCAAACTTTATAGGGGCCTTTATTTTCAGTAAAGGATCACATTTTTGATGTGTAGATCTTGTTGAGCCGATCATTTTGAAAGTAGCTCTTAAGTCAAAAAAGGGTGGCACCACTGGGATAGAGCGTCCTCGGCGGTTGCTCACTGTTAACCGCAAGGTTGCCGGTTCGAAACCGGGCTCCCCCAGAGTTGTGTCGATGTGTCCCTGAGCAAGACACTTAAGGCCTAATTGCTCCTCATGTGCTGGTTGTGGATTGCATGGTTTTCTCCACCAAGAGTGTATGAATGTGTGGGTGAATGTGATGCACAATCTATGTAAAGCATCTTGGATAAAAAGGTTAAAGTGGGACGTTCTTCGAGGACCTCCCTAGGGAGATGCTCAGGAAGCATCCTTTTTTTTTTTATATATAATTTTTTATCCTACGATTTTGTAACCCATTTTTTTCACCCAGTGCCAATTCCTAATGTGATCCTGGGACACACCCTCCACCAACCTGGGGAGGCGGCAGCGGACTGGCCTCATGCGTCCTTCAATGCATGAGGAGTCCAAGCTGCCTTCTTTTCACCTGACAGGTGGGAATTTCCCTGGTTGGACGTAGCGCGTGGAAGGAACACGTTATTCCAACCAGTTCCTGTCCCCTCCATCAGGCGCCCCGGCTGGCCAGGAGGAGGCAGTTTAGAGCCCAGGATTACAACATGTTTTTGTGAGGGTATCTACCCTAGGGGACACGGGGAGAACATGCAAACTCCACACAGAAAGGCCCTTTCGCCAACCCCGCCTCGGGTATGGGCACTGATGACGGGGCATCCTAACCAGATGCCCAAATCACCTCAGCTGCGGCTCCTTTGCAGGCGAAGCAGCAGCGACTTCTCATCCTGCCTCTTTATATAAGGAAGATGTTCTCTTTGTATCGGCGACCTTATTCTTTCATACACGAATGACGAGAGATGTGGTAGCAGAAGCATGGATCACACTGTTAACGCCAGTCATCAAAAAAAGGGGTTGAAAAGTAGCATAACGCTTTTGATATGGAAATCGGTATATAGAGTACAGTGAGAACAACTGATCTTGACCCCTGTCACCCCTAATCCCCCACGGCAGTGAACTTCACCAGTCCAGACAGCTCCATTGTTCATAGATAATGGCTCATTTGCATTTCCAGACCTACACGATCGCAACACAGCGCAAGGCCCCGCAGCGTTGTGAGCTTGTGATCAATATTTAAAAGACATTGGCTCTCTAGGAGGTATCAAGGCGCCTGGAGCTCCGAGGGGAGACGGTATAGTCAATTACATTGCAGAGAAATAAAATGTATATATTTTTTTTACCTGAAGTCAGCTTGTGTGGTACCTGGTCTTACTGGAGCTGTGAGTGTCATTTAATCGTTTGTTCATTTGTTCGTTCGCTCGTTCGTTTATTTGTTTATTCATTTATTAGCTAAAAAAAAGTCTAATAATGTATTTTAGGTGTTGACGTGACTACAATGATATGATATAATAACTAATGCATTTATATCTGAATGAGCCCTGGGAACAGTGAAATGTGAAAATACTGTTTTTTTCAAATGTATTTTTTAAAAAAAACTGAACCACATCATCAACTCATCTTATTTCCCCCCTTAAAATACTAACCTTAAGCTGTCTTTGGATATTATTCAATTGCACACATTCGTTAGTTACTATTGAACCTAATGGGAGCAAGCCTAGCTTTTCACAAAAGAGTTAAATGATATAAAAAAATGAATAGCATAATAAACAAGTGTCATGAAGCGCAACATGGAGGACGCTCTTGTACTTGTGCAAATCTTTGAATATAAATGATGTCATTTGAAAGCGAATGATTTTTTTTTCACTCAAATCTTTGCTTCTGCGGTATCTCTTGAACCCCCGCTCACCCCCTTTACGGTAAATTGATGTCGACGTGATGCATGTAGGCTACACACCATCACACGCGTGCACACACACGCACACATACGGACACGCGGTTGATGTGATGTATGTACACATCATCACCTTGGTGTGTGATTTGAACACGGATCATCCTCAGCTCTCGCTGAGACAATTTCACACATGATCTCCCATGCAAAACAATGTGTGTGTGTGTGTGTGTGTGTGTGTGTGTGTGTGTGTGTGTGTGTGTGTGTGTGTGTGTGTGTGTGTGTGTGTGTGTGTCTCTCTCTCTCTCTCTCTCTCTCTCTCTCTCTCTCTCTCTCTCTCTCTCTCTCTCTCTCTCTCTCTCTCTCTCTCTCTCTCTCTTGCCCATCATATCTATGGATTATTGATGAGACAAAATCATTCATCCTGAGCAGAGCTTTAACTCCCCGACCGCCGATCCCGCGATCATCGTTTTCCTACCGTGAAATTACGCACGCCGGTCACGACGACGGCGCGTAACACCATGTAGATTTCATTCTTTTATCCATCTATTAGTCCCAGCGCATCGTCTGATAAAGATCCCGTTGCTGACTCTCATTTGGGACAGAATTGCCGCAACAACTATTTTTTTTTTTTTCGTCCCTTTCGCACCCATTCAATCCAATGCATTCAAAGGCCTCTCCTGAGATTCTGCCCCTGAATGTCGTGGGCGCCTGGGTAGATGAACTAGGGCTAAACGTCACTTCCTAACTTTTGACCCGGAACTTTTTGCTCGGATCGTCAGAGGACAGGTTAGTCAAGACACCAGAAACAGCATGACGTCATCGCACATCCTGTTTAGGAGATCTGGCGCTTCAAAATAAGGGTTTTTTACCGAATCCAATGGCTTGAGCTGTGGCGTAGGGCAGAAAAGGACGCACACGCGATCACGGTCGATGTGTTAATTATGCTGTTCCATATTTGACGGATACGAGAGCAGACGGCTATCGATCCACTGATCCTGAGAGACTGTTGAGACACGTGCATTACTGGCTGTATCTATGAGGTGTCGGTGTGTGGTGCGTGCGTGTGTGGAGGTTAGTCTGAGGAGATTTCACCAGACATGCATAGTTTGCATTCTTGTATTACTGATTGACATGATCTAAACCTGAATGTGTACATGGGTAGGTTTGGATAATTGCATAGGATTATTATAGTATACACGCAATTGTGTTTGCACATGTCTGACAAAGCCGGCTGCACCACGAACATCTGATGATTTTAAATGAGAATTCCAACCATTGTCAGCATTCGGGGCAAGTTGACGCACGCACACACGCACGCACGCACGCGTGCTAAAGAAATCTTTAGTTTTGGGGTCTGTGGGGATAAAATGTCATCAAATAGTGGTCCATGGCTGAAATGCTGTGGGCCCTGGTATGAAAAGGTGTGTTGAAAACCCCTGTTCTGAACAATAGCCATGATGCTCTAAAATAGTGGTTCAAAGGAAACACAATGCTCACTCTGGTATGTATGGCATGAGAATGATAATGGAAATGTCTTTTCAACCTGCAGGGGTTGAGATGAGTTATTCACTGAGGCATTCCACAGCACTGGGGTTGAGACGAGTTATTCAGCTATTTCCACCACGCAGTGGGAGTCCTGCATGGGAGAAGCACAGCAGAGACTAATGCATCTGCCTGTCTGAACAAAGTGGCGTATAGCAGAGATAACTCAAAATACCGGGCTGAACAAGTAGAGCCACATCATGAAGATGGCAAGGGGCCCAGGGGCCGGTTGATAAAGTGTTGCTGATACTTAAAAAGACAGTGCAACGTGCATTGTTTTATGGCTAGCCCATGTTCTCTCTTTTCTTGCGGTGATATTCAATTCAATTATCATTCGACGCAAACAAGTGTGTCCGAAAAACGAACTAACCAGCCGCTTCGACCTCTATCCATCGATTGAATAGACACTTATCAACAGAAATGTTACGATCCAATCGTGCCGGTATAGCAGATATTCAGATACCCGCCGGGCAAGTAGATATTTTGTATTCATTGCATCGGTGGATCACGGATACTACTAGTAGGGCGGGGCGAAGCATAGTTTTACTGAAGTTCTGTTTAGGGTTAGTAACCGCATAAAGCACTGTCTAACCCTAACCCTAAACCCTAAACATAACCCCAGTAAAACTAGGCTATGCCTACACCTAACCCCAACCCTAAACTTAACCTCAGTAAACTTATGCCTAAACCTAACCTAACCCTAACCATAACTTCAGTAAAACTTCCTTCGCCCCGCCCTACTAGTAGTATCCGTGATCCACCGATGGTTGTCATGGCTGCCAGTTCCCACCTGATATTGTGTGGAAGTGCAGACTGCTGCAGATTGTGCCGAATAACTGCCAACTTGCATAATGTCTTGAGGCTCGGACTGAAGTCTAAGACATGGAGGTCTCTTCCCAAGAAGACGGCATGATCTCCCACCACGCAACAGCACATCCCGTACATCTTCCCAGGGAATTTCCCCTCGGTCTCAACCTTCTTCCACAAGAAGGTCTCTGGACTGAATTTCCACAGATCATTGAGGTAGCTGAGGCCGTAGCTGGGTTCGCCACCCGTCACGTACAGCTCTCCGCTGTAGGCAAAGGTAGAATGACCGTAGCATCCTTGTGGAAGAGGCTGTGCAGAAGGCATAATTAACCAGGCGTTGGTTTCTGTGTCAAACACTCTGGTGTTGTAGCACTGGTATCGAATCGTTTGCCGTCCTCATTTATCGACCCTCCAAAACAGTACACCTTCTGTCCAACTGGCACCACGGCCTGCTCCCTTCCCAATATTCCTTTCAGACAGATTGTCCAGTGGAGCATTTTATCTATACGGAAATTTCATGGGATTCACAAAGCAAAGTATGCAAAGTAAAAAGACAGCGTACATACCACTGCGATGTAAATGTGAAATGTGTTATGTGGCAGCACACAAAACGTCATACAGGTTTTTACCAATCTACAAAGCTGCTGAAGTGTCGGGGTGGCCAATCGACAAAGCTCATTCATGCCTGACCGATCGGCCCAACCAGAGACATTGTTTTTGCTTTTGTCTAATTATTACTTGT
>CM076982.1:45027225-45092225 GCA_039105355.1 Benthosema pterotum | reverse complement strand
AAACCAACGACACAGAGTCAGGAATATATGCTTTTTAACATATAGTTTATTCTCCAAAATCACAAAGAATGAGCGAATCTGTTCATAGAAGCCACGGTGCTCCTCACTTCACATTGTGATCTTTAATTTTATTTTATTTCTATGTTATTTTGAGTCATGGCAGCCAGTTCCCACCTAATATCATGTGGAAGTGCAGACTGCTGCAAACCGTACCGGATAACTTCTAGTTTGCATAGCGTCTTGAGGCTTGGACTGAAGTCCAAGCCATACAGGTCATCTCCACAGAGGACGACGTGTTCCCCTATCACACGACAGCTTATAACGGACATCTTCTCAGATGGGATTTTCTCCTTGGCCTCAAGCTTCTTCCATGAGCCGGCCTCTGGACTGTATTTCCACACCTCATTG
Source organism: Benthosema pterotum (assembly GCA_039105355.1). Classification (NCBI taxonomy): domain Eukaryota; kingdom Metazoa; phylum Chordata; class Actinopteri; order Myctophiformes; family Myctophidae; genus Benthosema; species Benthosema pterotum. Next base: position 45,091,817 of record CM076982.1, on the reverse strand, counting down.
AAGGTCTTGCAGTCGTAGAAGCTTCCACACATGTACAGCTCTCCATTGTAGGCAAAGGCAGAAGGACTCCATGAGCGTCCTTCTGGAAGAGGCCTTGCGAAAGGTGTGTTTAGCCAGCCGTTGGTCTCTGTGTCAAACACTGTGGCAGTGTTTTTGCACTGTGGCCTATTATCCCTGCCTCCAAATACAAATATCTTTTCCCTGTAGATGCTCAAGATGGTGGCAAGCTGAGGGTATGATTTGTCTGATACAAATCCTCTGGTGTCAATTAAAGTCCAGACCATTGTGGTGGTGTCCAACTTGTACATGTCATTAGTCCATCTATAAGAGATATATCCTCCATAGATAAGCATGACCTTTCCGAATGCAAAGGCAAAGTGATATTTCCTCCCCTCTGGGACAGCACCGGAAACCTTTGGTGTGGCCCATCTGTGGCTGCTAACATTGAATGCGTGAAGCTGTTCGCAGTATGACCTGACACCATGACACAATCCCCCAAAGACGTAGGCATTGTCTCCAATCAGAACGGCTGTGTGGCCCGTATGCCTGCAGGGAACCTCAGAGTTCCAGTTTCCTTCTCCATGCATCGGACGAGGTAGTCTCGTCCAGCGCAAAGCCACCGTGTGGAAGATGTGCACGTCCATTGAACGAATGTATGGTCCCTTCACACCGCTCCACCATCCAAAACAGTACACCTTCTGTCCGACCGGCACCACGGCGCGCTCCCGTACATTGTGTCTTTTCAGACGGGTCGTCCAGCGGACCATTTCATATATGCGGAAATCTCATGGCATTCTCGAAGTGGAGTATGCAAAGTAAAAGAACGGCGTACATACCACTGCGTGCACTGTGATGTGAACATGTGTTGGGGCAGCGGATAAAATGTCCAACGGTGTTTGACCAATCTGCAAAGTGTCGGGGTCGCCCGATTATGAGGCTCATTCATGCCTAACCGATCGCCTATAGCAACCCCAACCGGAGACATTGTATTTTCTTTTGTCTAAATTTTACTTGCGTTAGCGGAGCAAGGGCAAGTAAGGTGATTTGTGTTCGGTGCTCGGTGGTTGGTCCCTTGGGCTGCTTCGATTGGCCGGCTTAGGTGAAAGTAAAAGACCTTTATAGTTAATGTCATTACTATTAGCCCGCTTCGCTCACGCACGAGTAGGCCATGCATGGCCTACTTGTGCCCAAAATGCAAGTTTCCACTCTACCGAGTGCTGATCCAGTTTTCTTTGCTCCCAGACATGCTGTATGGAATGAGTTGGAACTAATAATACGAGAATGACCATAAAATGTATGCAACTCTGACAGTGTCCACATGGGACCAAATGGATTTGCACACAAAGTAGATGAGATGATAAGAAAAAACACATTTTCTAGGAAATCAATTCGATATATATATCGAATTGAAATATATATATATTTTATATATATATATATATATGAAATATATATTTTATATATATATATATATATATATATATATATATATATATATATATATATATATATATATATATATATATATATATATATATATATATATATATATATATATATATATATAATATATATATATATATATATGAATTGGCATGGCCTATTTGTGTGCAACCCTACTGAGTGCAGATCCAGTTTCTAATGGTTTCATTCGACGGGGTGGTCTAAAACCAATCATGTCTTTGTTTGTTCCTACGTGCTTTAACGTTTAGAATCAACAGCAGTCTAGTAAAGAGTATAGACTGCTCTTCCGAAGAAACGGCTTTATTATTGAGAGCTTGTACCGCGCGCGTGTGTGTGTGCGTGCGTGTGTGTGTGTCGCAGCATGACATTTTGCAAGGCACTACGGTGGCTGGGAATTACTGATGTTGTGTCTAGATGGTTAGATGGGGAAGAGATGGAATGTGTGTGTGTGTGTGTGTGTGTGTGTGTGTGTGTGTGTGTGTGTGTGTGTGTGTGTGTGTGTGTGTGTGTGTGTGTGCGCATGCATGCATGCGCGTGCGTGTGTGCGTGCATGCATGTGTGCGTGTGTGCGGTGTGTGCGCGCTCAGATGGGAAATGCTCTGCAGTTTCCCTGCTGGAATGTCCCTTCATTGATTCGACAAAAATGATTGACTGTCTCCACTTGGCTGCCATATGACTCTCTGTATGAAGCCAGTGTTAGGTGAACCAGGGTTATGTGTGTGTGTGTGTGTGTGTGTGTGTGTGTGTGTGTGTGTGTGTGTGTGTGTGTGTGTGTGTGTGTGTGTGTGTGTGTGTGTGTGTGTGTGTGTGTGTGTGTGAGAAACCAGGGGCACTTGTGGCTTTTGATTTGCTTTCACTGCTTGTGTGGGACACAGAGAAATCTGTCGTTTCTACAGTGCACCATGCTGGCCTGGTTCTCTCTCTCTCTCTCACACACACACACACACACACACACACACACACACACACACACACACACACACACACACACACACACACACACACACACACACATACACACACACACACACACACACACACGCACACGCACACGCACACGCACACGCACACACACTGAAGCCTGAGTGTTGCAAGTTATTTCAGACTTATTTCATCATTCCTCCCGTTTGTGATTTGAATCGCCTGTTGAGTGGCAAATGTTTCAAACAAGCTGGCATTTTTTTTCATCCCACGATTTTTGTAACCCATTTTTCACCCAGTGCCCCCCCAAACACGATGCCATGAAAAACAACCCGAGATATTTCAAATTAAAGTGCTTATATTTAAATTGATTTGGAAACACTACTACTGTGACTAACTAACTACAGCATTTCATCATTGAAAACAGAAAATTCTGAGTCAGACCTTTAGCTTTATGCATGCTGCGTGTCTGTTGCAACTTCAACAACAACTGATGTTATTATTGATGCTTTACTTGTCTAATAAAAGTCCTGTAGCCGAAAATGGTATGGGTGCGGCTTCATTGCCGGTGGCGCGAAGCGACACGGGCGATGACACAGCCCCGCCCCCTTGCCATTCATTTCAACAAAAGTAGCTCAGTGGCGTTTTGAAGCACCCAGAAGACTGGCAAAGGTTGCACCTATACTTCCGCATTTGGGCACCAAATTTTGGTAACCAAATGCGGAAGTGTGTCCTCCACAAACGCACACATGAACGAGCGCCAATGTTAAACTTTGGAAGCATAGGGTTTCCTAGCCATGAATCTACGGGCTGCCTGCACACTAACCACTAGAGCCGACCGCTTCAACATTGGATAGGCCAGGGGTCGGCAACCCAAGATGTTGAAAGAGCCATCTTCGACCCAAAATTAAATTCAAAATCTGTCTGGAGCCTCATTTATTTTTTTTTCCTGAGAATGTGCAAATGTGAACCAAATGGACCCTGGCGGGTCCATTTGGTTCCATTTGCACACTCTCAGAAAAAAAGGTTGTCAAAGAAAAATCATTAACATGATGACACATTAACATAAAACACAACCTTTCTTCAGAAAAAATAAAGGAGTTTTACAGAACTCCATTTCTAGTCCACACAACATCTCTAAGGTATATTAATGACATAGTAAACTGAGTAAACCTTTGAAAATGGGTGGTTCAGATTGAAAGCTCCACCTCTGATAACTGCTGGGCTTTTTTGACATGGCCAAGTGCTACTTTAACTGGCAACTGTCAGACAGCGCAACGCGTTTTGGGTGACTGAAATGTTTATATTATGTTGGCGGATCACCCCAGTGTGTGTATGTAATAATGCTACAGCCACTGAGCCACTAGGGCTGTGTTCTGGAGCCTGCTGACCCCTGGGATAGGCTTTCTGGGGATGTGTCAAAAGGCTGCAAGAGTTCACTGAAGGAAATCTCTCTCTCTCTCTCTCTCTCCCCAGATAAGTGTGATGAAGTTCTGGTGTCTCCTCTACCTTACACGTCGTTCAGCAGCTCCTCTGTGTTCACCAGCGGCTACGCACCTGAATACGCAAAGCTCAACAGGAGAGGAGGTAAGTGCATCTGCGTGCACACACACACATGGTAAAATGGTAAATGGTGCATTTAGGCGCTTTACATAGATAGTAGGTCCCATTCACACACCAATAGCGGAAGAAACCATGCAAGGTACTGACTGACCAGCACATTGGGAGCAATTAGGGGTTAAGTGTCTTGCTCAGGGACACATCGACACTAAGTCTGGGGGAGCCCGGGTTTGAACCGGCAAACTTGTGGTTACCATCCAGTGACTGAGCCACTGCCACACACACTCACACAGGCATGTGCATACAGTACATGACATGGTTCAGGGTTTAGGGTTCCGGTTTTGCTTAGGGTGTCAGTCATCACTATATGATTGTTATTATGTCTGGCAAAACACATGCACACCCATTGGATGATTGCATTGTAATCATGTTAGGGCTGTTGAATGATTCAAAATTTTAATCAGATTAATCACAGCTTCAAAATGAATTTAATGTCCAAAATATGCCATGTTTATCTGGGGGTAAAGAGGATCTGTTTATCTTTTAAATATTTTTTCAAAATAGGTGATCTACAAGCCCTCAATTCGTGTATCCCTCAAGCTATATACTCTATTGCCCTGGTTACAGGGAGATGCACAAATGTGCCAATATGCCCCCATAAAAGCGTGCTCTACCCAATATTTTTTTTTTACCAGATTAATCAACAAAATTAATCCTATTAATTCCATCTTTTCAACAGCCTTAATGCATATTCCCATCTCTCTCTCTCTCTCTCTCTCTCTCTCTCTCTCTCTCTCTCTCTCTCTCTCTCTCTCTCTCTCTCTCTCTCTCTCTCTCTCTCTCTCTCTCTCTCTCTCTCTCTCTCTCTCTCTCTCTCTCTCTCTCGTTTTCTCTTTAGAGATGATGTAAGTTTTGGTGTATTATGTCTTTGTTGGAACACATAATTGTCAATAGGTTTTTATAATCAAGATTTGTTAAAAGTAAAAAAAAGGTCTCTCTCTCTCTCTCTCTCTCTCTCTCTCTCTCTCTCTCTCTCTCTCTCTCTCTCGCTCGCTCTCTCTCTCTCTCCACTTCTCTCATCCTGGTGCTTCTAGAAGTGTTGAGTCATTCTTCGGTACATGGCGAGCAGATACAGAACATCTGTGTTTATTCACTCAATAATTCATGCAGAGTGTCTCTGTGAAGCCACAGAGCGACCGAATGGGGAGCGTAGTGTTATGACGAGTTCTAAACTAACTTGATAGTCCTGTAGTACTGTACGCTATGCTTGAATAGCCTTGATTAGTCAACTCAAAGTACAAAGGAGGCAGCAGTGGCTCAGGGGTTGAGAGTGGCTGGTAGAATGCCCAGAGTTACTGCCGAAGTGTCCTTGAGCAAGACCCTGAACAGGGGTTTGTTCCCGATGTGCAGGTTAACACCGTTTTAGTTATTTTTTACTTTTAATTTTCTAATTTAGATAGTTTGTTAGTTTTTATAATGTGTTTTTCTTTTTCTTTTTTTTTTCTTTCCGTTTTTATTCAGGTGTTATTTTGGTGAAAATGATTACCGGTAGTTTTAGTTAGTTTTACTTTTAGTTACATTTTTTGTGCTGTATTTTATTTTTGTCAGGTAAGGTCAGTACAACTCAACAACCATTTTACACCTAAATTCATTTTTCATTTTAATCATTGATCGCTGTCATCTGTGCAATTCATTTAAAAGGTTTAATAAATATCTGAAAGGCATATAAATGTTGCTTAAAACTGTTTGCATGCGGTGAGATGAGGAGAAAGTCGCGAACACACAGGTGAGAAGAGAGGTCGATGGAATTGGCAAGTGACTGCGGAAGAAAGTGCTATTAAAATACAGAGGTCCCGTGTGGGCGAGAGAGATGTACGTTGATGGAACGAGTGAGAGACAGGCGATAGGAAATCAACTGAGATGAGAGAGAGAGAGAGAGAGAGAGAGAGAGAGAGAGAGAGATAATTTCCCGACTGCAACCACTGATCGTGACCGCTGGCGCGAGCAATACCATAGCTCAGTTGCAACCGTTGGGCCAACAGTCGTGACCGTTAGGCCACCTTCCACAATATCAACTGTCGAGAGAGAGGGAGAGGGAGAGGGAGAGAGAGAGAGAGAGAGAGAGAGAGAGAGAGAGAGAGAGAGAGAGAGAGAGAGAGAGAGAGAGAGAGAGAGAGAGAGAGAGAGAGAGAGAGAGAGAGAGAGAGAGAGGCAGAGGCAGAGGCAGAGACAGAGACAGAGACAGCGAGAGACAGCGAGAGACAGCGAGAGACAGCGAGAGACAGCGAGAGACAGCGAGAGACAGAGAGAGAGAGGTATCACAGCTTGTAGATCTGCTGTTTTCAAATGGCCAAAGTGTACTGTATGTGTATAGACTGAAGTTGTTATTACTTCTGTGAGCGGAGCTATTGCAAGTTCAGCGATCGGTGCGTGGTGGGTGGTCGTCGTCCCTCGGGGCACTATGATTCACCATTTTGGGGGGTGATGTAATTGGGTGATATGTAATTGGCAATTGGTAATTGAGTGATATTTGGTAATTGGGTGATATTATTAACCATGTATTTGCGATTATATTCCCTCCAAAAGTAAAGCCTTTGGACAGGAGGTGTCTAAGGGACATCTTGGCACCGAATGAGTTAACAGGATGCTGGTCAAATCGCTGGTTGTCGTCGCCGTCATGTTTTCTCCTGGAAGGTAGAATCCATAATGTGCTTTTCATTGATTGTCTACGAGTTTATATTGACATGGAGACATACGGCTTGAAGTGACATGAGGGATGGTGACAGTCTTCACCCCCAGAGTGCTTCTGGGAAAAAAAGAAAGAAAGTCCTCAAGGGGTGATTTATTTCTATAGGACAGGATTCATATCACAGGAGATGGAAACAGATTCCAATCAATATATATTGTATATCCCTAGTGGTAATAAATCAAACGTGTCCAGTATACCTCTATCATACTATAACAGTGATTTTTTGTTGTTGTGTCCAGGCTCATTATTAGTGGCACTTTGACCTTATTCATCCTAATATATCTACTAGGGGTGGGCAAAAAAATATAATAAAAATACAAAAATAAAATAAAATAAAATAAAATAAAATAAAATAAAATAAAATAAAATAAAATAAAATAAAATAAAATAAAATAAAATAAAATAAAATAAAATAAAATAAAATAAATCGCAATTCTACATTGCAATTGCAATTAATGCCATGATATCCATATCGAATCGCCAGGTTCAAAATTGTTTTTTTTTAATATATATATATATATATATATATATATATATATATATATATATATATATATATATATATATATATATATATATATATATATATATATATATATATATATATTGTATATATATATATATATATATTATTTTTTTTTTTATATATATATATATATATTGTGTAGGTCTATTCATTAATTTGTTCATGTCAGAAAGACTGACTGACGTTATCAGGGTGGATTAATGTGTATGTGATTGGACTTTTTGTTATTTGTATTGTTTAAAATTGCTTTAAGAGAATTCCGCCCATTTTCAACATTTTACTGTACTGTATTTTACTTGATGATGACGTGATCAAGTTGTGTTTGTGTTGTGTCTGTCAATGATTTTTCTTTTGGGACCTTTTTTCTGAGGGTGTACAAATGGAACCAAATGGACCCGTCAGGGTCCATTTGGTTCCATTTGTACGCTCTCAGAAAAAATCTGTCGCATTATTTGTCACTACGTTACCGCAGCAAAATTGGTTCTCCGCTTTTGACCCATCACTTGGAGCGGTGAGCTCCGGCTTGCTGCGCTCAGGAATCATTAGCTGATTTTGACCCCCAATCCATCGCTTTGCATCTGAGTGCCAAGCAGGGAGGCATTGGATATGTCTTTGGTATGAACGTGTATGTGCGTTTAAAGGTTGACCTTGCGACCTCTCCTCTCCTTCCATCTGCCATCTCGCCTGTCTCCTCTCACCTCTCCTCAACCTTCCTTTGCCTTCTGTTTTTGTCTTTTCACGTCTTCACTCGTTCATTTCCTCTGACCTCACACCCCATCCTAGCTCTCACCCATGTGCATGCACATAGTGGGGTCTCACGACACACTGTCATTTACGACTCTTGTAAAAGTTTGACTTTCACTTCTAATTTGTAGATGGTGACCTATAGAACAATTTTAGTTCGAGTGGCCCATCTACAGATGAAAAAAATATGCATTTTTTGCCCAATTTCAAAATTGGCCAAAATCGGATTTTTGTTTTTCTTAACAGTCTTTGTTTTCTCACAATTGCTGTTTTTTCTTTGTTTTCTTTTGCTAAATCAAGTCAATACTAATTAACAGGATTTCAAATATTAATGTTTGGAATATGATATGGAAAAAATGGACGCCCATGTACATCAAATTACTTCAAAGGGCACCTAATTTAAATTCTGTTGAACCTAGAAGGATGAAGTTAGTGCCTACCTATATTATCATGAATGAGTAATGGTATAAATAGAAACAATACAGTATTGGGGGGAGTGAAGTTAGACATACCCACTTATAGCCTGGCCTCTATGTGTGAAAATTGTGCACTTTTCAAAGAAAGCATGACATTTGGCACAAAGTTAAAGTGTGATGACAGCTATGGTGGCCACCATCTGCTGTTATTTTACCAATTCAACTCATACTTCATACAATCTTGATTCTGATGCCAAAGCGTTTCCAAGGATTATGATTTTTTATAAAATACTAGATAATAGTCAAATCATCAAAATGTGTTATATTGATGTATTGATGTAGGCAGTAAATTCATGTCTTCTACCCTATTTGTGAAAATCAAGTGAGCCCATGAAATCAGCTGACATACTCTACTCACTCCAACTCAAACCAGCTCTACCCAATTGACTAGTACGCAGTGAGGTCAGAACCCCAGTCTATGTACTTCTAGCATAATGCTTCTCCCCACCTAATCACACAAACCGGGGCCTCCAGATGAGCCAGCAGCCATCTGCACAAGTCTGGGTTGGACCTTGCAGGGCTGAGCTAGAGACTTGGAAAGTAACCTTCAGCAAAGACAATGGCATTGACATAGTTGACATAGCCCCAGAACACTGAGGCCATAAGAAGTGAGGAGAAACTCTGGCTGGAAGCCCTCACCCCACCTCATCCTTTAGACCTTGTCCTTGAAAACGTAGGATTAGTATCAGAGAATTTTAATTACTGTTAAAATATCAGCAGGTGGTGGCCATTATGAGAAATATCTACCATGGTCACAGGACAAATGTAAATAGTACCACTGAATTCCTCATCATTGACAATCTGGGACTATTTACTAGAATTAAGATTTTAGAAAATAGCGGTCAGGATTACCAAGGGACAAATCTGTGATGGTGCCATAGCCAACAATGCTCCTAATAGAGTAGAGAACCCTAACTGATCAGGCCCAAAGCCTGGCCTGGCCCGACCAATTAGCATAGTTTTTAGGCCCGACCTGGTCCTACAATCTCGGGTCGGGTCGGGCCTAGTCGGGTTTGGGTAGAATTTGAGCACTCTACACTGAGTAAAAGTGAAAATACAAATCAGTGCCACCTTAATAAGAGGTAAATACACACACAAACAGAACAGAATTGTTATTTTTATCATAATAAAATAATTCAATATATGTTGCTTTTTTCATGGAGCCCTATAGGCCCGACCTGGCCCTACTGATCTGCATACATTTTAGGCCCGAGACTGACCCTAAAATGTTGGGTCGGGCCTGGTCGGGTTTGAGAACTCTAGCTCCTAATGACATGCTCCAACTGTGTTCCAAAATTCATGCTGTTATCATCAAAATACTGCACATAGAGGCTGGACTACCTGCTATTTTTGTGGATATACACCAGCGGGTGGGGAGCGGGGGGGGGGGGGGTATTATGGTCTAAATGACTAAATACTACTTCTGAATTTGAATTCATACATATGTCATATGTTCAGATTGGATAAGTTATGACAGTCATATATCATATTTTGGAAGGCCCCCGAATAATTTTTATCTGGGTGCTGGCCACTCTAACCAAAATGGTTCTGTAGACCTCACCTAGAATTTAGTACTGAAAGTTAAACTTTTAAAGTTGTAAACGACAACTAAATTTAACATGGCGATGGAAACTCACTTCGGTTTTAGCTAATTAAGGGACCAAGCAGGACTTGGTCACTTCATTGTTATTGACTGCTTTTTTCCTTCTCCTTCTTCTTCTTCTTCTTCTTCTTCCGCCAAAAATAGCTGTTCTGGCTGAACCGTGCAGTCGGTTTTCGCGAAAATTGGTAATCTGGTAGAGGGTGATGCCAAACGGTGATGATGCGAAGCCCGTGACCACTGGTCAAATGGTGGCGCTGTAGCACTAAACTGAAATTGCAAACTTTAAACACTCATAACTCATGAACTGCTCGACTCTCAGAAATGTAACTTATATTCACTTATGCGTCTGCTTATGCCAAACAACTTTTGTATTCTGACTTTTGACCTCTGACCTTTAGATCAGCTGCCATCTTGAATTATATGTAAAACAGTAAAAATGCGTCTCCTCCTACCATCCTTGATCTAAATGCATAACAATGACCTACACATGAACTTTGGAGCCATACGAATATGAAAATAGGTGTGAATTTTGTTTTAAGTGAAAAAATTATGTTTTTACGAGCCAATGAAAATTGCTTGTTTGTGGAAATGATTCTAATGCCCCTAATCTACACATGCAGCGTAATCTGCTTCTGATATTTTACAGTTTTGTAGAGGGGGATGCCAAATAGCAGCAAAACCAGTCTTACTCCAATTGCTCAAATGGGGGCGCTATAACAATTCTTTGAAACTGAAACATTTGAACAAGCATAACTCGGGCCTCGTTTGGCCAAAAATCATGGGACTTGTTTCTACGTGTTCCTTGATTCATGTGGAACACATCTGTAACTTTGACCGGTAAGCTCCACCCCCAGAGTGTCCGCTATTTTAAGCAGTTTGAAAAATGCTCATGTCTGATTTTATGCCTGGATTTTTGATCAATTTGCATGACACCTGCTACATGAGAACTGTGTCCCCATCCGGACAAAAGATCTGAAGCAAATTTGTTTTCATCAAAAAATGACGTTTTTATAAGCCAATGAAAATTGCTGGTTTGTGAAGGGTCTTCTTCTGCTTGTTTCTCTCTGGCAACACGGGAGCAAGTACATTGTGCCAGATTATGTGAGAGGAATAAGCATGTGGAACTTGTTTCCATATGCACCTTGACTAATGAGAAACAATTGGGTCAAGCTACAACCCTGGATTGCTGAATTGTGCATATTGTTCATCTAGCTTACTGCTTAATGCCATGTTAGGGTTGTTTGATTGATCACAACAACTAAGCAAGTCATTGTGCCTGGATAGCTCAGTCAGTAGAGCACCAGACTTGGGACAAAAAGCTTGTGGCTTCACGTCCCACTACTGATGTGAACCCTGCTCTGCTCCCACAATTGCATGACATTATTTCTCAAGTTCAGTCTTCCATGTTTCTATGGCTTATTTGTGCATATTGTTTTATTGCTAACTCAATATTATGTAACCCAGGGTAAAACTGGCTGAAATGGTGATTGTCCCTATTCAGCTGCATTGGTTTGTCCCTTTTTGACTGTCCCAATTCGGCCAAGTTGTCACTAGTGACAGTTCACAGCTCAGCTCACCACTCACAGCTGACCAATCATTCACTCCAATCAGTCACACCAGGTTGCAATCACACACACCACACCCCCAGTATAAAGCCAGCACTCTGTCTCAGTCAGTGAGGTGCACATCACTGGCTGAAGACAGGTCTGTATGCTCTCCTTCTCTCGAACATTTTCCCAAACATTGCAATATAAAGCATTATACTAACACAGATTAACATCCTTTTAGACCTACATACAAATCCCACTGGTGAACGTACTGAGCGTGAATGAGCTGTGAATCTGAACCGAATTGGTGAGTTTTGTTTTGGAAACATTTGTTTGATCTGTTTTGTTTGGCATTGTTTGTTTGGATTTGATGGTATAATATTGACATTATTTGTGAATGCTGATTTGTTTTGTTATTTGAACTTGTAGATCAGTTAGTTAATTGTTTATTGTAGATGTTTAATTTGGCCTTTTTGTGTTCAGGCCAGGTTTTTCCAGTTAACTCTTGGACCGTCTGATCATGGTGACCAAAACGAACCTCTACTGTTCTGTTTCTGTCCTACCCGGACGGTAGGACCCTCCATGCCCAAACACACACTCTGACTACTGACTACACACACACTGACTCTCAATGACACTGATCCCAGATGAACTTTGGACAATTGACTAAACACTGACTTGGGTCGAATCTATGTTGGTTTAATTTGATTAATTTGCATTTGTTTATTTGTTTGTTTTGGTTTTCATTTCTTTTCATTAATTCAATAATAATTTAATTAAGCATAATTTACAGTGTCTTGGGTTCTTTATGGTTCATTATAATTTCCTTCTAAAAACTACCTACTTCTGTCGCAGTACTGGTCCAAAAACATATTCACAAACTATATGCCACATATGTGTAACTCAATGTAATGGTAATGGCACCGACTCAGTGGCTTTGTGGTTATAGTGTCCGCCCTGAAACTTGAGAGGCTGGGGTTCGATTCCTGGCCGGGTCATACCCCTACATTCTAGATTTCCAATAGTAACCTACCCAATAAAAGGTTTGCATTGTACAAGCCTTGATCACTTCACCTAACAGTCTAATGGTTAAAACATTGGTCTTGCAACAAGGCGGCCTGGGTTCGATTCCCATATAAGGAATTAACTTCTTGAACAAAGAGGCCGTTAAACAACTGTTAACTAGTGTCCAATCACATTTTTTTTACAACACAAACACTTCTACCATACTGCTCCATTTTGTCCTAATGTTATTCTACCAAATAAAACCATTAGAATGCATAGATACAATCCTGTACAATACAACCAATAGTAGGCTACTACTAATAAGTCAACACAACTGCAAGTAAAGTACCCAGCAAGCTTGTGAATGTCATTTATTCTGCATGATGACTATGGGTTGAGGCTGGCTCGGCTGGTTTAGTATAGATTTTGTTTGGTTTGCCTGGGTTTGAGCTGCCCTGGAGTTTTTTTCTCAACAGTTGCCATAGCAGGACACAGTATAGGCCTATGTAAACACAATTTTCCAGTAGTTTCTAGTGTCTCAATCTCTCTCTCTCTCTCTGGAAGACGTCGCACCGGAATCATTACCGCAGCGGAAACACTGAGGCTGTTCAACTGACAGGCTGTAGGACTATTGTTGTGTGCAAAATATAAATTCCAAGTTTGGAATCAAATGAACCCTTATGGGTCTGAGTCTGCAGTATACAAATGGAACACATGGACCCATTAGTACCCGCAATCTGCAAGCTTCCAGGGGGTCCCCAATGAAATGATACTTTGAAACCAAGTGAACCCTTACACCCTCACTCTAACAACCTTACAACATTAATACCTGATGATCATGTTTTAGGGTAGAAAAAATCATGGCACTCCATCTTTAATTAATGTCGTGCAGAATGTAGTTCAGCCTTCAAGCCTGGCCCTCCACAACTATTTAATTCCTTTAGGTCAGTGGTTTTCAACCTTTTTCATACCAGGGCCCACTATTTATTCAGAATTGGAGCTATGGACCACCATTTGATGCAATTTTAGCCCCACAGACTGCAAAACTAAAAATTTAATTTGCTTTTGTCCACAATTCCAGACTGGTTTTGAGAAAGAATTCAGTCAAACATACATATCCAAATGACCATTGATATTCTACATTGTGTAGTTGTGTAAACTTGGGCTAATTCTCATGATAAATACTGTAACTGTTGAGAGTGTAAACATGAAACCAAATGGACCCGCGGGTCTATTTGGTTTCATGTTTACGCTCTCAAAGAGTTACATCTGGTTAAACAACTTTCCATCATTTAGCCTGCGGACCACCAGGAATCCTCTCAGGGGGGCACTGGTGGTCCCCCGACCACCGGACGTTGAAAAGCCCTGTTTTGGCTGCTATTAAGTTGTACTGGTCTGCCCTCCTCTGTTCATTCGTCCACAACAAACGTCATATTAGTATTGTCGAGCTAATCAATATATCAACTTATGGGCAAACGATGACACGTCAGTGCGGGGCCGGGCCCACCGTCCACTGCTGGGAGACCCTCGTGCTTAAATGGGTATGCATGTAGTTTTTATACTGCCATGCAAGCACACAGCAAAGCTTCCATGCAAATTGCTGCATGGATACATGCAAACACGCCGTTTTCCAAACCACACGCTTACACCAAAAACAAACTTCCACCGCTCGGCAATAAATCCGTGGCACATCGCCGCGCGATGCACGGGAGCAGGACTATTTCGTAGCCATCATAAGAAAATAAATCTCACGTCCTGGACGATTGAAAGTGACGGTTGCTTTCTTATCCAACTCGGAGAAGTAGTGGCAAGCGAGTGGTCAACTTGCAAGCGATCATAACAGCAGAACAGAACAGGCGACAATGAGAGAGGAGAGGGGAGGAGTCGGTGTTACGGCCAGAGGCAGTAGTAGAGCGCAGTTGCGACATTGAGGGGGCAGAAAACAGCGGCCAACTATAGTCCTATGAAAACGATTTAATCTAAAGAGTGATTTACAGCGGCCGTGCTACTGTAACACAGATACTATGAGGCCCACTACAAATTAACGATTTAAAGTAAAGCGGTTTAAGATCATTAAAGCTGGCCTGTTGCCTGAGGTCACAGATATGCCTTCCCCATGCTCCATAAAAGTCTATGTAGAGAAGGCGCCATCAGATCTTTCCATGGAAGTGAACGGGGATGTCGTAGCTCTGTGTTTGATGTCGCAACTCTGTGGTTGATTTAGCAGAGGCATACAGGAAAGTTGCGCCAGGGTTCTGTCAGGGTCTGAACCGTATAGATTTGACGTCACGATAGCCAGGGCGGACCAAACGTGTATGTTTTAATTTCTTTAATATTAGCCGATGTGGATACATTAGGAGCGCAATGAGTGGCTAAGAACATTGCAGTAGTAGTAAGCAACTATCATGTGAAGTTTGGTGGCATGTGAGCATGTAGATATTTAGTGATGATCAGAAAACTGCCACTCGTAGTTCCTCCAATTGAGTAGCTGTGATGTGATATGGAATTATTGTTTTTTTGGACGTTGTGAGGCGTGTGTGTGTGTGTGTGTGTGTGTGTGTGTGTGTGTGTGTGTGTGTGTGTGTGTGTGTGTGTGTGTGTGTGTGTGTGTGTGTGTGTGTGTGTGTGTGTGTGTGTGTGTGTGTGTGTGTGATGTTAGGGGAGGGGTTGGAGGGTGTGTGTGTGTGTTTTCAGAATGTTTTGCAGCCCAGCACCCTCGGCTCCAGGCCTTTTCATCACCTGCTTTCTGTCATTGTGTCATTTGATTCCCTCTTTCTCTTCCTCTCCTCTCCTCTCCTCTCCTCTCCTCTCCTCTCCTCTCCTCTCCTCTCCTCTCCTCTCCTCTCCTCTCCTCTCCCATCGTCTCCTCTCCTCTCCCATCCTCTCCTCTCCTCTCCCATCCTCTCCCACTCCTCTCCCCTCTCTCCCACTGCTCTCCTCTCCCACTCCACTCCTCTCCTCTCCTCTCCTCTCCCACTCCTCCTCTCCTCTCCTCTCCTCTCTCCTCTCCTCTCCTCTCCTCTCCTCTCCTCTCCTCTCCTCTCCTCTCCTCTCCTCTCCTCTCCTCTCCTCTCCTCTCCTCTCCTCTCTCCCACTCCTCTCCCATCCTCTCCTCTCCTCTCTCCCACTCCTCTCCCATCCTCTCCTCTCCTCTCTCCCACTCCTCTCCCATCCTCTCCTCTCCCATCCTCTCCTCTCCTCTCCTCCTAATTTATCTATCATTCAGTTTTTTGCAAGCACTTCAGATTTTCACTGGTGGTACCACCATGACAGGAAAGTGGTAGCACCAGAAAAATACATTCTCTGGCTAATTCAGAGGATGAATATTTTAACTCCTGAGAGTGTAAACGTGAAACCAAATGGACCCGCAAGGGTCCATCGGAAAAAAAATACAAAAAATCATGGCATTCCATTTTTAAACACTGATCGTTGTGTTTGTGTAATGGTCCTTCGAGCCGGATGTTCTCCTCAACACTAATCACTGTGTTTATATATCCAGGTGCAGGCGGCTGGTCTCCTCTGGACACAGATCATTACCAGTGGCTCCAGGTGGACCTGGGCTCCAGGAAGCAGGTGAGCGCCGTGGCGACGCAGGGCCGCTACAGCAGCTCTGATTGGACCACGCGGTACCGCCTCCTTCACAGCGACACGGGGCGGAACTGGAAACCGTACTACCAGGACGGCAACATCTGGGTGAGTCAGACGTCACTCTGTGTGTGTGTGTGTGTGTGTGTGTGTGTGTGTGTGTGTGTGTGTGTGTGTGTGTGTGTGTGTGTGTGTGTGTGTGTGTGTGTGTGTGTGTGTGTGTGTGTGTCCAGGGGCGTTTTTGCCATCAGGCAGACTAGGAAGTTGCCTAGGCACCACTCGGTGGAGCGATATGAGCTTGTCCACTTGGACGTGAATCCGTAAGCATCTGTTTTTGTGCTGCTGCAGCATAATAGTGTCCCGCTCTTATTATTTATTGAACAGCGTTTCGCCTCCCACCACCATTAACCCCCTGATTTATCGCTTTTAATATTCCTCCAAAAATATTTCAAAGAACATCAATCTCTGCATCTCTGGATGCGTTTGGGTTTGTTTATGTGTATATATATATATATATATATATATATATATATATATATATATATATATATATATATTGTCCCATTTTTTTTTTTGTGTGTGTGTGTGTGTGTATGTGTGTGTGTGTGTGTGTGTGTGGTTTGGCTGCTGATGTATCTCCGCTCGGATCCAAACTATTATGTAAACTAAATGTTTGGCGCTCTGCTGCTGGGCGACGGAGTGTTGACGCTGAGTGGATGACATCAATAACCTCTGCTGCGCCGTAACGAGCCCCCTGCCCACACCTGTTGTTCTCCCTGTCGTCGTAAATCAAGGGGTTTTCAACCTTTTTCTCACCAGGGACCACCATTTATTCCGAATTTGAGCCACGGACCACCAGTTGACGACATTTTAGCCCCAAAGACCCCAAAACTAAAGATTTCTTTTGCTTTTGTCCAGAATACCAGGCTGAATTTCAGAGAAAACCAAACAGTCAAACATACAGATCAAAATGAACATTTATCTTCTACATTCTCTAGTTGTGCAGACTTGGGGTAATTCACAGGATGAATATTTTAACTCTTGAGAGCGTAAACATGAAACCAAATTGGACCCGCAAGGGTCCATTTGGTTTCATGTTTACGCTCTCAAAGAGTTACCTCTGGTTAACCACCTCTGGGGACCACCTGGAATCCTCTCAGGGACCACTGGTGGTCCCCGGACCACCTGTTGAAAACCCCTGGTGTAAATAATAATCCAGATAGACCTGAAGCCATTTCTCAAACAATATGCATATAATACATGCATAACAGATATCTTAAAAGTCCATGTTCCTAAGCTAGTGGTGCTCAAACTATTTCATGCCAAGGATCACTAAATTTATTTGTATTTAGTTGCCAGTGTTTGGCAGTAACTAATTTTAGATTACATATTACTGTAATATTATTACTTTTGCTCCAAAAAGTAAAGTAACGAGATTACTCTGCAAAAATGGGTAATAAGTAATCCATTACTTTGTAAGTAACGGCAAGTTTCTTTTTTAAAATGAGCTTGTTCTTGCCTGCAAAAATAGAACAGATTTACAAGCTATCGACAGGTACTTTAACAACAGAGATGTGCACTAGAATGTAGAATGTAGATTTTATTTTTTTATTTTTTATCTAAGAAAGACATTTACAATGTCGGATTTTGTTGGCTTTGTTTTTAGTGCAGTTTAAGGGATTGGAGACTATTATTATTCCAATAAATTGGATTCAGTTCTAAAAAAAAGAGCTTGCTAAACAGATTATGTTGTACATCTCTATTTTTTCAAAGGTGGGAGTTGAGAACTTGGGAAAGTAATAACGTAATATGTAATATATTACTCTTTGATTCCAGTAATAAGTAAAGTCATGATATTACTTTGTCCAAGGGGTAACGAGTAAAGTAAAGAAGTTACTTTCCTAAGTAATATAGACCCACACTGTTGGTTGCGAACCCCTTGTCTGAAAATATGCAGTTCCAGGGACTTTCGGAAGCAAAAAAATGAGTTAACGCTACATGGAAAGAGGGGTTAACGGACAATTATGGGCTACTTGATTTGCCAGTAAACTTCAAGGTGTGATGGTTCAATGCGGGAGTATTGTATGAATTCACCAGAGTTTGGTGTTTAACAGATCTTTCCTGTAACGTAGACAGCCATAGTCCATGCTTTTTGCACATACAGTAGTGAAAAGAAAATGTTCCCCCTGAAAAAGACATTCAATGATTTGTGCAACAACAATAGCACATGTACGAGCTTGTAGCGCAGCACCGGGAGCCATACTACGAGCTTGTAGATCTGCTAATCTTCAACAGCTAATGCATGACATAACACTTGAGACACCAACGATGTCTTCCCGACCTGGATGACATAAAAATGGCAAAAACAATGGTTTTATCATCTCTGGCGCCTGTCAATTAATTTCGACCATTTGGATACCAATGGTCCATCATTTAGCTGTGCGTTTGGTACCACAAAAACTAAATAAGTAGCCTTAAAAAAAGTCCCTGTGAAAGCCTATGCTCTCACAGGTGAAGGATCTAATCTGCAAACCTTTCTCCACCGTCCACCTCCTCTCTCCGTAGGTCGTAACCGTGGTTTAAACCCACGCTGATGGCTTGTCCCTGCCAGGCAGATGAGCCATGCCAGCCTGGAAGTATTTATTGGGTCCTAAACCTGTCTTATATGCAAGTTCCAGTGCCAAGATCGAGGCATGCCAGAAGCAGTTCCTTGGGGGAGGAAGCGGCCATGAATATTTTTTTTTTCTTCTGAATTATTACTCTCACACAACCAATCCTAGGATTCAAATTCACAGAAACACAAGAGACGTCTGTTTCACCGAACTCCGGCGGCTATCGCTGCTGGTGTTGTAATTGGACCACCCGAATACGTAACATCGTACAGCATACAATCGAGAAGTTTAGATGAAATCAATGGCAGCACGTAGGACGTCATTGATATGCATGTAGGTCTTCCTCCCATCTCTGTAAGCGGACGTATCAGCCTCGTTTGCGGAGATAAATTCCAATGCCGGCACTTCAAAAAGACTTTGTAGATATCCTCTTCCTTCAAGACAGATCGTAGAACATTAATGGGACTTCTGTGCACATTAAAAGGCCACGCGAGACACGAGAATAAACGCAGAACTAGATAAGATCGAGGAGCGTCCATTCCTCGATCCATTTTGGTTCCATTTTTACACTCTCAAGAGTTAAAATATTCATCATCTGAATTAGCCCAAGTCTACACAACTAGAAGATGGACAAAAGCAAAATAAATCTTTAGTTTTGGGGTCTGTGGGGATAAAAACTCCTCAATTGGTGGTCCTTGGCTCAAATTCTGAATAAATGGTGGGCCCTGGCATCAAAAAGTTTGAAAACCACTACTCTCTCTCTCTCTCTCTCTCTCTCTCTCTCTTGTTATGGAAATAATATATGTCCAACCAGAAAGTGAAGGTATAGCTTATGAGTTTATTCAGAAGAACAGCAACAAGCACGAGACATCTCTTGGTCTATCAGGCATGGCCTGCATCTCGCAATATCCTCTCCCTCAGCACATCTTCATGTCATGTTCTCCTTCCCACCAACCTCCTGAGGTCCTCTCCAAGTCCCTTCTTATACCCCAGAAGCTGTCCCATAGATTAACATAACAATCATAAAGGTACGATGCAATACACTCTCTTGTCTGTCGCTGCCCTCAGCAGGGTCTCTTCACAAACAATAGGTGTGACCTATCTTTTACATACAGCTTGATCAAAGGGTTGAATGGCTTGGGACATGCTTTCAAACCAAGGAGTTGCGGCTTAAAGACAAAACCATCATGGAACACTACACTATATAGATTAACATTTCATATTTCCCATAACATTCCCTCCTTTCGACAATTTTGTCGATACAGAAATATATTTCGACAATGTTGTCGACATTACAGAAATATGAAATAAAATGATTTGCATATACAGTGTCTTTCCCCAGTACAATAGTGTGATGCAGAGTTCAAGAGAATAAAATATGGACAAAAATAGATTAACACTGATTTTCTAAGGGTAAAATATCAAATACTGGCCACATATTTGATATTAAAACCCTGAAATCAATGCACATCCCAATTTGGACACAAATACCGGTACATACAGTAAATAAATGCAACATCAATACATTCTTAAACTAATGACAAGATTCATCTGGAAAACAAAAATCACCCTCTTTTTTTCATCGCTCATGTGAAAATAAAATTTGCTGTTGAGTAATACACTGTTAATGAGATTCTTCCAAAAACCTAAGTAATACACTCTGCAGTTAAGTAATACACTGTTAATGGGACTCTTCCAAAAACCTAAGTAATACACTCTACAGTTAAGTAATACACTGTTAATGGGACTCTTCCAAAAACCTAAGTAATACACTCTGTAGTTAAGTAATACACTGTTAAATGAGACTCTCTTACATTTTAGCATCCATGTGAAAACATAGAACTTTAGCAATTGACCAACTGGAACATGTAACATATGACAGGCATCCCTGCAGTTATTTTTGTATTGGTACTGTATATCCCTTACCTAATCACAAAAACACATACAGATTATAAATCTCATTCCTTAGGGGCAATCCCCCCCAAATTAAACTGCAATAGACGGCTTAAAGTTCCACAATTCCTACACCTCCTATAAGGTGTGGAATATTTTAAGCCAGGCTGCAAAAGTCCACAATTCCTTATACCTCTATAGGTAATATTTTTTAAAGGCAGCCTTATCCTGTTTCTATGCATTAAACACATTTTTCTTGTTCCCCAACTCCAATTTACCCGATCATATGTTCTCATTTCTAAATGGACAATGGCAATATAGATCAAACCATACATTCATAAAAAAATAAAGTATGTCATAACCGTACATATTGTAGGGAACGTAACTTGAAAAACAACTTTGGTTCCTCTCAACCAAGGTTCATATTTATCAGATAAATTAAAACAGTCATTACTGTTCCATTGTTATTTTAAAATATGGATTATATTGCTAAAACCCCAAAAGATCAAATCAAACTCCACTCATAGGATACATGTGAATGCTCATAACAGAAGTAAACTCCTTAAAAAATGATCACTTAACACATCAATATTCCAAATGTTAAGTCATTTTAAAAAATCAAAAATGCTAACTAAAGTTCCACTTCCTTAAGACTTACAAAAACGCACTTACATGTTTATATACAGTATATTCACATGGGAGGTTCTAGACTTGTTCAATGAACATCTGCAGTTTGTTCATTGAACACTGTCCAGAAAATCTACCCATGTAATGCATAATTAATTTATCTTCCCTTATATTTTAATTTAAATGTCAGGCTATGTTCCCCCCACTCTCACTCACATACACAAGTGTCTGTGAGTGAGAGTCTATTTCCAAAGAATCAGCTGCCTTCTGGGATTACGAGTTATTCTAATTTCTCCACTCTGAATATCTATAGCCCTACCCTACAAGTGTAAAACCTGTCCTTTGAAATGCAGCCTGGTCAAAATACCATGGGTGCCTGTTGATTTGACTATTTGCTGTTGTTTTATGAAAGAAAACCTATGCTATCTTTACTTACCTACTTTGAATAGATAGATAAATAGACTAGTTGTGCCCCCCTTTTTTAGCTATTGCCTCCCAATTGGAATGTGACATATGGCCCAGGGATATAAATACATGAAGCTCTCAATACTGCACCGTCAATAGTAACTCAACAGCTAGTTATTACCATTACAAAATATCAAGTTGCATGAATCTTTGATAAAAAAAAAAAAATGAGACATAAGAAAATAAACCAAAAGGATCTCCATGTGATGGTCTTTGTACGATAAACCCTTTTCTTTCTTCTTCCCCCCCTTGTTTTCAGTGGATTCCCTCCTTAGACCACTAAAGTTGTCTATCCTAGGCCATTTCAGGCATGTCCAATCTCTGGTGTGTAGGCCAAAGCACGGTCTTTGTTGTCGTTGAGTTGATCTTTACCATCATTGGATATTTTGATTAAATTCACTAAAATCACAGGAATCTGTAAAAATCTGTAAAAATCCAATTTGTGTGAAGTGAAAGGGCTAGATAGGTTCCTGCATTATAGGCCTTATGTCTTGGAAAATCCTTGGAACAATGTTCTGGTCCGGTTTTGATGCTACTTTAAAAGGGGAAACAGCAAAACTGTTGGCGTTTACCTCCAATAGATTTCTTCCTTGATTGCTTGTGTGGGCAGTTGTGGCGGATATGGTCCCCACTACCACAGCTGTAGCAAAGATTCCACCGTCTTCTCTCCAAGTCTTGCTTCTGCCTTTGGTGAAATCGCCATGCATCATGCCTTTGATGATTCAAGCGTTGTTGCTGCTGGATCTTTTGAGCTGGTACCTGCTTTTGTGGAATCAGCTCCTTGTAGGGCATCTGTGGTGTCATAGCCTGTTTCTCATAATACATCAGTTGTGCTGTTTCCAGCTGCTTCTTCCGAGTGTCTTCCTGTGTCGTTTCACACCGTTCTGCGTGTTTTGCATGTGCCCATACTGGCTCCAGATCCTGGGACTCCCAGCCTATGCATGACAGCATGACACGGTTGTAGATGGTTGGCAACAATCCATGAATTAAGGACATCTTTAACAGGCTGTTATATGCTGCATTGTCGTGTGCTAGACCGGAATGTCTGTTGAAACACTGCTCCATTCTTGATCTGTAGTCATCACAGCTTTCATTGTGGTCCTGCTTAATGGAATTTATTTTGTTCCAATCTGTGCGGACTGGGTAAGCCGCCCTTATTCTAGAAAAGAGCCCGCCTGGATTCTGCAACTGTTCTGTAACAATGTTATTCCTTAGTCCATTTGCATCATAATCTCCTTTCAGGTGTCGCCATTTCAACTTGAAAACCTTCCGGAACACTGACTCGAGTTCCTGTGCAGATGGCTGATACATTCCTATTAAATCCAATACGGATGAGCAAAAACGTTCTACATCTTCGGATGGGCTTGGGAGGTCTTTCACAATGTCATTCAATTCATCTAGTGTCCAGTTGCGTTGGATCTGGACTGTCTCAGAGTAAGCGTTGCGAATGTCCTCTGCAGCATCAGCAGAGGGTCTTGGGTGTGGATTTGGGTATGATATGAGTGGAAAAGTCTGGTGTGGCACAGCTTGGCTGCATGTTGTGATCTTGTGTGTGGCACTGGTTTGATGAAAACACTCTTGTGCAGGAGGATTGGCAGTGTGTACATCTCTGTCTTCTGTCTCTGTTCTTGCAGTTCTGTTGTTGCAAATGGAGGAATTCAGCTTGTCCTCATTGTAGATTAGAGCATTGTCATGCAGGTCGCCCAAATCAAGGATCAAGTGTGCCTCTTTCAACATAATTTCACTCAATCTTTTCTCTGTTGCGCGAATCAAGTGTCTCTGTGTCTTTAATTCATTGGTCAAATTCTCCTTAAGGCCACGGACATATTCCAACTCCTTTTTAATAGAGCACCTGGTGTCTGCAGAATGTGCTTCTGGTGGTAGTTCAGCTATTCTCACGCCACTGCTGCTGTCAAATGTCTCCTTGTTGCGACCCTCAGTGTCTGTGTTGCAAACGGTAACAGTCTGTAGTCTCTGCTGCTCTTCTTCAACCAGTACTGACTCAGGGGATGGCAGTGCCGTGAACAATTTCCTGGTCAAATCCTCACTGTCAATAAGGTCCTTCCTCAGCTGTTTTTCTCTTTTCACTGTCTTTGTGAATTTTTTCGGCCACCTCTGATGCCATTTTGAAGATTTGCTTTCCAAAATGTGCTCTGGGGAACTCTCGATATTTTTCATAACTACAAAATAGTAGAAACTCAAAAAGTCAGTCTCTCACACAGAGGCAGAATGACACTCAGCTCGCTTCCCATTCTCCTCCAGTATGGTCACAAAAACACCTACTTCACCTTCATGTCTTTATTTCAGTCCTTGTGGTTGTGATGCTGATGGTCGATGATTTCTGTATTGCTTGATGTGTCTTTCGTATCCATTTTCCTTGACATATATTCCATCTTCTCGAACGATTCCTCAAAAATCATCAAAAATAATCCTGAGGTCCGGAATGGAGTTATCCGCTTCAGCAGAGTAATCCAGTCCCATCTGGGGTGCCAAATTGTTATGGAAATAATATATGTCCAACCAGAAAGTGAAGGTATAGCTTATGAGTTTATTCAGAAGAACAGCAAAGCGTACAAGACATCTCTTGGTCTATCAGGCATGGCCTGCATCTCGCAATATCCTCTCCCTCAGCACATCTTCATGTCATGTTCTCCTTCCCACCAACCTCCTGAGGTCCTCTCCAAGTCCCTTCTTATACCCCAGAAGCTGTCCCATAGATTAACATAACAATCATAAAGGTACGATGCAATACACTCTCTTGTCTGTCGCTGCCCTCAGCAGGGTCTCTTCACAAACAATAGGTGTGACCTATCTTTTACATACAGCTTGATCAAAGGGTTGAATGGCTTGGGACATGCTTTCAAACCAAGGAGTTGCGGCTTAAAGACAAAACCATCATGGAACACTACACTATATAGATTAACATTTCATATTTCCCATAACACTCTCTCTCTCTCTCGCTCTCTCTCTCTCTCGTGATCATTTAATCATGCTGCTGTCTAAACAAACATCTCTTTGGTGAGCTGTGAGTCTATTAATGACTGCCTGCTGTTTATCAGAACGCAAATTAATACGAACACAAGACATTGCACAACAGAGAACACAAGACTTATAACAGTGGATTCAGCCACGTGTGAAATGATGTCGGTACATAGCTCTTTGTGCTTGTTTCTGAATATCTGGCGATCAGCTGATGCTTTTCGGAGATTAAAGTTCCACTTCAGATCGGAAAAAAAACAAAACAAACACTCACAGACCCGTTCGGCTGTGGACACACTGGCACGCACGTACTCCGCCGCGCACACGCATGCACGCAGGAAGGGAGATTGAATAAGAAGCTAAACAAGGATGTGTGAAATTGTCAGGCTAATGAGAAAAAAAGAAAGACACACACACACACACACACACACACACACACACACACACACACACACACACACACACACACACACACACACACACGCACACGCACGCACGTACACGTGTGCGCAATGTGCGTGAGATCTTTTTTTTTTCTTTCTTTCCGTTTCAACCCTAATGCTTTTTCATAAGCCGTTGTGTCATCATAATAGAGTTTGGAAGATTATTATTTTGCTGTGTTGAAACCATTAATATTCATCAGGTATCTTGCATGCGCATACGGTAGCACACACACACACATGCACGCACGCACGCGCACGCACGCACGCACGCACACACACACACACACAAAGCATCACGCTCCTAAGCACACGTGCACAGTTCAATTAAACGGCACTTCAAAACACACTTGGAAGTTGGCGGTGCTCTCATAATAACCAGCACAACACAGTCACACAGTCACACACACACACACACACACACACACACACACACACACACACACACACACACACACACACACCTGCCTTAACACCGCGGCTGTCTTGGTTAACGGCTTCATTCGGCTGCCGAGAGAATTAAGTGGTTGAGTAAGCAGAAGTCTTTGTGACGTTCCGCTTTGTAACTTTTTATTAATCTCAATCCCCTTCCCCTCCGCCTTCCTTCCTTCCTTCTTTTCCCTCCTGCCCAGGCAGGTGAAAAATAGAAAATAGAGGAGACGAGAGTAAGTAAAAAAAAAATATTGACTACTCTATGGCGCTGAGGCAAGGACACTTTGAGTGAAATTGCTGGATGCATTCTAAAGGTATTTAGTGTGACTTTAGTGCGCACTAGTTTGTTACTCGCCACACCCAACACTGGTACCAGGGGCGGATTGGCCATCTGGAGTACAGGGAGTTTTCTCGGTGGCCTGCGCCACCTAGTGGCCTGGACAGTTTTTTTTTTTCTTTCTTTTTTTTTTTGAAAAGTCCAGGGCAGGCCAGGGCGCCAGGCCCAGGCCAGGCAAACTAGTGTTTCTATCCTTCAAAAAAGAAAAGAGCCTTCAAGTAAGAGAGTTGCCATATTCCTGTTCACTCCTGTGCACCAGGGCGCTCGCGCTGCTGGAGGCAGTGTTGCCAACTGCCAAGATCCAAAATGCACTAGTGGCACTTCCAAAATGCACTAGAATGTGCTAGATGCTCGCCTGGAACATACAGATCAAAATGACCATTAATCTTAATATACATTCTCTAGTTGTGTAGACTAAGTTGGGCTAATTCAGATGATGAATATTTTAACTCTTGAGGGTGTAAAAATGAAACCAAATGGACCCTTGCGGGTCCAGTTTCATTTTTACGCCCTCAAAGAGTTACAGCTGGTTAACCAGCTGCCCCCACCAGGGTGGCCTGGCAAAGGCAAAAATTGTCCCGGTGGGAAAATATGAGCCAATCCGCCCCTGACTGGTATTGGTAGACTCGTCAAGTGAGAAGTATTCACACTTTGACTAGTCTTTGAAAACTTGCTGGGAAACATCTTCAGACAGGGATTTCACTCTAGGTCACAGTAGGTGTACCGCGCCACAACGTTTGGATCGATAATTTTATTACCTACTTGTTTTTTAAAATGAGCGGAGAGGGCAGTGGTCGGTAGTGGGCGGTCGGGCGTCCCTTGTGGTGCTCCAATTGGCCGGTTTCGGTGATGATTTTGATGATTTTAATGTTTTTTTTTGTTACTGAACATATTGAATTTGACTTTGCTTATATTTAAACAAAGTTTATTCATGTCGAACCATCTTTTAAGGATTTTTAGGTCGCTCTCCACTATATGAAGAAGTTGGTTAAGATTGGCCCCAGAGCAATACAGACTAGTGTCATCTGTGAATAGGCGCAGTGGAGATGTTGTACGGCCTCACAAATATCATTATATAAAACGAAGAGTTTGGGCCCAAGGACAGAGCCTTTTGGAACTCCACAGGACACTGGAAGGGTGTCAGAGTCAACTTCATCAAGGTGAACAAATTGATTTCTATCTGAATGCGCAGTACGTCTTATGCCATATCTGTTTAGTTTCTTCAGTAGTATTTCGTGATTAATGGTGTCAAAGGCTTTCTGAAGGTCAATGAAGACCCCCCACTGTTTATTTTTATTGTCTACTGCTTCTGAGATGTTTTCAACCAGTTCAACAACAGCCATTGAGGTAGATTTGTTGGCTCTGAAACCATAATGATTTTTGCTTAGCAGGTGGTCTTTCATTTTGGAAAATTGAGAAAGCAGAGAAATCGGCCGGTAGTTAGTAAGTTGTTGTTTATCCCATTTTTGATGGGGATTGTTTTCATTTTGTGTGGTTTGAAAAGATAGATTGCAGACCATCCGATTGTCTGTGCTCCTCAATCTTCCCAGCATGGTCTTTTATTTAGGACGCGTGTTAGAATGATGGCGTTTCAGGTTCAACGTTTCGGCAAAGACAACTTACTTTTGGCATACAGGGCATGTAGCGTTCCCATGTGCTGATTTGGAAAATAAATAGGTGCTGCCATCTGGTAAAATGATTTGGGTTTATTATTTTTTTGCGGGACCTTCCATAGTGAATGCTTGCCTGTGTAAGTTAGTGAGGCCTGTTTAGCTCTGTGGGTTTTTATACTTTTTTATTATTCAGATAAGGTCTGTTATACACAACATAGGCGTTAGTGATATTGGTCGCAAATTAGAACAAAAGAACTCTACACACCAAAGTGGGTGGCCTGATACACCTCTTGGGCCATCACTGCACACTATTCATAATAGACGTTCTGCCACCCTGGGCAAATGTGTCCCAGCACCACCCAGGTTGAGTCTTTGAGGAAATTCTCATTTTTGTTTTATCATGTCATGTGAAAGCAGAGAGTCGTAGCTACAATTTGACATATTGGTTGTGCAATTTGACCCACCAGTTTTTGAGATATGGTTTATAGAGTAATGTCTTGCAGAGAAACAGGAATTTGAGAATTTGGCTTTTAAAGATGTAGTTCTTGGTCTGGGCATTGAGGGGGGCGCTGTTTCCTCTTCTTAACTGAACAGTTGAACAGTTTGGGCATGAGAACACCTCCTCAATACTGGGGGGGCATTGTTGAGTCAAGGTGTTTGAATAGTAGCCTAATAATAGTAGCTAAAATGAATATAGTAATACATTTCGCCTTTATACGGCTATTTTTACTTTAAAAGGATACTTATACATAGTAACCATTATACAAGTGTACATGGTGAAACACAACTCTATTGTCGTGAAGTTGTGTTTCACCATGCTAATGTTTTTTTCCCCCAGACCTCCATTTCTAGGAAAAAAGGTATATTGACAGTAACAGAAAATGGGTAGAATTCCCCTTTAACTAGTGTCCATTCATACAGTGGTTAATGCATATTAAATTAAGTATTTGCTTTTGTTGTATTGATCTAGTGGTTCACAATGTGTTAATGTACCACTTTCAAGAAGGTGACAATGGCCAGAGCCTATCCCAGATGTTCACAACAACAAAGCTTCTCTTGTTCCAAAATGTTTAAAACGTAATCTATTAAACAAACAACATAACGTGGTTAATGTTCATAATGTACTGCACTTTGGTTCTTATTAAGTCTACAAATAACGCGACTCTTATTTTTATTATTTACCGCGGGTATGTTGTATAAACTTGTATTGAGAATGGGTCAACAAATAAAGACAAGTCCTGGACCGAAAGTAGGTCTATGCAGAAATGCATTGAACTCAGCAACGGTCCACCTAGATCTCTTTATTTTAGATCGTTTTGTAGTAATAATAAAAGATAAACATCCAGAGACTTTAGTTGTTTGTCTTATTTGCGCCGCCCTCGTTGTATAGAACGTATTTCCAACTCCAACTTGACTCTTCTCTCTCCGTCTGTTCTCTGTTGTTGCCAAGTATTTGGAGAGAAGTAAGCCAATAACGCCAAAAAGTCCAATAATATTGTATAGTTGAAAAATACTACTAGGCATCCGGGTTTTTATAGTTAACTAAAACTAACGAAAAAACGATAACTTTTTTCTTAAAGTAAAAACTAGTAGGAAAAAAAAACAATTAAAACTAAAGTAGAATGAAAAAGCCATAACTATAATAACCCTGCTAGGCACATGTACTGTATGTCTATAATTAATAGTATGCTGTGCAGGAATGCCAACAGTAGCCTACTACAGTTCAATTGTTATGGACATTGAGTACATTGGCCAATTTGCAGGTACTCCACGTTTTTTTTTTTTTTTTTAGATAACCATCCCCACAGTCCATTGTTTGTATGCATGAATGGAACAACAACAATAATTGTGATGCATTATCATTATAAATACTATGTATCTAGGGTGATTTTTTGCCATTATTATACAATCACACATAGTAGTCACCAGAAACAGATGAGGATAATATCCAATAAAATGTTGGTTAACATGGACGGAAAACAAGCCAACAAGCCAACATGGCAACCCTTTGTCTGTATTCCCTCTGAGAATAGTGACGTAGTTCCGGCTCTAAAAAAACGCCACGAAGAAGAATCCAATGTTTTGATATTTTATACATGGATTTACTAACAGAACGTCGCTACTAATAGGTTATGTGGAATGCCACCTGGCTGTTATGTGAGCTCAAAATCACTCGAAGTCCGCGTTCTGTTGATGACGGCGGGCATCGCATATTTACAGAACTAGAGGCACTTATCAGATTACAACCGTTAGCATTTTAAGCTAATTAAGCTAACGGCCCGATCGCGGCCCGGAGGAATGAGGTAATAATGGTCAGAACTGTCATTACAGTTCACATTAATTCAATTATAACATGTTTACACGGCGTTTTAAGGTCTAACATTCACCTCATGTATGCTTTAGTATGAAACAACTAATAAAGTTGCTTCAGGTCATTTTTCACAGATAATAAAAATTCAGAGAAAATCAAGTTTAGACCCCTCTACTGACAACTTCATTTCCCCGAGATGACTCAACGTGGGTGGAGTTTAGTCACAAATGGTGCGCTTTTGAGAATGTATACGTTAGTTGCGGAAGTTACCGTATTTACAGTCCCCAGAGAAACAACCCTGTTCAGTCCTTACTAGCGACTTGACATGTTCACTCTTATTTTCAGAAAAAAAAAAAAAAAAAAAAAAAAAACATATTCCAACGAACAAAGCATTTATAGAAGTGTGCAAAGTGCAACTTTTAAACATTTATGATCAGGATAAATGTATCACTGTACATTTTTTGAGGCAACGTTTCGGTCAAGCGACCTTCTTCAAGCATCCAGATGCTTAAGGAAGGTTGCTTGACCGAAACGCACTGCCGACACACCCGTCCCAGAGACTCTTAGGTGTGCATAGACTTTGTTGCCTGTCTTTTAAACATTTACAACGTCTTTGCTAGCACAAAGGGAAAAATAAAATGTTTCCGTTTGGTAGTGATTTTCGGGAGCATTGTGCCGTAATTGGCTGGAAAAATTACAACATCCGGCGGAAGTTAACTAACCGGAAGTCCTGACTTTTTCAGTCGTTTTGGGGTACCGTGATTCCAGAGTCTCATGTCGCAGCGCAGATGAAAGCCTGGAGATCGAGTCTATAATGTTCTGCTGTGTACTGGTAGTGAACGGCTGACTGGCTGCCTGTCAATCTGACACTCTGGGATCCACTTTGGGTTATTCTCCAGTGTGGATACACTGATGCTGCTTCAGTTGACTTAGCCGTTTGAAACTCTTGGCACAATTTTTGCAAATGTAAGGTCTTTCTCCTGTGTGGACACGTAGGTGCCTTTCCAGGTCACTTGACTGAATGAAGTGCTTGTTACATATTTTACAGATGTAAGGTCTTTCTCCTGTATGGACACGTAGGTGCCTGTCCAGGTGACTTGACTTAATGAAGCACTTGTGACATATTTGACAGATGTAAGGTCTTTCTCCTGTGTGGACACGCAGGTGCTTGTCCAGGTCACTTGACTGATTGAAGACCTTGTTACAATGTCTGCAACAGTAGAGCTTCTCTCCACTGTGGATACGCAGGTGTATTTTCAAACCGTCTCGACGGTTGAAGCTCTTGTCACAATGTTCACAGTGGAAGTGTTTTTCACCTGTGTGGATGCGCTTGTGTCTCTCCAGGTGATGCAATGAACCGAAGCTCTTTCCACAATGTTCACAGACGTGGCGTTTCCTTCCTGTGTAAGTCGTCCGCTGACTCTTCACTTCTTCTCCTGGTTCAGTTACAGTAGTCTTGGTAAGCTGTTGATGACGGAAGCATCTTGTGTCTTCCTGTTCCTGGCCGCTCAAAGAGCTGTCGGTCGTCTGACAGGCGGCTGAGAGGATCTGGTCATTGCTCTGCATTGGGCGGTCCAGGTCATCATGGTTCCTCTTTGCGTATCCATGAAGGTTGACCTGAGACGTTAAGCCATGCGGACGCTCTGTAGAGCCGACCTGAGTCTGGGGAGACGTCATACCTTTTGAGATTTTCCCTGAACGGCTGATATTACAAATACACTTTGATGAGGGCTGAGTCAAGGTGTTCTTAGTCTGTTTCCAATCACTAGGGGGCTTTGTCACTGAATGTGTTTTTTTCATATTATATCAGCTGAGCTTAGAGCAGGCCGACCTCAACCACAAACTGTCACCATGCAATGACAAATAACAACACCACTTTGCTCAGGAGTTGTTGCAGTTTGTGTATGTGTTCTGGATTTGGCATACTATTAGTACTTAAACAAGCAGAGCGCACAAGTAATTTGGTTCGTCCGACCGAAAGTGGTGTCCACTATGTGTGTTGATCGTGAGGTAATAAGGTTAGGTAACAGATATACATCCTTTATTCAGATCTAGTTACCTACTTGTTTTTTAAAATGAATGGAGCGAGCGCAATTAAGTGATCGGTGTGCAGTGGTCGGTAGCGGGCGGTCGGCAGTCGGACGTCCCTCGGGGTGCTCCAATTGGCTGGTTTAGGTGATGACGTAATGGTGACGAGTAGGCCATGGCCTACTTCTGTGCAACGCGAAAGTCTGCACTGTACCAAGTACAGACTTAGTTGGCATGTCCCATCCATACGGGACACCTTAGACCTTAGCAGGGCAGTAAGAGGAGTCCTCAGCTGTCACTCTACAGAAATAAACTAAAAAGCCACCTGACTACAAATGGTTAGGGACGGTGTCATGAAGATGACTAATTTGGAATGTAACAACTTCTAACTTTAGGGGGTTGGGGTGAAACCCAAAATATAGTCTTTATAAGTCTTTGTATGTACTGCCAGGTGTGTGTGTGTGTGTGTGTGTGTGTGTGTGTGTGT
Source organism: Benthosema pterotum (assembly GCA_039105355.1). NCBI lineage: Eukaryota > Metazoa > Chordata > Actinopteri > Myctophiformes > Myctophidae > Benthosema > Benthosema pterotum. The sequence continues at coordinate 45,059,413 of CM076982.1, read as the reverse complement.
GTGTGTGTGTGTGTGTGTGTGTGTGTGTGTGTGTGTGTGTGTGTGTGTGTGTGTGTGTGTGTTGTCCCACCAGCCAGCAGGCTGGTGGTGGCTTCTGTGACCAAGACTGCAATAAACATGGAAACTTCGAAATAATGCTGCTGTTCCTCGGTTCCTTCTTATTCAAAACCTTTTCTGTTCTTTAATTTCATTTTCATCAACAACTTACTTTTGGCATACAAGGCATGTAGCGTTCACATGTGCTGATTTGGAAAAAAAATAGGTGCTGCCATCTGGTAAAAATGATTTGGGTTTATTTTTTTGCGGGACCTTCCATAGTCATTGCCTGTGTAAGTTAGTGAGGCCTGTTTAGCTCTGTGGGTTTTTATGCTGTTTTTGTATTGTTCTGATACGAATGTCTGTTATACACAGCATGGGGGTTAGAGATATTGGTCGCAAATTAGAACAAAAGAACTTTGCACACCGCAGTGGGTAGACTGAAACACCTCTTGGGCCATCACTGCACACTATTCAAAATACACGTTCTGCCACCCTGGGCAAACAGTGCACTTTTGAGACTGTATACGTTAGTTGCGGAAGTTACTGTATTTACAGTCCCCAGAGAAACAACCCTGTTCAGTCCTTACTAGCGACTTGACTTGTTCACTCTTATTTTAAGAAAAAAAAAAAAAAAGATTCCAGCCTGGAGATCGAGGCTATAACGTTCTAGCTGTGTACTGGTAGTGAACGGCTGACTGGCTGCCTGTCAATCTGACACTCTGGAATCCACTTTGGGTTATTCTCCAGTGTGGATACGCTGATGCTGCTTCAGGTTACTTAAATGCTTGTAACTCCTGTTACAATTTTTGCAAATATAAGGTCTTTCTCCTGTATGGACACGTAGGTGCCTGTCCAGGTCACTTGACTGAATGAAGCCCTTGTGACATATTTTACAGATGTAAGGTCTTTCTCCTGTATGGACACGTAGGTGCTTGTCCAGGTCACTTGACTGATTGAAGACCTTGTTACAATATCTGCAACAGTAGGGCTTTTCTCCACTGTGGATACGCAGGTGTATTTTCAAACCGTCTCGACGGTTGAAGCTCTTGTCACAATGTTCACAGTGGAAGGGTTTTTCACCTGTGTGGATGCACTCATGTCTCTCCAGGTTATGCAAAAAACCGAAGCTCTTTCCACAATGTTCACAGACGTGGCGTTTCCTTCCTGTGTAAGTCGTCCGGTGACTCTTCACTTCTTCTCCTGGTTCAGTTACAGTAGTCTTGGTAAGCTGTTGATGACGGAAGCATCTTGGTTGGTTCGTGTCTTCCTGTTCCTGGCCGCTCAAAGAGCTGTTGGTCGGCTGACAGGCGGCTGAGAGGGTCTGGTCATTGCTCTGCATTGGGCAGTCCAGGTCATCATGGTTCCTCTTTGCGTATCCATGAAGGTTGACCTGAGACGTTAAGCCATGCAGACGCTCTGTAGAGCCGACCTGAGTCTGGGGAGACGTCATACCTTTTGAGATTCTCCCTGAACGGCTGATATTACAAATACACTTTGATGAGGGCTGAGTCAAGGTGTTCTTAGTCTGTTTCCAATCACTAGGGGGCTTTGTCACTGAATGTGTTTTTTCATATTATATCAGCTGAGCTTAGAGCAAGGCGACCTCAACCACAAACTGTCACCATGCAATGACAAATAACAACACCACTTTGCTCAGGAGTTGTTGCAGTTTGTGTATGTGTTCTGGATTTGGCATACTCTTAGTACTTAAACAAGCAGAGCGCACAAGTAATTTGGTTCGTCCGACCGAAAGTGGTGTCCACTATGTGTGTTGATCGTGAGGTAATAAGGTTGTGTAACAGATATACATCCTTTATTCAGATCTAGTTACCTACTTGTTTTTTAAAATGAATGGAGCGAGCACAATTAAGTGATCGGTGTGCAGTGGTCGGTAGCGGGCGGTCGGCGGTCGGACGTCCCTCGGGGTGCTCCAATAGGCTGGTTTAGGTGATGTCGTAATGGTGACGAGTAGGCCATGGCCTACTTCTGCGCAACGCGAAAGTCTGCACTCTACCGAGTGCAGACTTAGTTGACATGTCCCCGTCCATACTCGGCTTATTGCGCTGGATTCTCAACTTGATTTTTGTAGTGGTTGGCGGGGCAGCGAAATGCAGCTACTTTTTCCGTATTCCACTTTTCAATCATACTGAGCGGTTCAGTGAATAAAGGTCTTTGTATTTAGGATGCGTGTTAGAATGATGGCGTTTCAGGTTTCAACGTTTCGGCAAAGACAAATGTTGTGTATTTATGAACCACATTTCACATTGCAACATTGCAATATTAAATTAGTATACAATTTGCTGTTTCACTAAAATGCTTGACACCTTAGCAGGACAGTAAGAGGAGTCCTCAGCTGTCACTCACAGAAATAAACTAAAAAGCCACCTGACTACAAATGGTTAGGGACAGTGTCATGGCAATGACTAATTTGGAATGTGACAACTTCTAACTTTAGGGGGTTGGGGTGAAACCCGAAATATAGTCTTTGTAAGTTATACTGTTTGTATTGTTCTGATACGAAGGTCTGTTATACGCAGCATGGGGGTTCAGTCCTTACAAGCGACTTGACTTGTTCACTCTTATTTTCAGAAAAAAAGAAAAAAATAAAAAGATTCCAGCCTGGATATCGAGGCTATAACGTTCTAGCTTTGTACTGGTAGTGAACTGCTGACTGGCTGCCTGTCAATCTGACACTCTGGAATCCACTTTGGGTTATTCTCCAGTGTGGATACACTGATGCTGCCTCAGGTGACTTAACTGCTTGTAACTCCTGTTATCCTGTATGTACTGCCAGTTGTGTGTGTGTGTGTGTGTGTGTGTGTGTGTGTGTGTGTGTGTGTGTGTGTGTGTGTGTGTGTGTGTGTGTGTGTGTGTGTGTGTGTGTGTGTGTGTGTGTGTGTGTGTGGTCGTCCCACCAGCCAAGAGACTGGTGGTGGGTTCTGTGACCAAGACTGCAATAAACATGGAAACTTTAAAATAATGCTGCCGTTCCTCGGTTCCTACTTCTTCAAAACCTTTTCTGTTCATTTTCATCAACAAGTTACTTTTGGCATACAAGGCATGTATTGTTCGCATGAGCTGATTTGGAAAAAAAAAAATAGGTGCTGCCATCTGGTAAAAATGATTTGGATTTATTTTTTTGCGGGACCTTCCATAGTCGATGCCTTCCTGTGTAAGTTAGTGAGGCCTGTTTAGCTCTGTGGGTTTTTATGCTGTTTTTGTATTGTTCTGATACGAATGTCTGTTATACGCAGCATGGGGGTTAGAGATATTGGTCGCAAATTACAACAACAGAAATCTACACACCGCAGTGGGTGGACTGATACACCTCTGGGGCCATCACTGCACACTATTCAAAATACACATTCTGCCACCCTGGGCAAACGGTGCGCTTTTGAGACTTTATATGTTAGTTGCGGAAGTTACTGTATTTACAGTCCCCAGAGAAACAACCCTGTTCAGTCCTTACTGGCGACTTGACTTGTTCACTCTTATTTTCAGAAAAAAAAAAAAAAAAAAAAAAAAAAAACATATTCCAACGAACAAAGCATTTATAGAAGTGTGCAAAGTGCACACAATTTCATCTTTTAAACATTTATGATCAGGATAAATGTATCAATGTACATAGAGGCCCGCACATCGTCTATACTTGCAAAAACTTTTATTGAGGCAACTTTTCGGTCAAGCGACCTTCTTCAAGCATCCAGATGCTTAAGGAAGGTCGCTTGACCGAAACGTTGCCTCAATAAAAGTTTTTGCAAGTATAGACGGTGTGCGGGCCTCTATGTACATTGGTACATTTATCCTAAACATAGCATTTTGCCTGCTGACGTACCCGTCACAGAGACTCTTAGGTGTGCATAGACTTTGCCTGTCTTTTAAACATTTACGTCTTTGCTAGCACAAAGGGAGAAATAAAATGTTTCCGTTTGGTGGTGATTTTCGGGGGCACTGTGCCGTAATTGGCTGGAAAAATTACAACATCCGGCGGAAGTTAACTAACCGGAAGTCCCGACTTTTTCAGTCGTTTTAGGGTACCGTGATTCCAGAGTCTCATGTCGCAGCGCAGATGAAAGCCTGGAGATCGAGTCTATAACGTTCTGCTGTGTACTGGTAGTGAACGGCTGACTGGCTGCCTGTCAATCTGACACTCTGGGATCCACTTTGGGATATTCTCCAGTGTGGATACGCTGATGCCGCTTCAGGTGACTTAGCCGTTTGAAACTCTTGGCACAATTTTTGCAAATGTAAGGTCTTTCTCCTGTGTGGACACGTAGGTGCCTGTCCAGGTCACTTGAATGAATGAAGCGCTTGTTACATGTTTTACAGATGTAAGGTCTTTCTCCTGTATGGACACGTAGGTGCCTGTCCAGGTCATTTGACTGAATGAAGCACTTGTGACATATTTTACAGATGTGAGGTCTTTCTCCTGTGTGGACACGCAGGTGCTTGTCCAGGTCACTTGACTGACAGAAGCTCCTGTTACAATGTCTGCAACAGTAGGGCTTCTCTCCACTGTGGATACGCAGGTGTATTTTCAAACCGTATCGACGGTTGAAGCTCTTGTCACAATGTTCACAGTGGAAGGGTTTTTCACCTGTGTGGATGCGCTCATGTGTCTCCAGGTGATGCAATGAACCGAAGATCTTTCCACAATGTTCACAGACGTGGCGTTTCCTTCCTGTGTAAGCCGTCCGGTGACTCTTCACTTCTTCTCCTGGTTCAGTTACAAGAGTCTCTGTAAGCTGTTGATGACGGAAGCATCTTGGTTGGTTCATATCTTCCTGTTCCTGGTCGCTCAAAGAGCTGTTGGTCGTCTGACAGGCGGCTGAGAGGATCTGGTCATTGCTCTGCATTGGGCAGTCCAGGTTATCGTGGTTCCTCTTTGCGTATCCATGAAGGTTGACCTGAGACGTTAAGCCATGCGGATGCTCTGTAGAGCCGACCTGAGCCTGGGGAGACGTCATACCTTTTGAGATTCTCCCTGAACGGCTGATATTACAAATACACTTTGATACACTTGAATGATGAGGGCTGAGTCAAGGTGTTCTTAGTCTGTTTCCAATCACTAGGGGGCTTTGTCACTAATGTGTTTTTTTATATTATATCAGCTGAGCTTAGAGCAGGCCGACCTCAACCACAAACTGTCACCATGCAATGACAAATAACAACACCACTTTGCTCAGGAGTTGTTGCAGTTTGTGTATGTGTTCTGGATTTGGCACACTATTAGTACTTAAACAAGCAGAGCGCACAAGTAATTTGGTTCGTCCGACCAAAAGTAGTATCCACTATGTGTGTGTTGATCATGAGGTAATAAGGTTAGGTAACAGATATACATCTTTTATTCAGATCAAGTTACCTACTTGTTTTTTAAAATGAATGGAGCGAGCACAATTAAGTGATCGGTGTGCAGTGGTCGGTAGCGGGCGGTCGGCAGTCGGACGTCCCTCGGGGTGCTCCATTTGGCTGGTTTAGGTGATGACGTAATGGTGACGAGTAGGCCATGGCCTACTTCTGTGCAACGCGAAAGTCTGCACTGTACCAAGTACAGACTTAGTTGGCATGTCCCGTCCATATGGGACATGCCCGTACGGCTTATTGCGCAGGATTCTCAACTTGATTTTTGTAGTGGTTGGCGGGGCAGCGAAATGCAGCTACTTTTTCCGTATTCCACTTTTTAATCATACTGAACTGTTCAGTGAATAAAGGTCTTTGTATTTAGGATGCGTGTTAGAATCGTTAGATGGGTTTCAGGTTTCAACGTTTCGGCAAAGACAAATGTTGTGTATTTATGAACCATATTTAACATTGCAACATTGCAATGGTAAAATAGTATACAATTGGCTGTTTCACTAAAATGCTTGACACCTTACCGGGACAGTAAAAGGAGTCCTCAGCTGTCACTCTACAGAAATAAACAAAAAGGCCACCTGCCTACAAATGGTTAGGAACAGTGTCATGACAATGACTAATTTGGAATGTGACAACTTCTAACTTTAGGAGGTTGGTGTCAAACCCGAAATATAGTCTTTGTATGTACTGCCAGTGTGTGTGTGTGTGTGTGTGTGTGTGTGTGTGTGTGTGTGTGTGTCTGTGTGTCTGTGTGTCTGTGTGTGTGTGTGTGTGTGTGTGTGTGTGTGTGTGTGTGTGTGTGTGTGTGTGTGTGTGTGTGTGTGTGTGTGTTTGTTGTCCCACCAGACAGCAGGCTGGTGGTGGCTTCTGTGACCAAGACTGCAATAAACATGGAAACTTCAAAATAATGCTGCTGTTCCTCGGTTCCTTCTTCTTCAAAACCTTTTCTGTTCTTTAATTTCATTTTCATCAACAACTTACTTTTGGCATACAAGGCGTGTAGCGTTCACATGTGCTGATTTGGAAAAAAAAATAGGTGCTGCAATCTGGTAAAAATGATTTGGGTTTATTTTTTTGCGGGACCTTCCATAGTCATTGCTTGCCTGTGTAAGTTAGTGAGGCCTGTTTAGCTCTGTTGGTTTTTATACTGTTTTGTATTGTTCTGATACGAATGTCTGTTATACACAACATGGGGGTTAGAGATATTGGTCGCAAATTAGAACAAAAGAACTTTGCACACCGCAGTGGGTAGACTGAAACACCTCTGGGGCCATCACTGCACACTATTCAAAATACATATTCTGCCACCCTGGGCAAACGGTGCGCTTTTGAGACTGTATACGTTAGTTGCGGAAGTTACTGTATTTACAGTCCCCAGAGAAACAACCCTGTTCAGTCCTTACTAGCGACTTGACTTGTTCACTCTTATTTTCAGAAAAAATAAATAAATATATCCAACGAACAAAGCATTTATAGAAGTGTGCAAAGTGCACACAATTTCATCTTTTAAACATTTACAACGTCTTTGCTAGCACAAAGGGAGAAATAAAATGTTTCTGTGGGGTATTGATTTTCGGGAGCACTGCGCCGTAATTGGCTGGAAAAATTACAACATCTGGCGGAAGTTAACGAACCGGAAGTCCTGACTTTTTCAGTCGTTTTGGGGTACCGGGATTCCAGAGTCTCATGTCGCAGCGCAGATGAAAGCCTGGAGATCGAGGCTAACATTCTAGCTGTGTACTGGTAGTGAACGGCTGACTGGCTGTCTGTCAATCTGACACTCTGGGATCCACTTTGGGTTATTCTCCAGTGTGGATACGCTGATGTCGCTTCAGGTGACTTAGCCGTTTGAAACTCTTGGCACAATTTTTGCAAATGTAAGGTCTTTCTCCTGTGTGGACACGTAGGTGCCTGTCCAGGTCACTTGACTGATTGAAGCGCTTGTTACATATTTTACAGATGTAAGGTCTTTCTCCTGTGTGGACACGTAGGTGCTTGTCCAGGTCACTTGAATGAATGAAGCGCTTGTTACATGTTTTACAGATGTAAGGTCTTTCTCCTGTATGGACACGTAGGTGCCTGTCCAGGTCATTTGACTGAATGAAGCGCTTGCGACATATTTTACAGATGTAAGGTCTTTCTCCTGTGTGGACACGTAGGTGCTTGTCCAGGTCAGTTGACTGAATGAAGCGCTTGTGACATATTTTACAGATGTAAGGTCTTTCTCCTGTATGGACATGTAGGTGCCTGTCCAGGTCAGTTGACTGAATGAAGCGCTTGTGACATATTTTACAGATGTGAGGTTTTTCTCCTGTGTGGATACGCAGGTGCCTGTCCAGGTGACTTGACTGACTGAAAACCTTGTTACACTGTCTGCAACAGTAGGGCTTCTCTCCACTGTGGATGCGCAGGTGTATTTTCAAACCATCTCGACGGTTGAAGCTCTTGTCACAATGTTCACAGTGGAAGTGTTTTTCACCTGTGTGGATGCGCTTGTGTCTCTCCAGGTCATTCAATGAACCAACGCTCCTTCCACAATGTTCACAGACGTGGCGTTTCCTTCCTGCGTAAGCTGTCCGCTGACTCTTCACTTCTTCTCCTGGTTCAGTTACAGTAGTCTTGGTAAGCTGTGGATGACGCAACGATCTTGGTTGGTTCTTGTCTTCCTGTTCCTGGCCGCTCAAAGAGCTGTTGGTCGTCTGACAGGCGGCTGAGAGGATCTGGTCATTGCTCTGCATTGGGCGTTCCAGGTCATCGTGGTTCCTCTTTGCGTATCCACGGAGGTTGACCTGAGACGTTAAGCCATCCGGACGCTCTGTAGAGCCAACCTGAGCTTGGGGAGACGTCATACCTTTTGAGATTTTCCCTGAACTGCTGATATTACAAATAGACTTTGATGAGGGCTGAGTCAAGGTGTTCTTAGTCTGTTTCCAATCACTAGGGGGCTTTGTCACTAATGTGTTTTTTCATATTATATCAGCTGAGCTTAGAGCAAGGCGACCTCAACCACAAACTGTCACCATGCAATGACAAATAACAACACCACTTTGCTCAGGAGTTGTTGCAGTTTGTGTATGTGTTCTGGATTTGGCATACTATTAGTACTTAAACAAGCAGAGCGCACAAGTAATTTGGTTCGTCCGACCGAAAGTGGTGTCCACTATGTGTGTGTTGATCGTGAGGTAATAAGGTTAGGTAACAGATGTGCATCATTTATTCAGATCTAGTTACCTACTTGTTTTTTAAAGTGAATGGAGCGAGCACAATTAAGTGATCGGTGTGCAGTGGTCGGTAGCGGGCGGTCGGCAGTCGGACGTCCCTCGGACTTCCCTCCAATAGGCTGGTTTAGGTGATGACGTAATGGTGACGAGTAGGCCATGGCCTACTTCTGTGCAACGCAAAAGTCTGCACTGTACCAAGTAAGGACTTAGTTAGCATGTCCCGTCCATACTCGTCTTATTGTGCAGGATTTTCAACTTGATTTTTGTAGTGGTTGGCGGGGCAGCGAAACGCAGCTTCTTTTTCCGTATTCCACTTTTCAATCATACTAAACTGTTCAGTGAATAAAGGTCTTTGTATTTAGGATGCGTGTTAGAATGATGGCGTTTCAGGTTTCAACGTTTAGGCAAAGACAATGTCATGTATTTATGAACCACTTTTCACATTGCAACATTGCAATATTAAATTAGTATACAATTTGCTGTTTCACTAAAATGCTTGACACCTTAGCAGGACAGTAAGAGGAGTCCTCAGCTGTCACTCTACAGAAATAAACTAAAAAGCCACCTGACTACAAATGGTTAGGGACGGTGTCATGACAATGACTAATTTGGAATGTGACACCTTATAACTTTAGGAGGTTGGGGTGAAACCCGAAATATAGTCTTTGTAAGTTATACTGTTTGTGTTGTTCTGATACGAATTTCTGTTATACGCAGCATGGGGGTTAGAGATATTGGTCGCTAATTAGAACAAAAGAGCTATGCACACCGCAGTGGGTAGACTGATACACCTCTGCGGCCATCACTGCACACTATTCAAAATACACGTTATGCCACCCTGGGAAAACGGTGCGCTTTTGAGACTGTATACGTTAGTTGCGGAAGTTACTGTATTTACAGTCCCCAGAGAAACAACCCTGTTCAGTCCTTACTAGCGACTTGACTTGTTCACTCTTATTTTCAGAAAAAAAATATATATATTCCAACGAACAAAGCATTTATAGAAGTGTGCAAAGTGCACACAATTTCATCTTTTAAACATTTACGTCTTTGCGAGCACAAAGGGAGAAATAAAATGTTTCCATGGGGTATTTATTTTCGGGAGCACTGCGCCGTGATTGGCTAGAAAAATGACAACATCCGGCGGAAGTTAACAAACCGGAAGTCCTGACTTTTTCAGTCTTTTTGGAGTACCGTGATTCCAGGGTCTCATCTCGCAGCGCAGATGAAAGCCTGGAGATCGAGTCTATAACATTCTAGCTGTGTACTGGTAGTGAACGGCTGACTGGCTGCCTGTCAATCTGACACCCTGGGATCCACTTTGGGTTCTTGTCCAGTGTGGATACGCTGATGCTGCTTCAGGTGACTTAGCCGTTTGAAACTCTTGGCACAATTTTTGCAAATGTAAGGTCTTTCTCCTGTGTGGACACGTAGGTGCCTTTCCAGGTCACTTGACTGAATGAAGTGCTTGTTACATATTTTACAGGTGTAAGGTCTTTCTCCTGTATGGACACGTAGGTGACTGTCCAGGTGACTTGAATTAATGAAGCACTTGTGACATATTTGACAGATGTAAGGTCTTTCTCCTGTGAGGATACGCAGGTGCCTGTCCAGGTCAATTGACTGATTGAAGACCTTGTTACAATATCTGCAACAGTAGGGCTTCTCTCCACTGTGGATACGCAGGTGTATTTTCAAACCGTATCGATGGTTGAAGCTCTTTTCACAATGTTCACAGTGGAAGGGTTTTTCACCTGTGTGGATGCGGTTGTGTCTCTCCAGGTTATGCAATAAACCGAAGATCTTTCCACAATGTTCACAGACGTGGCGTTTCCTTCCTGTGTAAGTCGTCCGCTGACTCTTCACTTCTCCTGGTTCAGTTACAGTAGTCTTGGTAAGCTGTTGATGACTGAAGCATCTTGGTTGGTTTGTGTCTTCCTGTTGCTGGCCGCTCAAAGAGCTGTCGGTCGTCTGACAGGCGGCTGAGAGGATCTGGTCATTGCTCTGCATTGTGCAGTCCAGGTCATCGTGGTTCCTCTTTGCGTATCCATGAAGGTTGACCTGAGACGTTGAGCCATGTGGACGCTCTGTAGAGCTGACCTGAGTCTGGGGAGACGTCATACCTTTTGAGATTCTCCCTGAACGGCTGATATTACAAATACACTTTGATGAGGGCTGAGTCAAGGTGTTATTAGTCTGTTTTCAATCACTAGGGGGCTTTGTCACTAATGTGTTTTTTTCATATTATATCAGCTGAGCTTAGAGCAGGCCGAACTCAACCACAAACTGTCACCATGCAATGACAATTAACAACACCACTTTGCTCAGGAGTTGTTGTAGCCTGACTTGTGTGTTCTGGATTTGGCACACTATTAGTACTTAAACAAGCAGAGCGCACAAGTAATTTGGTTCGTCCGACCGAAAGTGGTGTCCACTATGTGTGTGTTGATCGTGAGGTAATAAGGTTAAGTAACAGATATACATCCTTTATTCAGATCTACGTAGTTACCTACTTGTTTTTTTTAAATGAATAGAGCAGGCGCAATTGAGTGTTCGGTGTACAGTGGTCGGTAGCGGGCGGTCGGCAGTCGGACGTCCCTCGGGGTGCTCCAATTGGCTGGTTTAGGTGATGACGTAATGGTGACGAGTAGGCCATGGCCTACTTCTGTGAAACGCGAAAGTCTGCACTGTATCAAGTACAGACAGTTGGCATGTCCCGTCCATACTCGGCTTATTGCGCAGCATTCTCAACTTGATTTTTGTAGTGGTTGGCGGGGCAGCGAAATGCAGCTACTTTTTCCGTATTCCACTTTTCAATCATACTGAACTGTTCAGTGAATAAAGGTCTTTGTATTTAGGATGCGTGTTAGAATGATGGCGCTTCAGGTTTCAACGTTTCGGCAAAGACAATGTCATGTATTTATGAACCACTTTTCACATTGCAACATTGCAATATTAAATTAGTATACAATTGGCTGTTTCACTAAAATGCTTGACACCTTAGCAGGGCAGTAAGAGGAGTCCTCAGCTGTCACTCTATAGAAATAAACTAAAAAGCCACCTGACTACAAATGATTAGGAACAGTGTCATGGCAATGACTAATTTGGAATGTGACAACTTCTAAACTTTCGGGGGTTGGGGTGAAACCCGAAAATATAGTCTTTGTAAGTTTACTGTTTGTATTGTTCTGATACGAAGGTCTGTTATACAGAGCATGGGGGTTAGAGATATTGGTCGCTCATTAGAACAAAAGAACTCTGCACACTGCAGTGGGTAGACTGATGCACCTCTGGGGCCATCACTGCACACTATTCAAAATACACGTTCTGCCACCCTGGGCAAACGGTGCGCTTTTGAGACTGTATACGTTAGTTGCGGAAGTTACTGTATTTACAGTCCCCAGAGAAACAACCCTGTTCAGTCCTTACTGGCGACTTTACTTGTTCACTCTTATTTTCAGAAAAAAAAGAAAAAAAGAAAAGATTCCAGCCTGGAGATCGAGGCTATAACGTTCTCTGGAATCCACTTTGGGTTATTCTCCAGTGTGGATACGCTGATGCTGCTTCAGGTGACTTAACTGCTTGTAACTCTTGTTACAATTCTTGCAAATATAAGGTCTTTCTCCTGTGTGGACACGTAGGTGCCTGTCCAGGTCACTTGACTGAATGAAGCACTTGTGACATATTTTACAGATGTAAGGTCTTTCTCCTGTATGGACACGTAGGTGCGTGTCCAGTTCATTTGACTGACTGAAGCTCCTGTTACAATATCTGCAACAGTAGGGCTTCTCTCCACTGTGGATACGCTGGTGTGCTTTCAAACCATCTCGACGATTGAAGCTCTTGTCACAATGTTCACAGTGGAAGGGTTTTGCACCTGTGTGGATGCGCTTGTGTCTCTCCAGGTGATGCAATGAACCGAAGCTCTTTCCACAATGTTCACAGACGTGGCGTTTCCTTCCTGTGTAAGTCGTCCGCTGACTCTTCACTTCCTCTCCTGGTTCAGTTACAGTAGTCTTGGTAAGCTGTTGATGACGGAACCATCTTGGTTGGTTTGTGTCTTCCTGTTCCTGGCCGCTCAAAGAGCTGTCGGTCGTCTGACAGGCGGCTGAGAGGATCTGGTCATTGCTCTGCATTGGGCAGTCCAGGTCATCGTGGTTCCTCTTTGCGTATCCATGAAGGTTGACCTGAGACGTTAAGCCATGCGGACGCTCGGTAGAGCCGACCTGAGTCTGGGGAGACGTCATACCTTTTGAGATTCTCCCTGAACGGCTGATATTACAAATACACTTTGATGAGGGCTGAGTCAAGGTGTTCTTAGTCTGTTTCCAATCACTAAAGGGCTTTGTCACTAATGTGTTTTTTCATATTATATCAGCTGAGCTTAGAGCAGGCCGATCTCAACCACAAACTGTCACCATGCAATGACAAATAACAACACCACTTTGCTCAGGAGTTGTTGTAGCCTGACTTGTGTGTTCTGGATTTGGCACACTATTAGTACTTAAACAAGCAGAGCGCACAAGTAATTTGGTTCATCCGACCGAAAGTGGCGTCCACTATGTGTGTGTTGATCGTGAGGTAATAAGGTTAGGTAACAGATATACATCCTTTATTCAGATCTAGTTACCTACTTGTTTTTTAAAATGAATGGAGCGAGCGCAATTAAGTGTTCGGTGTGCAGTGGTCGGTAGCGGGCGGTCGGCAGTCGGACGTCCCTCGGGGTGCTCCAATTGGCTGGTTTAGGTGATGACGTAATGGTGACGAGTAGGCCATGGCCTACTTCTGTGCAACGCGAAAGTCTGCACTGTACCAAGTACAGACTTAGTTGGCATGTCCCGTCCATACTCGGCTTATTGTGCAGGATTCTCAACTTGATTTTTGTAGTGGTTGGCGGGGCAGCGAAACGCAGCTACTTTTTTCCGTATTCCACTTTTCAATCATACTGAACTGTTCAGTGAATAAAGGTCTTTGTATTCAGGATGCGTAATAGAACGATGCGGTGCAGGTTTCAACGTTTCGGCAAAGACAATGTCATGTATTTATGAACCACTTTTCACATTGCAACATTGCAATATTAAATTAGTATACAATTTGCTGTTTCACTAACATGCTTGACACCTTAGCAGGGCAGTAAGAGGAGTCCTCAGTTGTCACTCTACTGAAATAAACTAAAAAGCCACCTGACTACAAATGGTTAGGGATGGTGTCATGAAAATGACTAATTTGGAATGTAACAACTTCTAACTTTAGGGGGTTGGGGTGAAACCCGAAATATAGTATTTATAAGTCTTTGTATGTACTGCCAGTTGTGGTGTGTGTGTGTGTGTGTGTGTGTGTGTGTGTGTGTGTGTGTGTGTGTGTGTGTGTGTGTGTGTGTGTGTGTGTGTGTGTGTGTGTGTGTGTGTGTGTGTGTGTGTGTGTGGTCCCACCAGACAGCAGGCCGGTGGTGGCTTCTGTGACCAAGACAAGAAAAAGTGGGTGCTGCCATCTGGTAAAAATGATTTGGGTTTATTTTTTTGCGGGACCTTCCATAGTCGGTGCTTGCCTGTGTAAGTTAGTGAGGCCTGTTTAGCTCTGTAGGTTTTTATACTGTTTTTGTATTGTTCTGATAAGAATGTCTGTTATACACAACATGGGGGTTAGAGATATTGGTTGCAAATTAGAACAAAAGAACTTTGCACACTGCAGTGGGTAGACTGAAACACCTCTGGGGCCATCACTGCACACTATTCAAAATACACATTCTGCCACCCTGGGCAAACGGTGCGCTTTTGAGACTGTATACATTAGTTGCGGAAGTTACTGTATTTACAGTCCCCAGAGAAACAACCCTGTTCAGTCCTTACTAGCGACTTGACTTGTTCACTCTTATTTTCAGAAAAAAAAAATATATATATATTCCAACGAACAAAGCATTTATAGAAGTGTGCAAAGTGCAGACAATGTCATATTTTAAACATTTAAAACGCCTTTGCTAGCACAAAGGGAGAAATAAAATGTTTCCGTGGGGTATTTATTTTCGGGAGCACTGCGCTGTAATTGGCTGGAAAATTGACATCCGGCAGAAGTTAATGAACCAGAAGTCCCGACTTTTTCCAGTCGTTTTGGGGTACCGTGATTCCAGGCTCTCATCTCGCAGCGCAGATGAAAGCCTGGGGATCGTGGCTAACGTTCTGCTGTGTACTGGTAGTGAACGGCTGACTGGCTGCCTGTCAATCTGACACTCTGGGATCCATTTTGGGTTCTTGTCCAGTGTGGATACGCTGATGCTGCTTTAGGTGACTTAACTGCTTATAACTCTTGTTACAATTTTTGCAAATATAAGGTCTTTCTCCTGTGTGGACACGTAGGTGCCTGTCCAGGTGACCTGACTTAATGAAGCACTTGTGACATATTTGACAGATGTAAGGTCTTTCTCCGGTGTGGATACGTAGGTGCTTGTCCAGGTCACTTGAATGAATGAAGCGCCTGTTACATATTTTACAGACGTAACGTCTTTCTCCTGTGTGGACACGCAGGTGCGTGTCCAGGTTACTTGACTGACTGAAGACCTTGTTACACGTTTCACAGATGTAAGGTCTTTCTCCTGTGTGGACACGTAGGTGATTGTCCAGGACATTTGACTGACTAAAGCCCTTGTTACATGTTTTACAGATGTAAGGTCTTTCTCCTGTGTGGACACGCAGGTGCTTGTTCAGGTCATTTGACTGACTGAAGCTCCTGTTACAATATCTGCAACAGTAGGGCTTCTCTCCACTGTGGATACGCAGGTGTATTTTCAAACTGTCTCGACGGTTGAAGCTCTTGTCACAATGTTCACAGTGGAAGGGTTTTTCACCTGTGTGGATGCGCTTGTGTCTCTCCAGGTGATGCAATGAACCGAAGCTCTTTCCACAATGTTCACAGACGTGGCGTTTCCTTCCTGTGTAAGCCGTTCGGTGACTCTTCACTTCTTCTCCTGGTTCAGTTACAGTAGTCTTGGTAAGCTGTGGATGACGGAAGCATCTTGATTGGTTTGTGTCTTCCTGTTCCTGGCCGCTCAAAGAGCTGTTGGTCGTCTGACAGGCGGCTGAGAGGATCTGGTCATTGCTCTGCATTGGGCGGTCCAGGTGATCGTGGTTCCTCTTTGCGTATCCATAAAGGTTGACCTGAGACGTTAAGCCATCCGGACGCTCTGTAGAGCCGACCTGAGCCTGGGGAGACGTCATACCTTTTGAGATTTTCCCTGAACGGCTGATATTACAAATACACTTTGATGAGGGCTGAGTCAAGGTGTTCTTAGTCTGTTTTCCAATCGCTAGGGGCTTTGTCACTGAATGTGTTTTTTTCATATTATATCAGCTGAGCTTAGAGCAGGCCGACCTCAACCACAAACTGTCACCATGCAATGACAAATAACAACACCACTTTGTTCAGGAGTTGTTGCAGTTTGTGTATGTGTTCTGGATTTGCACACTATTAGTACTTAAACAAGCAGAGCGCACAAGTAATTTGGTTCGTCCGACCGAAAGTAGTATCCACTATGTGTGTTGTTCGTGAGGTAATAAGGTTAGGTAACAGACATACATCCTTTATTCAGATCTAGTTACCTACTTGTTTTTTAAAATGAATGGAGCGAGTGCAATTAAGTGATTGGTGTGCAGTGGGCGGTAGTGGGCGGTCGGCAGTCGGACGTCCCTCCAATAGGCTGGTTTAGGTGATGACGTAATGGTGACTAGTAGGCCATGGCCTACTTCTGGCAACGCAACTAGCTAGCATGTCCTGTCCATACTCTGTTTATTGCGCAGGATTTTCAACTTGATTTTTGTAGTGGTTGGCGGGGCAGCGAAACACAGCTACTTTTTCCGTATTCCACTTTTTAATCATACTGAACTGTTCAGTGAATAAAGGTCTTTGTATTTAGGATGCGTGTTAGAATGATGGCGTTTCAGGTTTCAACGTTTCCGCAAAGACAATGTCATGTATTTATGAACCACATTTCACATTGCAACATTGCAATATTAAAGTAGTATACAATTGGCTGTTTCACTAAAATGCTTGACACCTTAGCAGGGCAGTAAGAGGAGTCCTCAGCTGTCACTCTACAGAAATAAACCAAAAAGCCACCTGACTACAAATGGTTAGGGACGGTGTCATGAAAATGACTAATTTGGAATGTAACAACTTCTAACTTTAGGGGGTTGGGGTGAAACCCGAAATATAGTCTTTATAAGTCTTTGTTTGTACTGCCAGGTGTGTGTGTGTGTGTGTGTGTGTGTGTGTGTGTGTGTGTGTGTGTGTGTGGTTCCACCAGACAGCAGGCTGGTGGTGGCTTCTTTGACCAAGACCGCAATAAACATGGAAACTTCTAAATAATGCTGCTGTTCCTCGGTTCCTTCTTATTCAAAACCTTTTCTGTTCTTTAATTTCAATTTCTTCAGTAACTTACTTTTGGCGTACAAGGCGTGTAGTGTTCATGTGCTGATTTGGAAAAAAATAGGTGCTGCCATCTGGTAAAAATGATCTGGGTTTTTTTTATTGCGGGATCTTCCATAGTCGGTGCTTGCCTGTGTAAGTTAGTGAGGCCTGTTTAGCTCTGTGGGTTTTTATGCTGTTTTTGTATTGTTTTGATACAAAAGGTCTGTTATACAGAGCATGGGGTTTAGAGATATTGGTCGCGAATTAGAACAAAATAACTCTGCACACTGCAGTGGGTGGACTGATACACCTCTGGGGCCATCACTGCACACTATTCAGAATACACGTTCTGCCACCCTGGGCAAACGGTGCGCTTTTGAGACTTTATATGTTAGTTGCGGAAGTTACTGTATTTACAGTCCCCAGAGAAACAACCCTTGTTACAATTTTTGCAAATATAAGGTCTTTCTCCTGTGTGGACACGTAGGTGTGTGTCCAGGTCACTTGACTGAATGAAGCACTTGCAACATATTTTACAGATGTAAGGTCTTTCTCCTGTATGGACACGTAGGTGCGTGTCCAGGTCATTTGACTGATTGAAGCGCTTGTTACATATTTTACAGATGAAAGGTCTTTCTCCTGTGTGGATACGCAGGTGCCTGTCCAGGTTAGTTGACTGAATGAAGCGCTTGTTACAATATCTGCAACAGTAGGGCTTCTCTCCACTGTGGACACGCAGGTGTATTTTCAAACCGTATTGATGGTTGAAGCTCTTGTCACAATGTTCACAGTGGAAGGGTTTTTCACCTGTGTGGATGCGCTTGTGTCTCTCCAGGTGATGCAATGAACCGAAGCTCTTTCCACAATGTTCACAGACGTGCTGTTTCCTTCCTGCGTAAGTCGTTCGGTGACTCTTCACTTCTTCTCCTGGTTCAGTTACAGTAGTCTTGGTAAGCTGTTCATGACGCCACGATCTTGGTTGGTTTGTGTCTTCCTGTTCCTGGTTGCTCAAAGAGCTGTTGGTCGTCTGACAGGCGGCTGAGAGGATCTGGTCATTGCTCTGCATTGGGCGGTCCAGGTCATCTTGGTTCCCCTTTGCGTATCCATGAAGGTTGACCTGAGACGTTAAGCCATGCAGACGCTCTGTAGAGCCAACCTGAGTCTGGGGAGACGTCATAGCTTTTGAGATTCTCCCTGAATGGCTGATATTACAAATACCCTTTGATGAGGGCTGAGTCAAGGTGTGCTTAGTCTGTTTCCAATCACTAGGGGGCTTTGTCACTGAATGTGTTTTTTCATATTATATCAGCTGAGCTTAGAGCAGGCCGACCTCAACCACAAACTGTCACCATGCAATGACAAATAACAACACCACTTTGCTCAGGAGTTGTTGTAGCCTGACTTGTGTGTTCTGGATTTGGCACACTATTAGTACTTAAACAAGCAGAGCGCACAAGTAATTTGGTTCATCCGACCGAAAGTGGCGTCCACTATGTGTGTTGATCGTGAGGTAATAATTTTTAATATGAATGGAGCGGGCGCAATTAAGTGATCGGTGTGCAGTGGTCGGTAGCGGGCGGTCGGACGTCCCTCGGGGTGCTCCAATTGGCTGGTTTAGGTGATGACGTAATGGTGACGAGTAGGCCATGGCCTACTTCTGTGCAACGCGAAAGTCTGCACTGTACCAAGTACAGACTTAGTTGGCATATCCCGTCCATACTCAGCTTATTGCGCAGGATTCTCAACTTGATTTTTGTAGTGGTTGGCGGGGCAGCGAAACGCAGCTACTTTTTCCGTATTCCACTTTTCAATCATACTGAACTGTTCAGTGAATAAAGGTCTTTGTATTTAGGATGCGTGTTAGAATGATGGCGTTTCAGGTTTCAACGTTTCGGTAAAGACAATGTCATGTATTTATGAACCACATTTCACATTGCAGCATTGCAATAATAAATTAGTATACAATTTGCTGTTTCTAAAATGCTTGACACCTTAGCAGGGCAGTAGGAGGAGTCCTCAGCTGTCACTCTACAGAAATAAACTAAAAAGCCACCTGACTACAAATGGTTAGGGACAGTGTCATGACAATGACTAATTTGGAATGTGACAACTTCTAATTTTAGGAGGTTGGGGTGAAACCCGAAATATAGTCTTTGTAAGTTATACTGTTTGTATTGTTCTGATACGAAGGTCTGTTATACAGAGCATGGGGGTTAGAGATATTGGTCGCTAATTAGAACAAAAGAACTCTGCACACCGCAGTGGTTAGACTGATACACCTCTGGGGCCATCACTGCACACTATTCAAAATACACGTTCTGCCACCCTGGGCAAACGGTGCGCGTTTGAGACTGTATACGTTAGTTGCGGAAGTTACTGTATTTACAGTCCCCAGAGAAACAACCCTGTTCAGTCCTTACTGGGGACTTGACTTGTTCACTCTTATTTTCAGAAAAAAAAAAAAAAAAAAAAAAAAAAAAAAAGATTCCAGCCTGGAGATTGAGGCTATAACGTTCTAGCTTTGTACTGGTAGTGAACGGCTGACTGGCTGCCTGTCAATCTGACACTCTGGAATCCACTTTGGGTTATTCTCCAGTGTGGATACACTGATGCTGCTTCAGGTGACTTAACTGCTTGTAACTCTTGTTACAATTTTTGCAAATATAAGGTCTTTCTCCTGTATGGACACGTAGGTGCCTGTCCAGGTCACTTGACTGAATGAAGCACTTGTGACATATTTTACAGATGTAAGGTCTTTCTCCTGTATGGACACGTAGGTGCGTGTCCAGTTCATTTGACTGACTGAAGCTCCTGTTACAAAATCTGCAACAGTAGGGCCTCTCTCCACTGTGGATACGCAGGTGTGCTTTCAAACCATCTCGACGGTTGAAGCTCTTGTCACAATGTTCACAGTGGAAGGGTTTTTCACCTGTGTGGATGCGCTTGTGTCTCTCCAGGTGATGCAATGAACCGAAGCTCTTTCCACAATGTTCACAGACGTGGCGTTTCCTTCCTGTGTAAGTCGTCCGCTGACTCTTCACTTCTTCTCCTGGTTCAGTTACAGTAGTCTTGGTAAGCTGTTGATGACGGAACAATCTTGGTTGGTTTGTGTCTTCCTTTTCCCGGCCGTTTAGAGAGCTGTCGGTCGTCTGACAGGCGGCTGAGAGGATCTGGTCATTGCTCTGCATTGGACAGTCCAGGTCATCGTGGTTCCTCTTTGCGTATCCATGAAGGTTGACCTGAGACGTTAAGCCATGCGGACGCTCTGTAGAGCCGACCTGAGTCTGGGGAGACGTCATACCTTTTGAGATTTTCCCTGAACGGCTGATATTACAAATACACTTTGATGAGGGCTGAGTCAAGGTGTTCTTAGTCTGTTTCCAATCACTAGGGGGCTTTGTCACTAATGTGTTTTTTCATATTATATCAGCTGAGCGTAGAGCAAGGCGACCTCAACCACAAACTGTCACCATGCAATGACAAATAACAACACCACTTTGCTCAGGAGTTGTTGCAGTTTGTGTATGTGTAATTTGGTTCGTCCGACCGAAAGTGGTGTCCACTATGTGTGTGTTGATCGTGAGGTAATAAGGTTAGGTAACAGATATACATCCTTTATTCAGATCTAGTTACCTACTTGTTTTTTTTTTAAATGAAGGGAGCGAGCACAATTAACCCACCCGCTGCTGCAAGAAAGGGGGACAGCAAGTGTCACTGCCAGAAATACCTGACTTTTAGACAATTATGGAAAAATCTATGGTGGGCCGTTCGAGACACGGAATACCTTAAAAAATCCTCCATCTCTTTGCTTTCATGGAAAAAAAATAAGTGAGTTGATAACATGTTCTGTTTTGTAGATATTAGCAATTGAATACAGTGCGTTATAATGGCAGATGATGCAGCAGGCCAGAGGCCATTTTCAATAACTCAATTCAAAGTTTTATTTAGCATTTAACATTAGGTAATATTACTGCTACACATCCATGCCATATATCAAATTAAACCTCATGATGCCTGCTTGAATCTAAAAAAATAAATAATAAAATAGCATCTACCGTTATGTAAATATCAGCCTTGGAAAGCAGCATTGTTACTCAATAGTGACTGAATTATGTGACATCAATCTGTTTTTGATCACTGATAACTCCAAAATGGTACATGCTAGAAACTCGCTTTTTCTTTTGTATTCAAGAGGACATCATAACCTTTCATTAGAGATATGGCATGTTCATGTAGTCCCCACAGATGATGTTCTGTGGCTGCATTTTCTTGCAGAAATCAGTTTATGATATAGCACAGTTAGGGAAATATACCACACTCACATCCACATCACACACTGTGATGTACTGTACTAAACTTGAACGGCACCATACCAAGATGTACTATACAATACGCATAACCATATAAATACATCAAAATAATATTATAAATAAAATCATGCCAACCTCAAACAACTTTTTTTTCATTTACTTCCACAACACATCACAACGAGCTTGAAGAACTGCCATGTTCAATGCCTGATGGATTTGAACTATTTCATGTGTAAAGTAGTATTATTTTGAGACCTGGTTACTTATTTCTCTCCGACAACCTGGCAACACTGTAGGAAGAGAGAGAGGGAGAGAGAGAGAGAGAGAGAGAGAGAGAGAGCATGTGTTGCATGTAGTTGAGTCTACAGGGTTCTCATCCTCACCCACGTGGCTCTCCCTGCCACGTGGCAGGTGAGCCACGTGTCAGCTACGGGTTTCCATAGCAACCACACAACAAACAGAGAGACGAGAGAGTGTAGTAGAGGGAGCCTTATGGATCTGTACACTGATAAAAGGAGCTTGGATTTATTGACTTTTGGATCTAATAGCGATCTTTTCCCTGATCTTTGGTGGTTGACCTGTTATTTGGAGACAAGGTAAGGTTTAAAAAAAGCCTTGGTTGCTGTTTTTTTTTTTGTTTTTTTTTTTTTGTAATGGCGGCACTGATTGTTTGAGCTAGTTAGATCCAGCTAAATGATGGATCCTTTGTAACCAAACGGACCCTTATGGGTCTGTAACTCTTGAGATCAGAAAAATGAAACCAAATGGACCTCATGCTCTCAGGGACCACTGGTGTGTGTGTGTGGTGTGTGTGTGTGTGTGTGTGCGTGTGTGCGCAGCCGTCTGCTCTCTCTCTCTCTCTCTCTCTCTCTCTCTCTCTCTCTCTCTCTCTCTCTCTCTCTGCTGCTGCTGCCATGCGGTGGGCACAGCAAGTTATATTCAGTTGATTTTTAGATACAATTGGCTACTCTGTCTGTGCATGGTGTGCTGTGATCGTCTGCTGTGGTGTTGTCCTTTGATGTAGATGTTTGATATCCACAGGGTGGATGCACAAGGGTTTAATCTAATGTATAATGGGGGAAATGGTTATCGTCGTGATTGGGCTGATCGTCGTGATTGGCGGGGGGGACGGACAGAGAAGATCACGAGTCCACGTGGACAGCAGGGGGTGGGTTAAGTGATCGGTGTGCAGTGGTCGGTAACGGGCGGTCGGCAGTCGGACGTTCCTCGGGGTGCTCCAATTGGCTGGTTTAGGTGATGACGTAATGGTGACGAGTAGGCCATGGCCTACTTCTGTGCAACGCGAAAGTCTGCACTGTACCAAGTACAGACTTAGTTGGCATGTCCCGTCCATACTCGGCTTATTGCGCAGGATTCTCAACTTGATTTTTGTAGTGGTTGGCGGGGCAGCGAAACGCAGCTACTTTTTCCGTATTCCACTTTTCAATCATACTGAACTGTTCAGTGAATAAAGGTCTTTGTATTTAGGATGCGTGTTAGAATGATGGCGTTTCAGGTTTCATCGTTTCGGCAAAGACAATGTCATGTATTTATGAACCACATTTCACATTGCAACATCGCAATATTAAATTAGTATACAATTTGCTGTTTCACTAAAATTCTTGACTCCTTAGCAGGGCAGTAAGAGGAGTCCTCAGCTATCACTCTACAGAAATAAACTAAAAAGCCACCTGACTACAAATGGTTAGGAACAGTGTCATGGCAATGACTAATTTGGAATGTGACAACTTCTAAACTTGGACGTGGACTGATGCACCTCTGAGGCCATCACTGAACACTATTGAAAATACACGTTCTGGCACCCTGGGCAAACGGTGTGCTTTTGAGACTGTATATATTAGTTGCGGAAGTTACTGTATTTACAGTCCCCAGAGAAACAACCCTGTTCAGTCCTTACTGGCGACTTGACTTGTTCACTCTTATTTTCAGAAAAAATAAATAAATAAATCCAACAAACAAAGCATTTATAGAAGTGTTAAAAGTGCACACAATTTCATCTTTTAAACATTTACAACATCTTTGCTAGCACAAAGGGAGAAATAAAATGTTTCTGTGGGGTATTGATTTTCGGGAGCACTGTGCCGTAATTGGCTGGAAAAATTACAACATCTGGCGGAAGTTAACTAACCAGAAGTCCTGACTTTTTCAGTCGTTTTGGGGTACCGTGATTCCAGGGTCTCATCTCGCAGCGGGGATGAAAGCCTGGAGATCGAGGCATTCTAGCTGTGTACTGGTAGTGAACGGCTGACTGGCTGCCCGTCAATCTGACTCTCTGGAATCCACTTTGGGTTATTCTCCAGTGTGGATACGCTGATGCTGCTTCAGGTGACTTAAATGCTTGTAACTCCTGTTACAATTTTTGCAAATATAAGGTCTTTCTCCTGTATGGACACGTAGGTGCATGTCCAGGTCATTTGACTGAATGAAGCTCTTATGACATGTTTTACAGATGTAACGTCTTTCTCCTGTGTGGATACGCAGGTGCCTGTCCAATTGACTTGACTGACTGAAAACCTTGCTACACTGTCTGCAACAGTAGGGCTTCTCTCCACTGTGGACACGCAGGTGTATTTTCAAACCGTATTGACGGTTGAAGCTCTTGTCACAATGTTCACAGTGGAAGGGTTTTTCACCTGTGTGCGCTTGTGTCTCTCCAGGTGATGCAATGAACCAAAGCTCCTTCCACAATGTTCACAGACGTGCCGTTTCCTTCCTGTGTAAGTCGTTCGGTGACTCTTCACTTCTTCTCCTGGTTCAGTTACAGTAGTCTTGGTAAGCTGTTGATGACGGAAGCATCTTGGTTGGTTTGTGTCTTCCTGTTCCTGGCCGCTCAAAGAGCTGTTGGTCGTCTGACAGGCGGCTGAGAGGATCTGGTCATTGCTCTGCATTGGGCAGTCCAGGTCATCGTGGTTCCTCTTTGCGTATCCATGAAGGTTGACCTGAGACGTTAAGCCATGCGGATGCTCTGTAGAGCCGACCTGAGTCTGGGGAGACGTCATACCTTTTGAGATTCTCCCTGAACGGCTGATATTACAAATACACTTTGATGAGGGCTGAGTCAAGGTGTTCTTAGTCTGTTTCCAATCACTAGGGGGCTTTGTTGTTAATGTGTTTTTTCATATTATATCAGCTGAGTTCAGAGCAGGCCGATCTCAACCACAAACTGTCACCATGCAATGACAAATAACAACACCACTTTGCTCAGGAGTTGTTGCAGTTTGTGTATGTGTTCTGGATTTGGCACACTATTAGTACTTAAACAAGCAGAGCGCACAAGTCATTTGGTTCGTCCGACCGAAAGTGGTGTCCACTATGTGTGTGTTGATCGTGAGGTAATTTGGTTAGGTAACAGATATACATCCTTTATTCAGATCTAGTTACCTACTTGTTTTTTAAAATGAATGGAGCGAGTGCAATTAAGTGATTGGTGTGCAGTGGGCGGTAGCGGGCGGTCGGCAGTCGGACGTCCCTCCAATAGGCTGGTTTAGGTGATGACATAATGGTGACTAGTAGGGTATGGCATACTTCTGGCAACGCAACTAGCTAGCATGTCCCGTCCATACTCTGTTTATTGCGCAGGATTCTCAACTTGATTTTTGTAGTGGTTGGCGGGGCAGTGAAACGCAGCTTCTTTTTCCGGATCCCACTTTTCAATCATACTGAACTGTTCAGTGAATAAAGGTCTTTGTATTTAGGATGCGTGTTAGAATGATGGCGTTTCAGGTTTCAACGTTTCGGCAAAGACAATGTCATGTATTTATGAACCATATTTCACATTGCACCATTGCAATATTAAATTAGTATAAAATTGGCTGTTTCACTAAAATGCTTGACACCTTAGCAGGGCAGTAAGAGGAGTCCTCAGCTGTCACTCTACAGAAATAAACTAAAAAGCCAACTGACTACAAATGGTTAGGGACAGTGTCATGACAATGACTAATTTGGAATGTGACAACTTCTAACTTTAGGAGGTTGGGGTGAAACCCGAAATATAGTCTTTGTAAGTTATACTGTTTGTATTATTCTGATACAAAGGTCTGTTATACGCAGCATGGGTGTTAGAGATATTGGTCGCAAATTAGAACAAAAGAACTCTGCACACCGCAGTGGTTAGACTGATGCACCTCTGGGGCCATCACTGCACACTATTCAAAATACACGTTCTGCCACCCTGGGCAAACGGTGCGCTTTTGAGACTTTATATGTTAGTTGCGGAAGTTACTGTATTTACAGTCCCCAGAGAAACAACCCTGTTCAGTCCTTACTAGCGACTTGACTTGTTCACTCTTATTTTCAGAAAAAAAAAAAAAAAAAAAAAAAGAAAGATTTCAGCCTGGAGATCGAGGCTATAACGTTCTAGCTTTGTACTGGTAGTGAACGGCTGACTGGCTGCATGTCAATCTGACACTCTGGAATCCACTTTGGGTTATTCTCCAGTGTGGATACGCTGATGCTGCTTCAGGTAACTTAGATGCTTCTAACTCCTGTTACAATTTTTGCAAATATAAGGTCTTTCTCCTGTATGAACACGTAGGTGCCTGTCCAGGTGACCTGACTTAATGAAGCACTTGTGACATATTTGACAGATGTAAGGTCTTTCTCCGGTGTGGATACGTAGGTGCTTGTCCAGCTCACTTGACTGACTGAAGACCTTGTTACATGTTTTACAGATGTAAGGTCTTTCTCCTGTGTGGACACGTAGGTGCTTGTTCAGGTCATTTGACTGACTGAAGCTCCTGTTACAATATCTGCAACAGTAGGGCTTCTCTCCACTGTGGATACGCAGGTGTATTTTCAAACTGTGTCGACGGTTGAAGCTCTTGTCACAATGTTCACAGTGGAAGGGTTTTTCACCTGTGTGGATGCGCTTGTGTCTCTCCAGGTGATGCAATGAACCGAAGATCTTTCCACAATGTTCACAGACGTGCCGTTTCCTTCCTGTGTAAGTCGTTCGGTGACTCTTCACTTCTTCTCCTGGTTCAGTTACAGTAGTCTTGGTAAGCTGTTGATGACGGAAGCATCTTGGTTGGTTTGTGTCTTCCTGTTCCTGGCCGCTCAAAGAGCTGTCGGTCGTCTGACAGGCGGCTGAGAGGATCTGGTCATTGCTCTGCATTGGGCGGTCCAGGTCATCGTGGTTCCTCTTTGCGTATCCGTGAAGGTTGACCTGAGACGTTGAGCCATGCGGACGCTGCGGGACCTTCCATAGTCGATGCTTGCCTGTGTAAATTAGTGAGGCCTGTTTAGCTCTGTGGGTTTTTATGCTGTTTTTGTATTGTTTTGATACGAAGGTCTGTTATACACAGCATGGGGGTTAGAGATATTGGTCGCAAATTAGAACAAAAGAACTCTGCACACCGCAGTGGGTAGACTGATACACCTCTGGGGCCATCACTGTACACTATTCAAAATACACGTTTGCCACCCTGGGCAAACGGTGCGCTTTTGAGACTGTATATGCGGAAGTTACCGTATTTACAGTCCCCAGAGAAACAACCCTGTTCAGTCCTTACTAGCGACTTGACTTGTTCACTCTTATTTTCAGAAAAAAAAAAGAAATATTCCAACGAACAAAGCATTTATAGAAGTGTGCAAAGTGCACACGATTTCATCTTTTAAACATTTACGTCTTTGCTAGCACAAAGGGAGAAATAAAATGTTTCCATGGGGTATTGATTTGATACTGCGCTGTAATTGGCTGGAAAAATGACAACATCCGGCGGAAGTTAACAAACCGGAAGTCCTGACTTTTCCAGTCTTTTTGGGGTACCATAATTCCAGGCTCTCATCTCGCAGCGCAGTTGAAAGCCTGGAGATCGAGTCTATAACGTTCTGCTGTGTACTGGTAGTGAACGGCTGACTGGCTGCCCGTCAATCTGACCCTCTGGAATCCACTTTGGGTTATTCTCCAGTGTGGATCCGCTGATGCTGCTTCAGGTGACTTGGCCGTTTGAAACTCTTGCCACAGTTTTTGCAAATGTAAGGTCTTTCTCCTGTGTGGACACGTAGGTGCCTTTCCAGGTCACTTGAATGAATAAAGCGCTTGTTACACGTTTTACAGATGTAAGGTCTTTCTCCTGTGTGGACACGTAGGTGCCTGTCCAGGTCATTTGACTGACTGAAGCGCTTGTTACATATTTTACAGATGTAAGGTCTTTCTCCTGTGTGGATACGCAGGTGCCTGTCCAGGTGACTTGACTGACTGAAAACCTTGTTACACTGTCTGCAACAGTAGGGCTTCTCTCCACTGTGGACAAGCAGGTGTATTTTCAAACCGTCTCGACGGTTGAAGCTCTTGTCACAATGTTCACAGTGGAAGGGTTTTTCACCTGTGTGGATGCGCTTGTGTCTCTCCAGGTGATACAATCGACCGAAGATCTTTCCGCAATGTTCACAGACGTGGCGTTTCCTTCCTGTGTAAGTCGTCCGCTGACTCTTCACTTCTTCTCCTGGTTCAGTTACAGTAGTCTCGGTAAGCTGTGGATGACGCAACGATCTTGGTTGGTTTGTGTCTTCCTGTTCCTGGCCGCTCAAAGAGCTGTCGGTCGTCTGACAGGCGGCTGAGAGGATCTGGTCATTGCTCTGCATTGGGCGGTCCAGGTCATCGTGGTTCCTCTTTGCGTATCCATGAAGGTTGACCTGAGACGTTAAGCCATCCGGACGCTCTGTAGAGCCGACCTGAGCCTGGGGAGACGTCATACCTTTTGAGATTTTCCCTGAGCGGCTGCTATTACAAATAAACTTTGATGAGGGCTGAGTCAAGGTGTTCTTAGTCTGTTTCCAATCACTAGGGGGCTTTGTCACTGAATGTGTTTTTTCATATTATATCAGCTGAGCTTAGAGTAAGGTGACCTCAACCACAAACTGTCACCATGCAATAACAAATAACAACGCCACTTTGCTCAGGAGTTGTTACAGTTTGTGTGTGTTCTGGATTTGGCACACTATTAGTACTTAAACAACCAGAGCGCACAAGTCATTTGGTTCGTCCGACCGAAAGTGGTGTCCACTACAGTGGTAAGCACTTGATACTGGCAGTGTTACCATTTGACTACCACTGGGGTAGCTTAGTGTTACCGTTTCACCTACAGTGGTACCACCTTTCACACTTCATTTAAAAGGTGTCAAAGGTTGTAGTGTGGCAGAGCAACCACAATGTGGCGCATGTGAGTCTCATGAACTCACATGGCGCCATCTTGTGGTTGCTCTGGCACAATGCAGCAATAGAGTAACAATGCATTATAGGGCTTATAAAAAAGGACTTTGAGCTGAAGTTTATGTCATGAAAGGTGCTATACGGTACAAACAAAGTTGTATCACATTTAAGAGCATTCAACACATTAAAACTTAACAAACAATGTATTATTGGTGGAACCTGATCTATAATAATCTAAAAACAAACACTGTAATATGTATATATATATATATATATATATTAAGGCTGTTGAAAATAGTTAATTAATGGGATTAAATTAATTCTGTTGATTAATTTGATTAAAAATTTTAACACAATTAACTCATGTGCACACTGACTCAACCCACTGAGCATTTTCTCATTGAAAGAAATGGGTAGAGCACAGTTTTACAGAGACATATAGCTGTGTGTCTCCCTGTAACTAGAGCCATAGAGTATAGCTGGAGGATCTGCAAGCATTGAGGGCTTGTAGATCACCCATTTCGATACATATTTTAACGATAAATGGTTATTTTTTTCACAGATTCTGTTTCTTTTTTAAAAACATGCATATTTTGGACATAGTTCAAATGGTGATTAATCATGATTAAATTAATTTTGAGGCTGTGATTAATTTGATTAAAATTTTTAATCATTCAACAGCCCATATATATATATATATATATATATATATATATATATATATATATATATATATATATATATATATATATATATATATATATATATATATATATATATATATATATATATATGTGTGTGTGTGTGTTTAAAGTATTTTAGATGTGTTATAACTAAAAATAAGAATCCAGAATTCATTCAAAAAAGCATTTGGTAACTTTAGAGAGAATTGCCTAAATACTTTTTTTATTTTACTTTTAATACTTCTACTGTACTTGTATTAGAAGTAAAAACACTTACTCCTGTTACTGTGTTTGGAAATTGTAAATGACCCATTAACTGGAACAATAGTGGAGGTGTGAACTGGAGGGAGAATGAGTAAGCTACGGGTCAGATGTTTAACAATAGTGTCTCTCTTTCTCTCTCAGGCTAAAGTTAGGCTTTGATGAGCTGCTGATAGAATAGCGTTTCATTTAAATGAATGCTTCAAATGAACTTTAATGTCTCAACACCCTACCCCCAAAACAGCACTGTTTGTGGCAGAGGTTTTACAATAAAGTGAAGCCCATTTTTTGTGTATATACTTTTTCATTGCCTTTTCCAAGATGACATTGACTGCAATTTACAGTATGCAATTTTTATGCTACTGTACTTTTTACATGCCACTTTTCATGCAGTTCCTTTATACTGTATGAATAAAATGTCTTAACACTAGAATGCCTGAGAGGTCATTTCGATCGTTTTTGAGATTTTGAAGTGGATTTTCTCTGCCTGTGATGGTCTGAAAAGGTCCCCCTTGCATGACTTTTCCTAAATATGCAATTCAAGTCATCTATGTTTTTCTTTTCGTTTGTAATAATTTCTAAATATGAATTTTGATGCGGAACTTCCTACAAAGACGGGCATTCGCGGTCAAATTTGACCGTCCTCACCCTCTTCCCCCTCCTCCCCCGCTACTCCTCACAGAAGGATTTTTCGCACCAGTCTAATGGGTAATTTACATTTCAATTGTTGTCGCGTCGGGTGCGGCCTCTCTCTCTCTGTCTCTCTCTCAGCACTAAAGCTAACTAAACTTCGTCTTTGTAACTTTTCCACATTTTCAACTGTTTTTATTAGACCCGCAAAAGGTTTTTAGTCCATTTAGTCATTTCATTTTATCACGTGCAGCTGCGATGCGGCAACGCGGCCTAAGCACGCAGCAGACACATGCATGAGTAGCCTATTCTCAAACGATTAGGCTATAGATCTTATTTTCAAACAATAATACCTCGGTCAATTCTCAATCATTTCTTACCATTCAACATGTTATGTTGAAAAAAATGTTCCTTGTTTTTTTTGCTGTATGTGGCGTGCATTTATCCCAAGTCTGCGAAATGTTATAAAGTAAATGGCAAAAAAGTCGGGCATTTGCGGCAAAAAATATATGTTTTTTGATCATTCATTTCTCGGTCAATTCTGGACCATTTTTTACATTTCAAAGTGCAGCGTGATGGGAAAAGCCTTCTCTCTCAGATGCTGTATAGTATATGTGGGTAGGTGTTCTCTACGATGCGGGATCGAGCAAAATGTAAGGGTCGGGATTTCGGTGGAAACGTCCCTTCTTTCTTGCTTCTTGCTTTTTTGCGTATTTGCAGAGCCGGCTAAAAGGCTGTGCACAGGGGGGGAATGCCCCCCTAAACGCCCCAAATACGTTGTATAACGCATAAGGTTTTCGCCCCCCAATTGTGAAACTTTATATCGGGGCCTGACAAAAGCCGCCAGAGAGAGAGAGAGAGAGAGAGAGATGCTTCTTCGTGTGGGGATTCGGTGTGTGTGTGCTTGAGAGAGAGAGAGAGAGAGAGATGCTTCTTCGTGTGGGGATTCGGTGTGTGTGTGTGCTTGAGAGAGAGAGAGAGAGAGAGAGAGAGAGAGAGAGAGAGTCAGAGAGAGAGAGAGGAGAGACTGACTCCAACATGCCAAATGATTATGTCTGTTGTTGCTCAGTCATTATTGGTTAGATTAGTACAAGCTAAGCGTGAGTGTGAATGCAGCAACATTTCCCAATTGGGGGGACAGGAGAGAATGGTATGAGTGCGGTTTCATCGCGTCACGGGTGATGAAGCTGCAAATGTAAGTGTCGGGATTTCGGTGGAAACGTCCACCGAATCCCCACACGAAGAAGCATCTCTCTCTCTCTCTCTCTCTCAAGCACACACACACACCGAATCCCCACACGAAGAAGCATCTCTCTCTCTCTCTCTCTCTCTCTCTCTCTGGCGGCTTTTGTCAGGCCCCGATATAAAGTTTCACAATTGGGGGGCGAAAACCTTATGCGTTATACAACGTATTTGGGGCGTTTAGGGGGGCATTCCCCCCCCCTGTGCACAGCCTTTTAGCCGGCTCTGCAAATAGGCTACGCAAAAAAGCAAGAAGCAAGAAAGAAGGGACGTTTCCACCGAAATCCCGACCCTTACATTTTGCTCGATCCCGCATCGTAGAGAACACCTACCCACATATACTATACAGCATCTGAGAGAGAAGGCTTTTCCCATCACGCTGCACTTTGAAATGTAAAAAATGGTCCAGAATTGACCGAGAAATGAATGATCAAAAAACATATATTTTTTGCCGCAAATGCCCGACTTTTTTGCCATTTACTTTATAACATTTCGCAGACTTGGGATAAATGCACGCCACATACAGCAAAAAAAACAAGGAACATTTTTTTCAACATAACATGTTGAATGGTAAGAAATGATTGAGAATTGACCGAGGTATTATTGTTTGAAAATAAGATCTATAGCCTAATCGTTTGAGAATAGGCTACTCATGCATGTGTCTGCTGCGTGCTTAGGCCGCGTTGCCGCATCGCAGCTGCACGTGATAAAATGAAATGACTAAATGGACTAAAAACCTTTTGCGGGTCTAATAAAAACAGTTGAAAATGTGGAAAAGTTACAAAGACGAAGTTTAGTTAGCTTTAGTGCTGAGAGAGAGACAGAGAGAGAGAGGCCGCACCCGACGCGACAACAATTGAAATGTAAATTACC
>CM076982.1:44974725-45024725 GCA_039105355.1 Benthosema pterotum | reverse complement strand
CTTTTTATTTAGCTTTAGCTGTTTTAATACTGAATAAATGTCTTTTCAAAACATATTCATCATTGCAAACCGGGAATAATAGAAAATAAAAGAATATTCAAATACACTTCAACAATAACCTCAGTAAAGGCTCACTATTATAACCCATTTAGTCTACAGTAAACCTTTAAGCACAAATATTTATAAATGTAGAAAGAGAGTAGAAATATAAAAGTATTATAAATGTAAAACCCTTCACCTAATATCATTAAACTGTCAAGTAATCAGGTCAGCAACTGTAATAATGTCGTGGATAAATATAACAAGAACCATGTCTTTGTTCAATAAAGTACGTGGTGGACGGCCGCCATTGTCTGTCCCAAACAACTAACAACTACACGAGGCGGGCCGACACCATATTACCCACAGCAGCAGAACAGCCTGTATAAATCGCGGACTTTTTAAAGTGTCTTAAACGCAACCTAAAGCACTTTAAACCATCATAAACAGTCTCAGTCACTTCGCATACATTATAGAACCTTATGGGATAAGTGGGTGGTGTTTTCACGTTGTACTAACCTGAAAAACAGAGTAGAAGTGCACAGAGATGAGGACACATGAACCGCTTGCTATCGTTTCCATTTCACTTCTGAAGGAGGGAGCGGAGACGCCCAACCTAAAGAAGGTGCACCTGGAAACAGCTAGCGCAACAGAAAGGTTCCGCTTCTCATCTTAGTGTACTACTGCAGTGACACCTACTGGTATTATTTGGCTGAATAACCATTTGTATAAGAGAAATAATAACCTTACAGGGCAATACTTTTAACTGTTTAGTGCATAACGTTTTCAAGGAAAATAACAAAACTATTTCACTATTTGTGAGGGTCTCACACACTCCCCGACAAACAGAAGTGGCTCCTGACACTTGACCTGTAATAATAGAAAACCCAAAGTCCAAACTTCTTGTAAACAACTTCTCTAAACAGTGCATATGAAAAATAATAAAGTTCTTCTGAGGTAGGTACCGAATGTCTCTACTGCGCGTAGTCCATGGCACTTCTTCTGTGTATATGAGTATGCGTGCGTGCGTGGAGAGTATGCGTACCTTCTGTGATGTGGTTCAGCTCAGTTCAGTTGAGTTCAAAACCCATGAATGGGGTATGTAGTGTGTGCAAAAGGGTAGTGAGTGATGGAGGGGGCCATGGGGGGTTGAAAGGGGAAGGGGTAGGGGTAGCACAGCTGGGGCCACTGCATCGGCTGGATTCCAACTGTGTTCACGGTGGGACGGGGCTGGTAGGCTGGTTGGCCCAGGGAGGGGTAGGTGAACACATAGCCAGGCCGCCTCACCCTGGTGGATTGTCTCAGAGGGGGTTGTCGGTCGGGCTGAGGCTCGGAGATGTCTTCCTCCCGGTCGACTGCTTCAGGAGGGGCGATTTCTTGGTCGTTGTTGGGCTGAGGCTGTTCCGTGTCCTGCTCAGCCTCACCGCCTCCTTCCTCTTCTGTGCCGCTTTCTCTCTCCTGTGCAGGTTCAGCGTGGACTCTCTCTTCCTGGTGATTTTCACTCTGTTCCTCTTGTCTCTCTGGCTCTCTGGTGACAGTCTGATCTGGTACGTGGCGGCTGGTCTGGGGATTCTCTGCAGGTACCCGCAGCCAGTAGCGATAGATTCCATCCTCTTCTTCAGAGTCACTCGTGTCTGGACTCTGTGTCTGTGCTGGTGGTTCTGAGTGTCTCTTAGCTCTCTTGCGTGACTCACGTGCAGTGGTGACGGGCTTCTGGGGTGGCTCTATCGGCAGGTCATTCACTTGTAACAGCAGGTTTCTGTGCAGAGTGCGGGTAGCCCGGCCTCCGGTCTCAGGGGTCACTTTGTAGACAGGGTTATCTCCCACCTGCTCTTTGACGATGTAGATGGTCTGCTCCCAGTAGGGTCTCAGCTTCCCAGGACCACCTCTCTCACTGACGTTCCGCACCAGGACTCTGTCTCCAGGCTGAAGAGTCACTCCTCTGCTTCTTTTGTCGTAGTATTTCTTTCCCTTAGAGCTGGACTGCTGGCTGTTTGCGTTGGCGATGCGATAAGCTTCAGTCATTTTTCCTGCCCACTTTTCAGCGTATCCTCTGTGGGTCCCATCTTCTTCATCTGTTAAGAGGCCAAATAGTAGGTCGACAGGGAGACGTGGATGCCGGCCATAGAGTAAGTAGTACGGAGAGAAGCCGGTGGCTTCGTGCTTCGTGCAATTATACGCGTGGACCACTTGTGGCAGGTGATCTTTCCAGTTCTCTTTTTCTTTCTCTCCCAGGGTCCGGAGCATCTGTAGCAGCGTGCGGTTCAGCCTCTCAACAGGGTTACCTTGGGGGTGATAGGGGGAGGTTCTGGAGTGTCCCACGCCAGCCAACTGTCGCAGTGACTTGAACAACTCGTTCTCAAACTCCCGACCCTGATCGTGGTGGAGACGAGACGGGTATCCGAATCTCGGGATGAAGTCGTTGAACAGTCTGTCGGCCGCGGTCTTGCCAGCTTTGTTACGGGTGGGGTAGGCCTGCGCGAACCTGGTGAAGTGGTCGATTACAACAAGGATGTACTCACAACCACCACGGGAGGGCTCCAGGTGAAGGAAGTCGATACACACCAGTTCGAGGGGTGAGTTGGATGTAATACTGCCCATCGGCGCTCTTTCATGCACGGCTGGCTTCTTCTGTTTCAGGCAAGGGCACTTTCTGGTGACATATTCTTCGATTTCCTTTTTCATGAAAGGCCAGTAGAAGCGCTCTCTTGCTAGAGTCAGGACTTTCTCCACACCGACATGGCCCATGTTGTTGTGCAGGTAGGTGAGAGCTAGTGGTCTGTAGGTGGCAGGCAGGACCAGTTGTCTCCGTCCTATAGTCTTCCTGTACAGCAACCCATCCTCAATGTGCAGCTTGCCCCACTCTCTCAAGAGACGCATGGTGTCTGTGTCGCAGTTTCCTTTGTTGCATTCTGTCGGTGGTGTGTTCTTCTCCTTTAACTCCATCACTTTACCAATTGCATTGTCGGCTCTCTGCTCTCTCACCAGTTCGTCGTGGCTGATCGCCTGCAGTGGTTCCATGTGAGGTGACATCTGGGCGGTCAGGTTGAGAGCGGCGACCCAGGCGATGTCTTCTTGTTGTGCTCTTCGGGTTCCCTCCCATACAGTGCACACGGCCTCGTCTGTCAGCTCCTCAGAGCACTCTGTCATGAGGGTGTCGATGTCGAGGGGACAACGGGAGAGGGTGTCGGCGTCGATGTTAACTTTGCCTGGTCGGTATCTGATGTCGAAGCTGAAATCGGCGAGTTGTCCCACCCAACGGTGGCCTACTGCGTTGAGCTTGGCGGTACTGAGGACATATGTGAGCGGGTTATTGTCTGTGAAGACAGTGAAGTGAGGGGCGTAGAATAGATAGTCTCTGAATTTGTCGCATACCGCCCACTTTAACGCCAGGAACTCGAGCTTGCCGCTGTGCAGGTGGTAGTTCTGTTCCGCTGGTGTCAATGTGCGTGAGCCGTAGGCGATCACTCTCAGCTTTCCGTCCTGGTGCTGGTAGAGTACTGCTCCGAGGCCTTTCTGTGACGCATCCGTGTGGAGTGTGAAAGGTTGATTGAAGTCGGGGTACGCCA
The DNA here is from genome assembly GCA_039105355.1 of Benthosema pterotum. Classification (NCBI taxonomy): domain Eukaryota; kingdom Metazoa; phylum Chordata; class Actinopteri; order Myctophiformes; family Myctophidae; genus Benthosema; species Benthosema pterotum. Next base: position 45,021,117 of record CM076982.1, on the reverse strand, counting down.
GCACTGGGGGTTCCATCAGCATGTCGACCAGACGCTCCAAGATCTGCTGGTGGTTCTCGTTCCACTCGACTGGGGTGCGAGAGGACTGCTGAGGGGATTTTGCTTTTCCTCGTGAGGGTTTAGACTGAGGGCTGTCAGACTGTACCTTGAGCAGGTCATACAGGGGCTGGGCTATCCGTGAGAAGTCTTGCACGTAGCTTCTGTAGTAGCTCAGGAAGCCTAGTACTTGTCTGACGTCTCCGACTGTCTTTGGTGCTCTGTGTTTTAGTACTCGCACTGCCTCCAAGTCCTTGGGATCCACTCTAACCCCTTCTGCAGACACCAACCGGCCAACATAACGGACTTCTTTCCGGAACAGCTCACATTTCTCCGGCTTCAACTTCACGCCGTGGCGCTGGAGAGCTTGGAGGACTCTGCGCAGCACTTGTACATGATCGTCGAAGGTCTTAGAGTAGCATAGAACATCATCAAGGTAGGGGATTGCGCACTCATCTCGGAGCTCTTCGAGCATCTCCTCCATGCTCCTTTGAAATGCTGCTGGGGCGTTGGATAGGCCAAAGGGGATTCTGACCCACTCGTACAGGCCCCACGGGGTTGTGAATGCTGTCATGTACCTTGATCCTTCTGCCATAAAACCTTGGTGATACGCCTTGCCCTGGTCGAGTATCGAAAACCAGCCATATCCTCCCAGTGAGTCGGTGAGATCCTGTATGCGGGGGAGGGGGTGCCGGTCTGGCACGGTCTTGTTGTTGAGAAGCCGGTAGTCGATACACAGGCGCAGCGACCCATCCTTTTTCCTTACACATATGACAGGGGCGGCGTAGGGGGATTGGGACTTGACGATCCATCCTTTCACAATCAGGTCCTGCACGTATTCCTTCACCTCTTTGTAGAGTGGTTTTGGGATCGATGCATAGGCCTTCTGCACCGGGATGTCGTCCTTGAGTCTGATCTCCATCTGTAGTGAAGGAATGCAACCGATGTCGCCACCGTCTCGTGAAAAGGCGCCAGCCTCCTCACGCAGCACTCTCTCCACTGTCTGCTGTTGTTCAGGGCTCAGGTGACTGATGTCGACAGGCGGCAGCCAGGGTTCGCTGGACGTCACACTGGGAGAGGTGGTGTTAACCTCTGCTGCTGCTCTCACCTGTGGCTCTGTGGCGTCGGTTTCAATGACTTTGGTGACGTGCTGGATGACACCTAGGGGCGTTCTCTTCGGCAGGGTGATGTCGTGTTTTGAGTGGTTAGAGATGGGCACTTTAACATACGGTCGACGTGTGTGGTTGATTTCCAAGATGCCTTCTCCCACACTCAGCTGTCCTAGAGCAGGGTTGTCGTCAGTCGGCTCGTACAGGACGAGGGGGTCGGAGGTGTCGAAGTTAGGAGGGACCCGGCACCACACATGTACTGCACTGCCTGCTGGAATCACAACATTGTCTCTGCCCACTCTCACTGTGGCTGGATCACAGACCGTCTTCTGGGGAACCTGGATGAAGTTGACTATGGCCATCACTTCCTCTTCTTCCATTCCGAATGCTCTGCGTAGAAGGCTGACTAGTGCGACCAGGGCAGCACCGGACGATTCTTGTCTTTTGATGACCTCTTCCAGCACGTTGGCTCCCAACAACGGCTGGGGTAGGGGACACCGGCTGACTAGAAAGGGGGCTTGGACAATGAGATTCGGGTCATCGTTGCCTGCAAGGTTGACGGTGAGTTCCACCCACCCGTCGTAGGGGATGGTTTGGCCGTTTGCTGCATACACCTTCAGGTCAGTCTCTACAAGCTCCTGCAGCGACCTCACCGGGTAGCTGGGAATGTGGGCTTTAGTCCACGCCCTGTCGATGATGCTCACCTGCGAGCCAGTGTCGAAGAGGACGGTGGCTGGGTTCCCGTTAATCGAACATTTCAGCTGGCTCTTCTTTCCAATAAGGGGAACTTGACATTCTGTGTTGCTCTGGCAGGTGAGGCTTTGTGGCTGGGGTTTGGGGTTCTTGTGGCGTTTTGATGACTTCTTAGGGGTGGTGTTTACTGGCTGGGACTGGAGTGGTGCACCGGCCTCTGGCTGTCCCTCGGCAGAGACCGGGTCTCGTTTCCCTGAAACCTGGTTCGCTTCAAGCACCCCACTGCTCTGTGTCCGGTCTCTCCACACACAAAGCAGTGTGTGCACACCGGCAGGTTCTGTTCTGTACATTTTGCGCAGAGAGCTGTCCTTCCCCTCGCTTGGAAGGAGGGCTGGGGGTTGTGGTTGGGAGGTGGTCTGGCTGGTGGTGGTCCTTGGGGTGCGTGACTGGGGGTTGACTGGAAGGTGTGGTATGGCTGGGTTTGGGGTGGCGGCATCTGGAAGTTGTTATTGTTCATCTGAGCGTCCATCAGCGTGGCCACCATCTGCGTCAGGGTCTCCACCTGCGCGCTGAGCTGCTGGATGGTCTGGTGGTTCTTGTCGTCCGCAGTGGTGGGTCTTGGCTTGTCATCCTTCTGTTCATCAGCTGTCTCCACCTTGGCGGCGTGGGCTTGCGTGTTCTTTTGGCGTTGAGGCTGGCCAAGTCTGCGCTGATGTTCGTTCTCGTCGCTGATCATTTTTGTCATTTGACCCAGGATCTCCTCATCGGTGACTTGGCTGTTGGAGACAAGGGGTCGCAGTCTCTGTCGCAGGTCAGCATGCTTTGCTCCCAGGCCCTGGTAGATCGTGTTGAGGAAGACCCCTTGGATAGTCTTAGGGTCGTAGCAGAGGTCTGTGTTGGCCTGCTTTGACTGGAAGAGGAGCCTCTGCTTGAGTCCAATCATGTGGTACAGGAACTGCTGAGGTGACTCTTGTTCAGCTTGCCGGGCACACATCAGCTCCTGAAACATCTCTGTAGTCGCCTTCTCCCCAAGGTGGGACCTGAGGAAGACCTTGAGTTCGGGGACAGCAAGCTCGTCCTTGTGCGACAGCATGTCCCTGAATGTACCGGGTTTTAGGATCTTCAGCACGCCCCGGACCACTTCTGCCTCCGGGAAGCCATCTTTGAGTCCCTCGTCGATCTGTTTACTGATGCTGTTGTAGCTGATCTCTGAGCTCTGGTCTCCAACTTGGCCTCCATGAACCTTGAACTCTCTGCGCTGGAGAAAGGAGAGGTCTTTTAGGGGGACCATCCTCTCTGGTGCAGTCTGTATAGGGGGTGACACCATCCCACCGTGGTGGCTGGGTGCGGGGGTGGGCGAGGCAGCTGTGGTCTCTAAAAGTCTCAGTTTTCTACCCAGCTCCTCATACATTCTCCTCAGTTCATCTCCTGGCTGAGTGGCTGCATTGTCGGGGGGGTTGGAGTGGGGATGGGGTTGCATGATGGTGCTGTTGATCTGGAGGGTGGGTGATGGCGATGCGTGGTCTGGCAGGGTTATATTGTGGTTGAGATGGGGATTTGGCGGCATAGCTGTGTGGTTGGTCTGGGGGTTGGGTTGCGTTGATGGGTGGTCCGAAGGGGCGGGGGTTGGGCTGGCACTGGGTGCTTCATGTGGCGGGACGCCAGCCGGTGACTCTGTATCCAATAGCTTGCAGATGACGTCGTTCAGCATCAACAGTGTGCTCAAACCTTCATCCTCTTTTCCTAGAAGATCCTCAGACCGCATGTAGGCGATGACGTAGTCCTGGCATCCTTCCTCGTCATCTGGATTCAGCTGGTCGATGTCCTCACTGCCAGATGCGAGATCCTTCGCGACCTCGTAGATGCGGGCACTTGACAGTTGGAACAAGTTCTTCTTGATGTTCCACACCACCTCTTTCCGTTGCTGTGACATGGTGTGTGGTTCTGGCGATGGGTCGATGTCTCGTTGGGGGTGGCTGCTGGGGTGATGGACCAGCAGCGTTGCTCCTTGGTGACTGACGTGCGCTGTCTCTCCACTGCAGCTGTGCGGCTCCCTGGCGAGATCTTTTCCTTTATCTCCGCTCCTGGACGCCCACTAGCTGACTCTGGCCTGTCACGTCTGGTCACCGTGGTCTCGTGGTTCTAGTATCACTGGATCAGCATTCCGACCAGCAGGTGGCGCTGATCCCGGACGAGCCCCCACAATTTGTTACGTGTCCCAAGCTGGGCTGGGTACAACGTCACAATATTGAAATTTGGGTTCAGTGTCTCGGTGGCGTTGAGCTCTGAAAAACAGAGTAGAAGTGCACAGAGATGAGGACACATGAACCGCTTGCTATCGTTTCCATTTCACTTCTCAATTTATTAACAATAATGCATCATAATAAATCAATCAAGCAATCAATAAAATATTTCCCACAATCCGCAATAATGTCTTTTGTCCACAATGTCCTTTTTCAGGCGTAAAGGTGCGTATGAATTTGTACAGTCCTTATTCTTTCATTTACAGGTTGTATATGTTCCAGGTAAGTAACTGTGTGTGTGCGTGTGTGTGTGCGCGTGCGTGTGCGTGTGTGCGCGTGCGTGTGCGTGTGTGTGTGTGCGTGTGTGTGTGTGTGTGTGTGTGTGTGTGTGTGTGGGCAAATGTGTAGTGTCCATAAATGTATTAAACAATCAGGTGAGTATGGAATGTTGCTGTGTGTCTGTTCCCATAAAGCACAAAAACATACGATGTAACCATAGCTCTAGTCATATACAATATCACCATAAACTCTTAGCACATAGTAACTCTTTTTCAGATTCAGCATAATGCTTTGGCTTCCATATACTGTATAAACATCAAAACCCAAAATGCTTCAAATTGCTTCTAATTCAAAGTGCACAAATCAGTTTCAATACTGGTTGAATATAGCTTCTATTAGCTGGCATTAATAATACTGTTAAACAGCATGGTTGTGTCTAAACACAACTATAGTGCAACCTGAATTTACATTCATTTTCTTTTTATTTAGCTTTAGCTGTTTTAATACTGAATAAATGTCTTTTCAAAACATATTCATCATTGCAAACCGGGAATAATAGAAAATAAAATTATATTCAAATACACTTCAACAATAACCTCAGTAAAGGCTCACTATTATTACCCATTTAGTCTACAGTAAACCTTTAAGCACAAACATTTATACATGTAGAAAGAGAGTAGAAATATAAAAGTAGTATAAATGTAAAACCCTTCACCTAATATCATTAAACTGTCAAGTAATCAGGTCAGCAACTGTAATAATGTCGTGGATAAATACAACAAGAACCATGTCTTTGTTCAATAAAGTACGTGGTGGACGGCCGCCATTGTCTGTCCCAAACAACTAACAACTACACGAGGCGGGCCGGCGCCATATTACCCACAGCAGCAGAACAGCCTGTATAAATCGCGGACTTTCTAAAGTGTCTTGAACGCAACTTTAAACACTCTAAACCATCATAAACAGTCTCAGTCACTTCGCATACATTATAGAACCTTATGGGATAAGTGGGTGGTGTTTTCACGTTGTACTAACCTGAAAAACAGAGTAGAAGTGCACAGAGATGAGGACACATGAACCGCTTGCTATCGTTTCCATTTCACTTCTGAAGGAGGGAGCGGAGACGCCCAACCTAAAGAAGGTGCACCTGGAAACAGCTAGCGCAACAGAAAGGTTCCGCTTCTCATCTTAGTGTACTACTGCAGTGACACCTACTGGTATTATTTGGCTGAATAACCATTTGTATAAGAGAAATAATAACCTTACAGGGCAATACTTTTAACTGTTTAGTGCATAACGTTTTCAAGGAAAATAACAAAACTATTTCACTATTTGTGAGGGTCTCACACATGCAATCAACATGGAAACTTCGAAATAATGCTGCTGTTCCTCGGTTCCTTCTTATTCAAAACCTTTTCTGTTCTTTAATTTCATTTTCATCAACAACTTACTTTTGGCATACAAGGCATGTAGCGTTCACATGTGCTGATTTGGAAAAAATAGGTGCTGCCATCTGGTAAAAATTATTTGTGTTTATTTTATTGCGGGACCTTCCATAGTCGATGCTTGCCTGTGTAAATTAGTGAGGCCTGTTTAGCTCTGTGGGTTTTTATGCTGTTTTTGTATTGTTTTGATACGAAGGTCTGTTATACGCAGCATGGGGGTTAGAAATATTGGTCGCAAATTAGAACAAAAGAACTCTGCACACCGCAGTGGGTAGACTGATACACCTCTGGGGCCATCACTGCACACTATTCAAAATACACGTTCTGCCACCCTGGGCAAACGGTGCGCTTTTGAGACTGTATACGTTAGTTGCGGAAGTTACTGTATTTACAGTCCCCAGAGAAACAACCCTGTTCAGTCCTTACTGGCGACTTGACTTGTTCACTCTTATTTTCAGAAAAAAAAAAATCCAACGAACAAAGCATTTATAGAAGTGTGCAAAGTGCACACAATTTCATCTTTTAAACATTTACAACGTCTTTGCTAGCACAAAGGGAGAAATAAAATGTTTCCGTGGGGTATTGATTTTCGGGAGCACTGCGCCGTAATTGGCTGGAAAAATGACATCCGGCGGAAGTTAACGAACCGGAAGTCCCGACTTTTTCCAGTCGTTTTGAGGTACCGTGATTCCAGGGTCTCATCTCGCAGCACAGATGAAAGCCTGGAGATCGAGGCTAATGTTCTAGCTGTGTACTGGTAGTGAACGGCTGACTGGCTGCCTGTCAATCTGACACTCTGGAATCCACTTTGGGTTATTCTCCAGTGTGGATACGCTGATGCTGCTTCAGGTGACTTAAATGCTTGTAACTCTTGCTACAATTTTTGCAAAGGTCTTTCTCCTGTATGGACACGTAGGTGCGTGTCCAGGTGACCCTTGTATGGACCCTAGGTGCGTGTACAGGTCAAAAACCTGACAATAATTTTACACTTATAGTAAAATACATTTTTAGACATATTAATGAAGCACTTGTGACATATTTTACAGATGCAAGGTCTTTCTCCTGTGTGGATACGTAGGTGCATGTCCAGGTCATTTGACTGAATGAAGCTCTTATGACATGTTTTACAGATGTAACGTCTTTCTCCTGTGTGGATACGCAGGTGCCTGTCCAGGTCATTTGACTGACTGAAAACCTTGTTACAATATCTGCAACAGTAGGGCTTCTCTGCACTGTGGACACGCAGGTGTATTTTCAAACCGTATCGACGGTTGAAGCTCTTGTCACAATGTTCACAGTGGAAGGGTTTTTCACCTGTGTGGATGCGCTTGTGTCTCTCCAGGTGATGCAATGAACCGAAGCTCTTTCCACAATGTTCACAGACGTGGCGTTTCCTTCCTGTGTAAGTCGTTCGGTGACTCTTCACTTCTTCTCCTGGTTCAGTTACAGTAGTCTTGGTAAGCTGTTGATGACGGAAGCATCTTGGTTGGTTTGTGTCTTCCTGTTGCTGGCCGCTCAAAGAGCTGTTGGTCGTCTGGCTGGCGGCTGAGAGGATCTGGTCATTGCTCTGCATTGGGCAGTCCAGGTCATCGTGGCTCCTCTCTGCATATCCATGAAGGTTGACCTGAGACGATAAGCCATGCGGACGCTCAGTAGAGCCGACCTGAGTCTGGGGAGACGCCATACCTTTCAAGATTTTCCTTGAACGGCTGATATTACAAATACACTTTGATGAGGGCTGAGTCAAGGTGTTCTTAGTCTGTTTCCAATCACTAAGGGGGTTTGTCACTAATGTGTTTTTTTCATTATATCAGCTGAGCTTAGAGCAAGGCGACCTCAACCACAAACTGTCACCATGCAATGACAAATAACAACACCACTTTGCTCAGGAGTTGTTACAGTTTGTGTGTGTTCTGGATTTGGCACACTCTAGGTACTTAAACAAGCAGAGCGCACAAGTAATTTGGTTGGTCCGACCGAAAGTGGTGTCCTCTATGTGTGTGTTGATCGTGAGGTAATGAGGTTAGGTAACAGATATACAACGTACATCCTTTATTAAGATCTAGTTACCTACTTGTTTTTTAAAATGAATGGAGCGGGAGTGTTCTGTGTGCAGTGGTTGGTAGCGGGCGGTCGGCAGTCGGACGTTCCTCGGGGTGCTCCAATTGGCTGGTTTAGGTGATGACGTAATGGTGACGAGTAGGCCATGGCCTACTTCTGTGCAACGCGAAAGTCTGCACTGTACCAAGTACAGACTTAGTTGGCATGTCCCGTCCATACTTGGTTTATTGCGCAGGATTCTCAACTTGATTTTTGTAGTGGTTGGCGGGGCAGCGAAACACAGCTACTTTTTCCGTATTCCACTTTTTAATCATACTGAACTGTTCAGTGAATAAAGGTCTTTGTATTTAGGATGCGTGTTAGAATGATGGCGTTTCAGGTTTCAACGTTTCGGCAAAGACACATGTTGTGTATTTATGAACCACATTTCACATTGCAACATTGCAATATTAAATTAGTATACAATAGACCCGTCTCTCAGACTGATATATCCCATACTCTGAGGGGACGGCGGCCATCTTGGAAGATAAGGCACAAGTTATATTTAATGGAATGTGGATGCAACTACACACACCCAGCAGGCGGAGAGAAGATACTACTACTACTAGCACTACTACTACTACTACTACTACTACTAGCCATACTACTACTACTACTACTAGTACTACTACTACTACTACTACTAGTACTACTACTAATACTAGTACTAATAGCAGTAACTACACATGCCAGCAATGGATGTGATGACAGGCGGAGAGGAGATACTACTAGCACCACTCCTACTACTACAATGCCAACTAGTACTACTACTACTAGCAATACTACTACAACTACTAATAGCAATACTACTACTACTACTACTACTACTAGGCTACTACTAATAGCAGTACTACTACCACTCCTACTACTATATCTAGCAGTACTACTACTAGCAACACTCTTTCTCCTCCTCCTCCTCCTACTACTAGCAGACCTACTACTACTAGCACTACTACTACTACTACTAGCAGACCTACTACTACTAGCACTACTACTACTACTACTACTACTAGCACTACTACTACTGCTACCAATGCTAATTCAACACTCCTACTACGCTAATGCAACACTCCTGCAACACTCCTACTACTACTACTACTACTACTACTACTACTACTACTACTAGCAGTACTACTACTACTAGCACTACTACTACTACTACTACTACTACTACTACTACCGATGCTAATGCTAGCAGCATGCTAATGCTAATATGCTAACATGCTAATGTTGACATGCTAACATGCCAATGCTAACATGTCAATGCTAACATGCCAACATGCTAATGCTAACATGCTAATGCTAACATGCTAATGCTAACATGTCAATGCTAACATGCCAATGCTAAATGCTAACATGTCAATGCTAACATGCCAACATGCTAATGCTAGCATGCCACTGCTAACATGCTAATGCTAACATGCTAATGCTAACATGCTAATGCTAACATACCTATGTTAACATGCTAATGCTAACATGATAATGCATTAGTTATCATTAGCATGCTATCATTAGCATATTAGCTTTATCATGCTATTGTTAGCGTAGTAGTGCTGCTAGTAGTAGTAGTAGTAGTAGTAGTAGTGCTAGTAGTAGTAGTAGTAGTAGTAGTGCTAGTAGTAGTAGTGCTAGTAGTAGTAGTAGTAGTAGTAGTAGTGCTAGTAGTAGTAGTAGTAGTAGTAGTAGTAGTAGTAGTGCTAGTAGTAGTAGTAGTGCTACTAGTAGTAGTAGTAGTAGTAGTAGTGCTAGTAGTAGTAGTAGTGCTAGTAGTAGTGCTAGTAGTAGTAGTAGTACTGCTAGTAGTAGTAGTAGTAGTAGTACTGCTAGTAGTAGTAGTAGTAGTAGTAGTACTGCTAGTAGTAGTAGTACTGCTAGTAGTAGCAGTAGTAGTAGTAGTAGTAGTAGTAGTACTGCTAGTAGTAGTAGTAGTAGTAGACTGCTAGTAGTAGTAGTAGTAGTAGTAGTAGTAGTAGTTGTAGTAGTAGTACTAGTAGTAGTAGTAGTAGTAAGTAGTAGTAGTGCTAGTAGTAGTAGTAGTGCTAGTAGTAGTACTGCCAGTAGTAGTAGTAGTAGTAGTACTGCTAGTAGTAGTAGTACTGCTAGTAGTAGTAGTAGTAGTAGTAGTAGTAGTAGTAGTAGTACTGCTAGTAGTAGTAGTACTGCTAGTAGTAGTAGTAGTAGTAGTAGTAGTAGTAGTAGTAGTAGTAGTAGTGCTAGTAGTAGTACTGCCAGTAGTAGTAGTAGTACTGCTAGTAGTAGTACTGCCAGTAGTAGTAGTAGTAGTAGTAGTAGTAGTAGTAGTACTGGTAGTAGTAGTACTGCCAGTAGTAGTAGTAGTAGTAGGAGGAGGTGGAGGAGTGGTGCTAGTAGTAGTAGTAGTAGTAGGAGGAGGAGGAGGAGGAGGAGAAGGAGGAGTGGTGCTAGTAGTAGTAGGAGGATGATTGGTGCTAGTAGTAGTAGTAGTAGAAGTAGTAGTACAGTAGTAGTAGTAGTAGTAGTAGTACTGGCAGTAGTAGTAGTAGGAGTGGTGCAAGTAGTAGTACTGCTAGTAGTAGTAGTTTTAGTAGCATCGGTTTTAGTAGAATGCATTCACATTCCATTGAGCATCACACTTGTTTACATGTGCCTTATCCTCCAAGATGGCCGCTCACCTTCCGGGCCTTTCAGAGTATGGGCCCGAGATACGGGTCTATTGGCTGTTTCACTAAAATGCTTGACACCTTAGCAGGGCAGTAAGAGGAGTCCTCAGCTGTCACTCTACAGAAATAAACTAAAAAGCCACCTCACTACAAATGGTTAGGGACGGTGTCATGAAAATGACTAATTTGGAATGTGACAACTTCTAACTTTAGGAGGTTGGGGTGAAACCCGAAATATAGTCTTTGTAAGTTATACTGTTCGTATTGTTCTGATATGAAGGTCTGTTATACGCAGCATGGGTGTTCAGTCCTTACTAGCGACTTGACTTGTTCACTCTTATTTTCAGAAAAAAATAAAAAAATAAATAAAAAGATTCCAGCCTGGAGATTAAGGCTATAACGTTCTAGCTTTGTACTGGTAGTGAACTGCTGACTAGCTGCCTGTCAATCTGACACTCTGGAATCCACTTTGGGTTCTTGTCCAGTGTGGATACACTGATGCTGCTTCAGGTGACTTAACTGCTTGTAACTCCTGTTATCCTGTATGTACTGCCAGTTGTGTGTGTGTGTGTGTGTGTGTGTGTGTGTGTGTGTGTGTGTGTGTGTGTGTGTGTGTGTGTGTGTGTGTGTGTGTGTGTGTGTGTGTGTGTGTGTGTGTGTGTGTGTGTGTGTTGTCGTCCCACCAGCCAACAGGCTGGTGGTGGGTTCTGTGACCAAGACTGCAATAAACATGGAAACTTCAAAATAATGCTGCCGTTCCTCGGTTCCTACTTCTTCAAAACCTTTTCTGTTCATTTTCATCAACAAGTTACTTTTGGCATACAAGGCATGTATTGTTCGCATGAGCTGATTTGGAAAAAAAAAAATAGGTGCTGCCATCTGGTAAAAATGATTTGGATTTATTTTTTTGCGGGACCTTCCATAGTCGATGCCTTCCTGTGTAAGTTAGTGAGGCCTGTTTAGCTCTGTGGGTTTTTATGCTGTTTTTGTATTGTTCTGATACGAATGTCTGTTATACGCAGCATGGGGGTTAGACATATTGGTAGCAAATTACAACAAAATAACTCTACACACCGCAGTGGGTGGCCTGATACACCTCTGGGGCCATCACTGCACACTATTCAAAATACACATTCTGCCACCCTGGGCAAACGGTGCGCTTTTGAGACTGTATATGTTAGTTGCGGAAGTTACCGTATTTACAGTCCCCAGAGAAACAACCCTGTTCAGTCCTTACTAGCGACTTGACTTGTTCACTCTTATTTTCAGAAAAAAAGAAAGATTCCAACGAACAAAGCATTTATAGAAGTGTGCAAAGTGCACACGATTTCATCTTTTAAACATTTACGTCTTTGCTAGCACAAAGGGAGAAATAAAATGTTTCCTTGGGGTATTTATTTTCAGGAGCAGTGCGCCGTAATTGTTTGGAAAAATGACAACATCCGGCGGAATTTAACAAACCGGAAGTCCTGACTTTTTCAGTCGTTTTGAGGTACCGTGATTCCAGGGTCTCATCTCTCAGCGCAGATGAAAGCCTGGGGATCGTGGCTAACGTTCTGCTGTGTACTGGTAGTGAACGGCTGACTGGCTGTCTGTCAATCTGACACTCTGGAATCCACTTTGGGTTATTCTCCAGTGTGGATACGCTGATGCTGCTTCAGGTGACTTAGCCGTTTGAAACTCTTGTTACAATTTTTGCAAATATAAGGTCTTTCTCCTGTATGGACACGTAGGTGCCTGTCCAGGTGACCTGACTTAATGAAGCACTTGTGACATATTTTACAGATGTAAGGTCTTTCTCCGGTGTGGACACGCAGGTGCGTGTCCAGGCTACTTGAATGAATGAAGCGCCTGTTACATATTTTACAGACGTAACGTCTTTCTCCTGTGTGGACACGCAGGTGCCTGTCCAGGTTACTTGACTGACTGAAGACCTTGTTACACGTTTCACAGATGTAAGGTCTTTCTCCTGTGTGGACACGTAGGTGCTTGTCCAGGTCATTTGACTGAGTGAAGCCCTTGTTACATGTTTTACAGATGTAAGGTCTTTCTCCTGTGTGGACACGTAGGTGCTTGTCCAGGTCATTTGACTGACTGAAGCTCCTGTTACAATATCTGCAACAGTGGGGCTTCTCTCCACTGTGGATACGCAGGTGTATTTTCAAACCGTCTCGACGGTTGAAGCTCTTGTCACAATGTTCACAGTGGAAGGGTTTTGCACCTGTGTGGATGCGCTTGTGTCTCTCCAGGTGATACAATCGACCGAAGATCTTTCCGCAATGTTCACAGACGTGGCGTTTCCTTCCTGTGTAAGTCGTCCGCTGACTCTTCACTTCTTCTCCTGGTTCAGTTACAGTAGTCTCGGTAAGCTGTGGATGACGCAACGATCTTGGTTGGTTTGTGTCTTCCTGTTCCTGGCCGCTCAAAGAGCTGTCGGTCGTCTGACAGGCGGCTGAGAGGATCTGGTCATTGCTCTGCATTGGGCGTTCCAGGTCATCGTGGTTCCTCTTTGCGTATCCATGAAGGTTGACCTGAGACGTTAAGCCATGCGGATGCTCTGTAGAGCCGACCTGAGTCTGGGGAGACGTCATACCTTTCAAGATTTTCCCTGAACGGCTTCTATTACAAATAAACTTTGAGGGCTGAGTCAACGTGTTCTTAGTCTGTTTCCAATCACTAGGGGGCTTTGTCACTGAATGTGTTTTTTTCATATTATATCAGCTGAGCTTAGAGCAAGGCGACCTCAACCACAAACTGTCACCATGCAATGACAAATAACAACACCACTTTGCTCAGGAGTTGTTGTAGCCTGACTTGTGTGTTCTGGATTTGGCACACTATTAGTACTTAAACAAGCAGAGCGCACAAGTCATTTGGTTCGTCCGACCGAAAGTGGTGTCCACTATGTGTGTGTTGATTGTGAGGTAATAAAGTTAGGTAACAGATATACATCCTTTATTCAGATCTAGTTACCTACTTGTTTTTTAAAATGAATGGAGCGGGCGCAATTAAGTGTTCGGTGTGCAGTGGTCGGTAGCGGGCGGTCGGCAGTCGGACGTCCCTTGGGTTGCTCCAATTGGCTGGTTTAGGTGATGACGTAATGGTGACGAGTAGGCCATGGCCTACTTCTGTGCAACGCGAAAGTCTGCACTTTACCGAGTACAGACTTAGTTGGCATGTCCCGTCCATACTCGGCTTATTGCGCAGGATTCTCAACTTGATTTTTGTAGTGGTTGGCGGGGCAGCGAAACGCAGCTACTTTTTCCATATTCCACTTTTTAATCATACTGAACTGTTCAGTGAATAAAAGTCTTTGTATTTAGGATGCGTGTTAGATCGATGGCGTTTCAGGTTTCAATGTTTCGGCAAAAACAAATGTTGTGTATTTATGAACCACATTTCACATTGCAACATCGCAATATTAAATTAGTATACAATTTGCTGTTTCACTAAAATGCTTGACACCTTAGCAGGGCAGTAAGAGGAGTCCTCAGCTGTCACTCTACAGAAATAAACTAAAAGGTCACCTGACTACAAATGGTTAGGGACAGTGTCATGACAATGACTAATTTGGAATGTGACAACTTCTAACTTTAGGGGGTTGGGGTGAAACCCGAAATATAGTCTTTGTAAGTTATACTGTTTGTATTGTTCTGATACGAAGGTCTGTTATACGCAGCATGGGTGTTCAGTCCTTACTAGCGACTTGACTTGTTCACTCTTATTTTCAGAAAAAAAGAAAAAAATAAATAAAAAGATTCCAGCCTGGAGATCGAGGCTATAACGTTCTAGCTGTGTACTGGTAGTGAACGGCTGACTGGCTGCCTGTCAATCTGACACTCTGGGATCCACTTTGGGTTCTTGTCCAGTGTGGATACACTGATGCTGCTTCAGGTGACTTAACTGCTTGTAACTCCTGTTATCCTGTATGTACTGCCAGTTGTGTGTGTGTGTGTGTGTGTGTGTGTGTGTGTGTGTGTGTGTGTGTGTGTGTGTGTGTGTGTGTGTGTGTGTGTGTGTGTGTGTGTGTGTGTGTGTGTGTGTGTGTGTGTTGTCGTCCCACCAGCCAACAGGCTGGTGGTGGGTTCTGTGACCAAGACTGCAATAAACATGGAAACTTCAAAATAATGCTGCCGTTCCTCGGTTCCTACTTCTTCAAAACCTTTTCTGTTCATTTTCATCAACAAGTTACTTTTCAAGATTCAAGATTCAAGATTCAAGAACTTTATTGCCATGTCAACAGAAGTTGATAGGAATTTGTCTCGGTTCATGCTCAACATGTACAGACAACATATAAACAAAAGACAACAAGAAGACATTACAGTGCATATTGTTACATACATGCATCGTTACAACTGTAAACTAGCGAGACAGGTTCAAGTGTCTAATGGCTACAGGGTAAGTGCTATCTCTGAAGCGAGATGTTGAGCAATTAATACTTCTGTACCTCCTGCCTGATGGTAGGAGATTGAATAGGTGGTTTGCGGGGTGAGAATTATCAGCAATTATTTTGTTAGCTTTCCTGATTATTCTAGTGTTGAAGAGTGTGGAAAGTGTAGGGAGGCTACATCCTATGATTTTAGATGCTCGACGCACTACTCTTTCCAGCTTGGTCTTGTCCTGAGAGGTTGTGTGACCAAACCAGACAAGCATGGAGAAGGTGAGAACACTCTCAATGGTGGCCCTATAGAAGTGAGTCATTGCTGCTTGACTGACTTTAAACTTCTTGAGCTGCCGTAGGAAATACAGACGCTGATGGGATTTGCTTATGATGAGGCTCGTGTTCAATTCCCAAGATAGGGATTCATGGATCGTGGTCCCTAGGAATTTAAAGGAGGTGACTCTATCTACCTCCTCCCCATTGATATAGAGGGGGAGAGTGGGGCCTTGATCTTCCTCCTGAAATCAATGATCATCTCTTTGGTTTTAGAGACGTTCAAGATCAAGTTGTTTTCCTCACACCACCTCACCAGTTCTGCTATTTCTCTACGATAGTTTGATTCATCACCATTAGAGATGAGACCCACCACAGACGTGTCATCTGCAAACTTATACACCATAACTGAATTACAATGCGATTGACAGAAATGTGTGTATAAAGAGTACAGGAGAGGTGAAAGGACACAGCCCTGGGGGGCCCCAGTGTTAAGGAACCTAGGTCGAGAGACAAGGTCACCTATTTTGACAACCTGTTTCCTATTAGATAGAAAGTCAAAGATCCACTTACACAATGGTGTACTAACACCCAGCTCTTGGAGGGTCAAAATCAGCCTTGACGGCACAATCGTATTAAATGCGGAGCTGAAGTCCACAAAAAGTACACGGGCATAAGTAGATCTAGATTCTAGATGTTGACTGATTGAGTGTAAACAAAGGGACACTGCATCATCCACACTCCTATTTGCTCTGTAAGCAAATTGGTGTGGGTCAAGGGCTATACCTGACAGCCGTTTACATACCAGTCGCTCAAAGACTTTCATAATGACAGATGTTAGGGCAACAGGCCTATAGTCATTAAGACAAGAGATGTTATTTTTCTTAGGGACAGGGATAATCACAGCAGATTTAAAACAAGCAGGTACAGTACAGAGTTGCAGCGACCAATTGAAAATAGAAGTAAGGATAGGTGCTAGTTGGTCAGCACAGTGTTTCAGGGTGGCGGATGACACACCATCAGGCCCCGCGGCCTTCCTGGGATTTTGCTGACGGAGCAACAGTCTGACATCGTGTTCAGCAGATAGCAGGTGTAGAGTCGCCCCACTCTCCAGGAAAGGAGGGGGACTGGTGTTCGCTCTCAAATCGACAATAAAAGTCATTTAGTGACCCTGGAAGGGAGGGGTCCCAAACTGGGACATGCTGTTTACTTTTATAGTCCGTGATGTCCTGCAACCCCTGCCAAACACCCTTAATGTCGTTAGCTTGCAGTTTGCATTCAAGCTTTGCTTTGTAGGAGGAAGCTTTAGCTTTTAACACGGCTCTCTGAAAATCATATTTCAGCTTCTTATAATTAGCAGTGTCCTCACTTTTAAAGGCAGCGTGTTTCTTCCTACAAAGCGTCCTTACTTCATTATTGAACCAGGGCTTGCTGTTGTTGTAGACAGTAACAGTTCTTGTGGGAATACAAACACTCTCACAAAAACTTATATACGATGTAACAGTGTCAGTAAAAGTGTCAATGTCCTGACCTTCGGTCCAGAGGCTAGTCCATACCGTTGAGTCCAAACAGTCCTGTAGAGTGTCTATAGCTTGAGTAGACCATTTCCTACACAGTTTGACAGTTGGTTTTGCCACCCTCAGTTTCTGACGATACTTTGGGATTAGGAGAATGGTGTTGTGGTCGGACTCACCGAGAGGCGCTCTGGCCACTGCATGATATGCCTCTGGGATGGCCGTGTAGCACTGATCCAGTGTTTTATCCAGCCTAGTGGCTATGTGGATCTGTGGTTTGTACCTCGGAAGAGATTTCTTCAAGGAGACATGATTATAATCTCCCAGTGCGATCACGACCGCCTCAGGATGGTTGCCTTCCAGCTCCATGATGTTGTCGGCAAGCTGCTGCATGGCGGACTGCGCCGCGGCACTCGGCGGGATGTAAACAGTGATCAAGATAACAGAAGAAAACTCTCTCGGTAAATAGAACGGTTTACACTCCACAGTGAGACACTCTAACTCCGGAGAGCATGTCCGTGACAGAACTTTAGTGTCAGTGCACCAGTTCATGTTGATGTAGCAGCAGACACCTCCTCCTCGTTGTTTAAGTCAAGCGACCTTCTTCAAGCATCCAGATGCTTAAGGAAGGTCGCTTGACCGAAACGTTGCCTCAATAAAAGTTTTTGCACGTATAGATGGTGTGCGGGCCTCTTTGTACATTGGTACATTTATCCTAAACATAGCTTTTTGCCTGCCGACGTACCCGTCACAGAGACTCTTAGGTGTGCATAGACTTTGCCTGTCTTTTAAACATTTACGTCTTTGCTAGCACAAAGGGAGAAATAAAATGTTTCCGTTTGGTGGTGATTTTCGGGAGCACTGTGCCGTAATTGGCTGGAAAAATTACAACATCCGGCGGAAGTTAACTAACCGGAAGTCCTGACTTTTTCAGTCGTTTTGGGGTGCCGTGATTCTAGGCTCTCATCTCGCAGCGGGGATGAAAGCCTGGAGATTGAGTCTATAACGTTCTGCTGTGTACTGGTAGTGAACGGCTGACTGGCTGTCTGTCAATCTGACACTCTGGGATTCACTTTGGGATATTCTCCAGTGTGGATACGCTGATGGCGCTTCAGGTGACTTAGCCGTTTGAAACTCTTGGCACAATTTTTGCAAATGTAAGGTCTTTCTCCTGTGTGGACACGTAGGTGCCTGTCCAGGTCACTTGAATGAATGAAGCGCTTGTTACATGTTTTACAGATGTAAGGTCTTTCTCCTGTATGGACACGTAGGTGCCTGTCCAGGTCATTTGACTGAATGAAGCACTTGTGACATATTTTACAGATGTGAGGTCTTTCTCCTGTGTGGACACGCAGGTGCTTGTCCAGGTCACTTGACTGATTGAAGACCTTGTTACAATGTCTGCAAAAGTAGGGCTTCTCTCCACTGTGGATACGCAGGTGTATTTTCAAACCGTATCGACGGTTGAAGCTCTTGTCACAATGTTCACAGTGGAAGGGTTTTTCACCTGTGTGGATGCGCTCATGTGTCTCCAGGTGATGCAATGAACCGAAGATCTTTCCACAATGTTCACAGACGTGGCGTTTCCTTCCTGTGTAAGCCGTCCGGTGACTCTTCACTTCTTCTCCTGGTTCAGTTACAAGAGTCTCTGTAAGCTGTTGATGACGGAAGCATCTTGGTTGCTTCATATCTTCCTGTTCCTGGTCGCTCAAAGAGCTGTTGGTCGTCTGACAGGCGGCTGAGAGGATCTGGTCATTGCTCTGCATTGGGCAGTCCAGGTGATCGTGGTTCCTCCTTGCGTATCCATGAAGGTTGACCTGAGACGTTGAGCCATGCAGACGCTCTGTAGAGCCGACCTGAGCCTGGGGAGACGTCATACCTTTTGAGATTCTCCCTGAACGGCTGCTATTACAAATAAACTTTGAGGGCTGAGTCAACGTGTTCTTCGTCTGTTTCCAATCACTAGGGGGCTTTGTCACTAATGTGTTTTTTCATATTATATCAGCTGAGCTTAGAGCAGGCCGATCTCAACCACAAACTGTCACCATGCAATGACAAATAACAACACCACTTTGCTCAGGAGTTGTTGCAGTTTGTGTATGTGTTCTGGATTTGGCACACTATTAGTACTTAAACAAGCAGAGCGCACAAGTAATTTGGTTCGTCCGACCGAAAGTAGTATCCACTATGTGTGTGTTGATCGTGAGGTAATAAGGTTAGGTAACAGATATACATCCTTTATTCAGATCAAGTTACCTACTTGTTTTTTAAAATGAATGGAGCGGGCACAATTAAGTGATTGGTTTGCAGTGGTCGGTAGCGGTCGGTCGGCAGTCAGACGTCCCTCGGGGTGCTCCAATTGGCTGGTTTAGGTGATGGCGTAATGGTGACGAGTAGGCCATGGCCTACTTCTGTGCAACACGAAAGTCTGCACTGTACCAAGTACAGACTTAGTTGGCATGTCCCGTCCATACGGGACATGCCCGAAATATATTCTTTATAAGTTATGCTGTTTGTATTGTTCTGATACGAAGGTCTGTTATACACAGCATGGGGGTTAGAGATATTGGTTGCAAATTAGAACAAAAGAACTCTGCACACCACAGTGGGTGGACTGATACACCTCTTGAGCCATCACTGCACACTATTCAAAATACACGTTCTGCCACCCTGGGCAAAAGGTGCGCTTTTGAGACTTTATATGTTAGTTGCGGAAGTTACTGTATTTACAGTCCCCAGTGAAACAACTCTGTTCAGTCCTTACGAGCGACTTGACTTGTTCACTCTTATTTTCAGAAAAAAAAAAAAAAAGATTCCGAGATCGAGGCTATACTGTTCTAGCTTTGTACTGGTAGTGAACGGCTGACTGGCTGTCTGTCAATCTGACACTCTGGAATCCACTTTGGGTTATTCTCCAGTGTGGATACGCTGATGCTGCTTCAGGTGACCTAACTGCTTGTAACTCTTGTTACAATTTTTGCAAATATAAGGTCTTTCTCCTGTGTGGACACGTAGGTGCCTGTCCAGGTCACTTGACTGAATGAAGTGCTTGTTACATGTTTTACAGATGTAAGGTCTTTCTCCTGTGTGGACACGTAGGTGCCTGTCCAGGCCATTTGACTGAATGAAGCGCTTGTTACATATTTTACAGATGTAAGGTCTTTCTCCTGTGTGGACACGTAGGTGCTTGTCCAGGTCACTTGACTGAATGAAGCGCTTGTTACATGTTTTACAGATGTAAGGTCTTTCTCCGGTGTGGACACGTAGGTGCACGTCCAGGTTAGTTGACTGACTGAAGATCCTGTTACAATGTCTGCAACAGTAGGGCTTCTCTCCACTGTGGACAAGCAGGTGTATTTTCAAACCGTATCGACGGTTGAAGCTCTTGTCACAATGTTCACAGTGGAAGGGTTTTTCACCTGTGTGGATGCGCTTGTGTCTCTCCAGGTGATGCAATGAACCGAAGATCTTTCCACAATGTTCACAGACGTGGCGTTTCCTTCCTGTGTAAGTCGTCCGGTGACTCTTCACTTCTTCTCCTGGTTCAGTTACAGTAGTCTTGGTAAGCTGTTGATGACGGAAGCATCTTGGTTGGTTCGTGTCTTCCTGTTCCTGGCCGCTCAAAGAGCTGTCGGTCGTCTGACAGGCGGCACACTATTAGTACTTAAACAAGCAGAGCGTACAAGTAATTTGGTTCATCCGACCGAAAGTAGCGTCCACTATGTGTGTGTTGATCGTGAGGTAATAAGGTTAGGTAACATACATCCTTTATTCAGATCAAGTTACCTACTTGTTTTTTTTTTTAATGAATGGAGCGGGCGCAAATAAGTGATCGGTGTGCAGTGGTCGGTAACGGGCGGTCGGCAGTCGGACGTCCCTTAGGGTGCTCCAATTGGCTGGTTTAGGTGATGACGTAATGGTGACGAGTAGGCCATGGCCTACTTCTGTGCAACGCGAAAGTCTGCACTGTACCAAGTACAGACTTAGTTGGCATGTCCCGTCCATACTCGGCTTATTGCGCAGGATTCTCAACTTGATTTTTGTAGTGGTTGGTGGGGCAGCGAAATGCAGCTACTTTTTCCGTATTCCACTTTTCAATCATACTGAACTGTTCAGTGAATAAAGGTCTTTGTATTTAGGATGCGTGTTAGAATGATGGCGTTTCAGGTTTCAACGATTCAGCAAAGACACATGTTGTGTATTTATGAACCACATTTCACGTTGCAACATAGCAATATTAAATTAGTATACAATTTGCTGTTTCACTAGAATGCTTGACACCTTATTAGGGCAGTAAGAGAAGTCCTCAGCTGTCACTCACAGAAATAAACTAAAAAGCCACCTGACTACAAATGGTTAGGGACAGTGTCATGACAATGACTAATTTCTAACTCCAGGAGGTTGGGGTGAAACCCGAAATATAGTCTTTGTAAGATATACTGTTTGTATTATTCTTATACGAAGGTCTGTTATACAAAGCATGGGGTTTAGAGATATTGGTCGCTAATTAGAACAAAAGAACTTTGCACACCGCAGTGGGTAGACTGAAACACCTCTTGGGCCATCACTGCACACTATTCAAAATACACATTCTGCCACCCTGGGCAAACGGTGCGCTTTTGAGACTGTATACGTTAGTTGCGGAAGTTACTGTATTTACAGTCCCCAGAGAAACAACCCTGTTCAGTCCTTACTAGCGACTTGACTTGTTCATTCTTATTTTCAGAAAAAATAAATGAATAAATCCAACAAACAAAGCATTTATAGAAGTGTGCAAAGTGCACACAATTTCATCTTTTAAACATTTACAACATCTTTGCTAGCACAAAGGGAGAAATAAAATGTTTCCGTGGGGTATTGATTTTCGGGAGCACTGCGCCGTAATTGGCTGGAAAAATTACAACATCCGGCGGAAGTTAACTAACCGGAAGTCCTGACTTTTTCAGTCGTTTTGGGGTACTGTGATTCCAGAGTCTCATGTCGCAGCGCAGATGAAAGCCTGGAGATCGAGGCTAACATTCTAGCTGTGTACTGGTAGTGAACGGCTGACTGGCTGCCCGTCAATCTGACACTCTGGGATCCACTTTGGGTTCTTGTCCAGTGTGGATACGCTGATGCTGCTTCAGGTGACTTAACTGCTTGTAACTCCTGTTACAATTTTTGCAAATATAAGGTCTTTCTCCTGTATGGACACGTAGGTGCCTGTCCAGGTGACCTGACTCAATGAAGCACTTGTGACATATTTGACAGATGTAAGGTCTTTCTCCGGTGTGGACACGCAGGTGCATGTCCAGGCTATTTGAATGAATGAAGCGCCTGTTACATATTTTACAGATGTAAGGTCTTTCTCCTGTGTGGATATGTAGGTGCTTGTCCAGGTTAGTTGACTGACTGAAAACCTTGTTACAATGTCTGCAACAGTAGGGCTTCTCTCCACTGTGGACACGCAGGTGTATTTTCAAATTGTCTCGACGGTTGAAGCTCTTGTCACAATGTTCACAGTGGAAGGGTTTTTCACCTGTGTGGATGTGCTTGTGTCTCTCCAGGTGATGCAATAAACCGAAGATCTTTCCACAATGTTCACAGACATGGCGTTTCTTTTCTGGGTTCGGGATTTGGCACACTATTAGTACTTAAACAAGCAGAGCGCACAAGTAATTTGGTTCGTCCGACCAAAAGTGGTATCCACTATGTGTGTTGATCGTGAGGTAATAAGGTTAGGTAACATACATCCTTTATTCAGATCTAGTTACCTACTTGTTTTTTAAAATGAAATGAGCGAGCACAATTAAGTGATCGGTGTGCAGTGTAGTAGGTAGCGGGCGGTCGGCAGTCGGACGTCCCTTGGGTTGCTCCAATTGGCTGGTTTAGGTGATGACGTAATGGTGACGCAAAAGTCTGCACTGTACCAAGTACAGACTTAGTTGGCATGTCTCCGTCCATACTCGGCTTATTGCGCAGGATTCTCAACTTGATTTTTGTAGTGGTTGGCGGGGCAGCGAAACGCAGCTACTTTTTCGTATTCCACTTTTCAATCATACTGAACTGTTCAGTGAATAAAGGTCTTTGTATTTAGGATGTGTGTTAGAATGATTGCGTTTCAGGTTTCAACATTTCGGCAAAGAGAAATGTTGTGTATTTATGAAGCATATTTCACATTGCAACATTGCAATATTAAATTAGTATACAATTGGCTGTTTCACTAAAATGCTTAACACCTTAGCAGCGCAGTAAGAAGAGTCCCCAGCTGTCACTCTACAGAAATAAACCAAAAAGCCACCTGACTACAAATGGTTAGGGACAGTGTCATGAAAATGACTAATTTGGAATGTAACAACTTCTAACTTTAGGGGGTTGGGGTGAAACCCGAAAAGATAGTCTTTGTAAGTTATACTGTTCGTATTGTTCTGATACGAAGGTCTGTTATACACAGCATGGGGGTTAGAGATATTGGTCGCAAATTACAACAAAAGAACTCTGCACACCGCAGTGGGTAGACTGAAACACCTCTTCACTTTACATATTTTACAGACGTAACGTGTTTCTCCTGTATGGACACGTAGGTGCCTGTCCAGGTTACTTGACTGACTGAAGGCCTTGTTACATATTTTACAGATGTAAGGTCTTTCTCCTGTGTGGACACGTAGGTGCTTGTCCAGGTCATTTGACTGAGTGAAGCCCTTGTTACATGTTTTACAGATGTAAGGTCTTTCTCCTGTATGGATACGTAGGTGCTTGTCCAGGTAATTTGACTGACTGAAGCTCCTGTGACAATGTCTGCAACAGTAGGGCTTCTCTCCACTGTGGATACGCAGGTGTATTTTCAAATTGTCTCGATGGTTGAAGCTCTTGTCACAATGTTCACAGTGGAAGGGTTTTTCACCTGTGTGGATGCGCTTGTGTCTCTCCAGGTGATGCAATAAACCGAAGCTCTTTCCACAATGTTCACAGACGTGGCGTTTCCTTCCTGTGTAAGTCGTCCGCTGACTCTTCACTTCTTCTCCTGGTTCAGTTACAGTAGTCTTGGTAAGCTGTGGATGACGCAACGATCTTGGTTGGTTTGTGTCTTCCTGTTCCTGGCTGCTCAAAGAGCTGTCGGTCGTCTGACAGGCGGCTGAGACGATCTGGTCCTTGCTCTGCAATGGGCAGTGCAGGTCATCGTGGTTCCTCTTTGCGTATCCACGGAGGTTGACCTGAGACGTTAAGCCATGCGGACGCTCGGTAGAGCCGACCTGAGTCTGGGGAGACGTCATACCTTTTGAGATTTTCCCTGAACGGCTGATATTACAAATAGACTTTGATGAGGGCTGAGTCAAGGTGTTCTTAGTCTGTTTCCAATCACTAGGGGGCTTTGTCACAAATGTGTTTTTTTCTTATTATATCAGCTGAGCTTAGAGCAAGGCGACCTCAACCACAAACTGTCACCATACAATGACAAATAACAACACCACTTTGCTCAGGAGTTGTTGCAGTTTGTGTATGTGTTCTGGATTTGGCATACTATTAGTACTTAAACAAGCAGAGCGCACAAGTCATTTGGTTCGTCCGACCGAAAGTGGTGTCCACTATGTGTGTGTTGATCGTGAGGTAATAAGGTTAGGTAACACATATACATCCTTTATTCAGATCTAGTTACCTGCTTGTTTTTTTTTTTAAATGAATGGAGCGAGCACAATTAAGTGATCGGTATGCAGTGGTCAGTAACGGGCGGTCGGCAGTCGGACGTTCCTCGGGGTGCTCCAATTGGCTGGTTTAGATGATGACGTAATGGTGACGAGTAGGCCATGGTCTACTTCTGTGCAACGCGAAAGTCTGCACAGACTTAGTTAGCATATCCCGTCCATACTCGGCTTATTGCGCAGGATTCTCAACTTGATTTTTGTAGTGGTTGGCGGGGCAGCGAAACGCAGCTACTTTTTCCGTATTCCACTTTTCAATCATACTGAACTGTTCAGTGAATAAAGGTCTTTGTATTTAGGATGTGTGTTAGAATGATGGCGTTTCGACGTTTCGGCAGAGACACATGTTGTATATTTATGAACCACATTTCACATTGCAACATCGCAATATTAAAGGTGCAGTATGTAGGATTGTGGCCAGAACTGGTACTGCAATCACTTTCAAAATACTGTTGAGCGGCGTGTCCCCTCCCCCTTCCCCCCGACCAGAGGTTGCCAGCTAGGCGGCAGGATCAAGCAGGAACGTAGACTGCAGGAGCTTCCATGGCAAGTGATGAATCCTACACAGTACGTTTATTTACTGTTTATGTTTATGCTTCATGAAAGATCTTTTGCGAAATAATAATGTATCGCAAAATTTACTAATAGCAATCGGCCAAATAGAATTGGTAAAATGTTCCCACATTTCAGTCGAGCATGTATTGTTTTCATTAGCTACCCTGCAAAAAATGTCTTCATTAGGCTAGTGCAGTGTAAGTAAGGGATAACACCCGACGAGGCAATGATTTGTTTCCTATTAACTGACCGAGGCGCAGCCGAGGTCAGTTAGTTAGGAAACAAATCGCCCGAGGACCACCAGTTCACCGCATTATTATTATATCGCCGCCTCCTCCTCCTCCTCCTCCTCCTCTCTCTCTCTATAAACCAGTGGTCCGGGGACTACTATTGGTCCTTATAGAACTGTAACTCTTGAGATTGTAAAATGAAACCAAATGGACCCGAGGGTCCATTTGAATGAAACTAAGTGGACCCGGGAGGGTCCATTTGGTATTTTTACAGAGCGCATCATTGCATTCACTTACTGTCTGTTTATATGTCCATCTCCTCTCAACGTCAAGAAGTCATTATGTCCAGCCAGGATGTAATCGATATCTGGTTATATTCCCAATCTAGCCCTGATACCTGACGGTCGGTATACATCTATACAATCTATACGGTCGTATAGATGTATACCGACCGTCACGTATCAGGGCTATTCCCAATCAATCGTCAAAACTGTCCTTTGATTATGTATCCAGACCATAATAGTCTACCGATTGACTGACTATATATATATGAGCCTATATAGGGCTAAAGGCGCCATCTAGTGGCCCTACATCGAAGATGATTTATGGTAATCAATCATGATGCTTTACAATGAATTCATTGAAACTAATTAATTTTGAGATTTTGTGGAGAAAAATGTACATTCCAGTCATGTCTCCATGTATTTCTGTGCTATTCTCAACCACCAGACTGTCTAAATGTGAATAAAAATGAAAACTATAAATGCTAGCTATATATATTTTAGAGTGAATATTGGCCTAAAAAGTATTATTTAGTAACATGACTTGTTGAGTATAGCCTAGTATTAGCCTAGTGTTAGTATTAGCCTAGTGCTTCCAAACCAACACTAAATTATTGTACGATTTTGTGGCCAAAAGGTAGAGTATGCTTAGAATACACGTTTGCTGAGGTAGCCTAGCACTTGCACCAGATGATCTTGGCTTGTACTGCTCTCACTTGTTTCAGCCTGATGCAGACCTCACTTTTGAGTTACCCTCTCTTGAGGCTGATGAGAGCTGGGCAGGTGAGAGGAGGCGCAGCAGACCCAGCAAAAGAAGAGGGAGAGGGAGAAGAGGGGGTGCAGGTCCTGGTCCAGGAGACAGAGAGCAGAGAGAAGAGAATGTAGAGGAAGGAGCTGGACCAGGTGGCGGAGGCCAGAGAGCTGAGAGAGAGAGTGCTGATCAGGTTTCAGGTGGAAGAGGAGAGAGGGTAGGCCCTGCACCACATGGCCGAGGTCAGAGGGGTGGAAGAGGCCAAAGAGGTGGAAGAAGACAGAGTGGCGGTAGTTCAGGTCCCCGTAGTAGAGGTGGTGGCAGAGGAAGGAGAGGGAGAGGAGGCAGAGATGCAGAGGAAGAGGGCAGAGTTCAGGTCCTAAGACATGAGCGCAGAGTACGGACAGAGGTTTGTGTTTCCAGAGTATGATAAACATTGGATAGATGGCAGTAAGATTATGACCATATGCATAAATATCACCATCTGCATCTATGTCAGTAGTTTTAATCAAATGTCAATGGCAAATGGTATTTTGTGCTTTGTTTACTTAGGAACTTATTCAAAACATGAGTGAAATGGGGCTCCGAGCACTAGCAACCCGGATCTTCTCCCGGAACCCTGGATTGGTTTTTGATGCACTGCCTCCATCGGATCGCAACACTGTTCCACCTGCCGCTGCTCTTCCATGGTGCACCTGTGGGAACTGCAGGGAGATGCCCACAGACGCAGAAAGGAAATGCTGTGGCCAAGGGCCTGAGCACTGCATTAGCAAATTGCCTCATTTCGAGCTTTACTGCTTGGAAGATGGCTATTTGCGTATACACAGAGACTACAGGAATGATGTGTTGGTGGTAGCAGACGTTACAGAGCCAGGTGATGATAATAGGCAGTTTAGGTATGCTGCATATCGCCAGTACACCTTTTGGCAGCATGGATCACTGGGTCAGGGTAACCGTCGTGTTATTCCTAGCTGCTGCATTTGGAGAATAAGGGACAAATACCCTGACCCCCAGGGCCAGTACACTGGCTTTCTACCCACAATTTGAACAAACTCTACTGACTAGTTTACTTGAAGATACTTGTTGTTGATACTTTGTTTTTACAAATTGTTGTTTGTTTTGTTCCAAGTTTATGAAGAGCCTTTTTCAATAAAAAAAAGTTAATTTATAGTAACAATGCTTTGTTTTTTATGATATAGAGGAACAGTAATAAAAAAAATATTAAACAGGAAGATTAAAAAGTATAAATTCTAACAATTAGCTGCTCTGTAAGATGGCTGTAGAGCAGGGGTGGGCAATTATTTTTCCCAAGGGGCCACATGAGATACATAAAATATTGCGGAGGGCCGAGACTAAAGGCTGAACTAAAGTCTGTGTAGTATTAATTTAATTTCAAGACGAAAGTAAGAGTAAGACCAAACTTTTTGATACCGGGGCCCTCAATTTATTCAGTATTTGAGCCACAGAGGACCAACATTTGATGACATTTTAGCCCCACAGACCCAAAACAAAAGATTTCTTATGTTTTTGTTCAGGATACCAGGCTGGATTTGGGAAACAAAACAGGCAAACATAGATCAAAAATGACCATTCTTTGACATCATCTGATTGTGTAGATTTTAGGTAATTCAGATGATGAATATTTTAACTCTTCAGAGTGTAAACATGAAACCAAATGGCCCCGCAAGGGTCCATTTGGTTTCATTTTTACACTCTCAAGGAGTTACATCTGGTTAACCAACTCTCCACATTTAACTGAACTCTCTCAAGGACCACTGGTGGTCCCGGGCCGGTCAGAGTCAGCCAAAGGGCCGCATTTGGCCCCCAGGCCGCATAATGCCCAGGTGTGGTTTAGACCAGGGGTGGGAAATTATTTTCCCCAAGGGACCAAATGAGATACATAAAATATTGTGGAGGGCCAAGACTAAAGGCTAAACTAAAGTATGCGTAATATTAATTAAATTTCAAGATAATAATAAGAGTAAGACCAACCATTTTGACACCAGGGCCCACTATTTATTCAGTATTTGAGCCACGGACCACCATTTGATGACATTTTAGCCCCACAGATCCCAAAACTTTCTCTTGAAAGTGTAAAAATGTTCATTTATATGTTCTCAAAGAGTTACATCTGGTTAACCAACTTTCCATATTTAACTTGGAACTCTCTCAATGGACCACTGATGGTCCCCGGGCTGGTCAGAGTCATCCAAAGGGCCGCATTTGGCCCCCGGGCCGCATAATGCCCAGGTATGGCTTAGAGGCTCTGGAAACGGTTTCACTGGTCTTCACTCTGGAACGCTGACACTGAGGAGAGCAAAATAGAAACAAATTAAATTACTTGAAATGTCATATGTATTTAATCTAACTTGCTGTGTAGTATGTAGCCCAACGTGCAAAAGAAATAAAATGCTGTTCTACCCACCAAGACCTCTCCTGACTTGGGTGCGCAGGAGTTCCTCCTTGGTGGGTGCCGGCACTGGGGGAAGAAGGCCGTACTTTCTGGGGTCATCCGGTCGAAGACTCCTCCGCCTGGGCATTCCCTTGCCAGCTAGCCTCTTTTGCAGAATCTTTGTTTGCAGTTCTGGGATGTAGCCATAGGTCTTAGATGTCTTCTTGGTGTACAGCATATACCTTCGGGCATTTTTCTTGTACAGCCTCCTGTACCTAAAATAAAAGCAGAGAAAGCAGAGAAAATAGATTTACCATGTTTTACAATTGTTTTATATAGAGTTTCAATGCTGTTGTAATCAGGTAAAATTGTTCCAAACAATATCATGTAGAAATGAGCATGTCACTTACTGCTTGCTTCCATCAGACGTGCACAACTCTGGGCGGTCCTTGTGGTAGTTGTAATCCATCGCTGCAAGAAGCATCCTGGCCTCAAAGACAGGAGGGCTGAATGCTGAGCGCTTGCTGGCATACATTAAAATATGGTTTTGGAAGGACTCCAGATCGGCAGTGGACCTGTGTGGTGGGACATATAGACATTTTGTGAGTTTTTGAAAATCACTTTCTAGGAACAGTATGTGTACACAGCAATCTACATAGCCCCAGACACTAACGTAAACACAGGTCTCTCGTTAAATTACCTGTTAAATGTCATCAACACTCATCAGCGCGCCCACCCCAATGGTGTCCACATCATGTTTGTTTTACTGCATAGTGAGTAATGACAATAAAGGCATTCTATTCTACTGTATTCTATTTTTACACACTCATGAAATTACCTGAAGTTCAGGTATTTGTGAACTTCGTTGAGCCATCGCTTGTTTCGCACAATACTCTTCAGGGCCTCGTGTGCCATGGAGCCCCGCTCAAGCCACTCTTGAGTTCCCCCTGATTCCAAGTCTGCATGCTGGCAGCCTCCCAGCACCCATCTGTGTTCGTTTGTGACATGGTGTAGGAGCCCAAACCACAGCTCCTACAAAATAATACAGAAATATAATGTACAGACCAAAGTATGCTACAAAAAAAGTATGCTAATTGAACATTATTCATAGCTAATGATGATGCTGTTAGTAGTGGGTCATCTGATTGACCACAATGACACCTCTGGACATGTACTTCAATCTACTTCAATCAATAAGCTAATATCCAACATCAACATAACACCTTGCACGTTTGTTTCATACATTATTGACAACTATTTTCCAAACTACAACAACTTACAATAAATTCTTGGTAGGAATGAGCTGTTTTGCAGCACCACCAAAAGTGGTTGACAATATCTTTTAGCCAACAGCTCAAACTGGACTGACCCTTGACCTGTGAAGCCTGGGATAGACAGTGTAGTCATTAGCTCAAATTTGAGTAGATTGTCATGCAGAAAATAAACTCATACAAATAACAGCTGAACTTACAGCATGGATCCTTTTCGCCAAATTCTTGGCCCCATGCCACATATCCAAGCTGTGCTGTAGCCCAAGATCTTTGTACTTCCCTTTGTCTGATTAGGAAAAATAGCATGTACAATTAGTACAGTAATCCCCTCTCCACACATACCCCTCCAAAAAAGTTTTAATGCACAATTTCAGTGCCAACTTACTCATGAGTGCGGAGATCTGGACATGGGCGTCAGTGCAGACTTCAACAAGTTTTACTTCGTTCAGAAGTGTGTCGACTGTGCGCACAAATGCCTCCCTCTCCATGATGACAGAATTCCGCCCAGTCTCCCTTTTGTCCACTGTTATTACAGAGATTATTTCCCTGGACTCATTTTCCATTGCTGTGTACGTGCAGTACTGGGCGCAATGTCCAGGGCTGTCCATTCTTCCATCAGCTATTCAATTTGTAAACAAGAATCAATGATTTTCACAGAACATCATATTGCCATCAACATACTCCTCTTAATGAATAAAACTTGTACATTACCTACTATCACCACATCTCTGTCCTGTAAGCGATGTATAGCCTCAGCCCTCCTCTCCTCCCAAAACTCCTTCACTGTGTCTACGCCAAAAGTATCCTGCACCGTGAAAAAGGAACTGTGGTCCACCATGCCCATGTTCATGAATTGGAACAGGAGTGCAACTTTGGCGTAATTGCTTCCTGACAGAAGGATGTTTGTGGACAACATAAAGTCCCCTGCCAGCATCCCGTACTTCACAACGGGCTGTGAGCTCCACCTCCAAACAGTATGGCCAACAGGACAGGTCTGACAATAAACAAGACACAACGAGGCTACTCAGCGTTAAAAAATACAAAGATTGAATTGCTACCATAACTCTCGAAGCGTAATTGATTTTCACAAAATCAGTGTCATCCCATTACCGTTTCCCCAAGAACAATCTCACACTTGTTTGAAATTTTGTGTGATTATTACACCTACCCATTCCAGGATACTCGCAGTACCCCTGCGGATAATGGTAACTTCAAATGGAGGACGACACTGACACTCCACTTGGGTGATGTTACAGCTGTATGGGCACTTTTGGACTGGAAGCACCAGGAACGTTGCAAGCTGCTTCAAGCAGTCTTCATACGTGATGGAGGCACGTTTCCCAATTAGGTCATCTTCAGTGATGACATCCAGAGTATCCGGGAAGTTGGGCTGTTGAAGAGGAGGTGAGGCTACTGATGGAGGCTCTACATCCGGGATGTCATGGACAGTCTCACTGGCATCTATTATAGGCAAACTATCAAGGCAGGGAGGTGCCTGCAATGCTCCACCCAACCTAAAGACATGAAATATATATTGTCAATTGCAGATAGAAAGCCAATCAGATGAAAAAAACAAAACGGCAAATGCAAACAGGCTGTTATGTATATTCGTGCATAGTAAGTTGGCGCATATGGAGGAGGTGGGTCATTGAATTTAAAAGGTATTTAGAATATAAAAGCGGGGACTGATATCGCTAACATTAGCAATGTAATGTTAGGTAAATACAGGGGTTTTCAACCATTTTCATCTCAGGGCCCACCATTTATTCAGCATTTGAGCCACAGACCACCAATTGAGGATATGTTTAGACCCACAGACCCCAAAACTAAATTTATTTTGCTTCTGTCCATGACCATTACTCTTCTAGTTTTGTATGTTTGGACTATTTCGTATTCATTCATTCATTGAATGAATGTCCGAGGATGTATTGTGATCACATAATTTGTGTGGCACTGGCTATGAGAATCCAGTGTTAACATACCGAATGCAAATGGGAGGGACATAGTCTTCATCTTGACCGTCATCTGCTTCAACCTCCTCATCTCTGCCAACACCTTCACCGTCATCCCAATCAATTCTGTCAAATTTGACAGAAAGTTATAATGGTTTATACACAGCAGAAAATCTAGTTACACACTATACAGTCAAACCCAGTTGAACTTACACACTGTTCATTAGGTCATTTATCTCCTGTTCAGTCCTGTTCATGAGCTGGATTTCAGCATCCTGGATGCTCATGTTCTGTAGGCTAAAAGAAAACAGCCAAATCACAATGCAGTCACAATCAGGGGCGGATCTAGGCATAGGCTAGGGGGGCAATGCCCCCCCAGATTTGGCGCTTGCCCCCCCAAACGCGATGGCAAGGAAAAATCCCAAATTAAAAATATATATATCATTATTATTCTCTCCCTCATTTAAAGTATTTCCTGATTGGTAGATGCATAGGGAGGGGGGGGGGGGGGGGGGGGGGGGCTCGTCGCTTCACTCTCAGTCTCTCTCACTCAGTCCACCGCAGCTGCAGACAGGCACTGACACTAGTCACACACTGTCTACCGCACCGCCACCGACCGTATCTTTCTCCAACTTTTTCCTCAACTTCTCGTTCTCTGTCCTCCTCTCCTCTTTCTCTCTATCTCTCTATGCAATGTATTCATTCCTTGTTCTTAGGTGCGACAAAAACAATAGGTACGCTAATGACCCTCGTGCGAGTCGTGCCTATGCATTTATTGAAGCTCGCCTCGGACATAGAAATGCTAATTTAGTCTTTGTTTGGTGGGACCATCACCGTGAACGTGGTAGCCTAGTTTACTTGCAGTATAACTGTAGGACATAAGAAAAAACTCGCCCGGATCGCTGGGTTAGCCACCATTTTAACCACGCTACCGAAACTGGAAAAAGAAAAAGTTGATTACAAGTCAATGCTGTCGCAAAATATCGGGAGTCTAACACAACCCGCGGGTTCAGAAAGGATTAAAAAGCTCACTTAAACATGGTAAAACACAGAGCATGAGCAGAGAGAGGACTGCAGCCTGTTCGTGTTGCATGGTTTCTTGCACAGAACAGGAGAGATGCTGCAATCTCTCCGTGTTGCATGGGGGAAAAATCACACCCGTGTGAAGAGTGAGTGTGAAGTGGTGCAACTGCATGTGGTGGTCTCTAGGGGTTCCCCCGAACTTGCAAACAACATTCAGAGATGCTGAGATGATAAAAGAATGCACAAAAGTTACATCTAGGTGTGCCCTGAGATTTTTGGGCTATGAAAACTGTGCCTTTGGACAAAAAAGGTTGAGAAACACTAATGTAGTGCATTCTATGACTTTGGATTTTAAAATCAAACCGTTTAAAGAGTTGGTTACATTTTAAGTATTAACAGTTTGCAGAATACAGTATATTGTACATTTCAAGCGCATAGATTAACTAATATGATGATAGCATGGCTTTATGTGCATTTACGGGGGTTTGGGGGATTTGACATCCACCAATTTGTTTGCCCCCCTGCCAAACCACATGCCCCCCCTAGTGGGGAGAGCTAGATCCGCCCCTGGTCACAATGTACATGTTCAGCATAATTTCTTAGACAAATTAGAAAACGTGAGTCTTTATACCTTTCCTCTAGAACTTCAGATGCATCCATGGTGCACTCCTCATCTTCCAATGTAGGCGGCAGGTCTTCTCTATAAACATTGTAGTTTTAGACCAAAAATGTTTCAAATTATAAACTGAAGATGAAAACAACGTGGCATTGATTACTGACCGATTTGAAAGCGTTTCAGAAGACGCATGTCCAATACTTGAGACTGATGGTGCAGTCAGGTGGTGCTTCTTCCACTGTCTCTTGCTTGGAGTTGAAGTGCTGGGGCCATAATGACTGAAAAGACAAGCATTTTTGTCATAATTGTGTACCACCCTGTTACGTCTGAAAACTGTACTAGAACTGCAGTATATTGATAGAGGAGTCGGGGCACGGTGCTATTTTTGGTAACACACCCAACTCATAATCATTCAATATCCAACACAGATTAGTGTCTAACCAAGAGTAATGTGGAACAAATTACGTCTGCATCCGTCAGCATTGGATAAGGTTACTACAGGGCTTTTTTTTTATCAGTTCTATCAGAACTCCATCCACAATATAACATTACCGTCTTAGTGTGGTAACGTTGGGCACCTGTCTCAATTAGGTTTCACATGCCCATGCTAATGTTTTCCACATGATGACAGACGGGCTATGATTATTAGCCCAGAGGTTTTCAACAGCAGTGGTCCTTGAGAGGGTTCCGGGTGGTCCCCAGCTAAGTTGTTTAACCAAATGTAACTCTTAAGAATGTAAAAATTAAACCAAATGGACCCTGGCGGGTCCATTTGGTTTCATTTTTACACTCTCAAGAGTTAAAACAAACAATAGGGCACGCACATCCTAAAAAACTAACTAAATACCAGGTGCTGGGCCGAAAAACAAACTAGGAAGAAATAAATAAGGTCCGCACACTGGACTGAAGCTCCAAACTAAAGGTGTTTATTTCACCATGAAGATGACGTTTCGAGCCTCACGGCTCTTCAGGGCCTCGTGTGCCATAAACACCTTTAGTTTGGAGCTTAGTGTGCGGACCTTATTTATTTCTTCCTAACTCTCAAGAGTTGAAATATTCATCCTACGAATTAGTCCAAACATACAAAACTAGAAGAGTAATGGTCATGGACAGAAGCAAAATAAATTTAGTTTTGGGGTCTGTGGGTCTAAACATATCCTCAATTGGTGGTCCGTGGCTCAAATGCTGAATAAATGGTGGGCCCTGAGATGAAAATGGTTGAAAACCCCTGTATTTACCTAACGTTACATTGCTAATGTTAGCGATATCAGTCACCGCTTTTATATTCTAAATACCTTTTAAATTCGATGACCCTCCTCCTCCATATGCGCCAACTTACTATGCACGAATATACATAGGTTTGTTTGACTGTAGTGAATACTTGTGTCTATTTACCGATCGCTAGCCGAACATTTATGAATCTTACCTCTCCAGGAGAAAATTAGCAACATCGGCGTCTGTCTTCAGATTCTTCTCCGCTTTCAGCGTCGCCATCTGTCAAATGCATCCCCAATGCATATCCTTGTTTTATTTCGGACCTTGTCACGACGTAATTCCGATTCATAACGAGGTCTTTTAGGTTTCGGAAGGTTAGACATTTATTTATCTCAACACGTTAGTAGCAGCTGCTGGAGGATATTGAGCTACTGCGGTAACTAGAGCTGAGCTGGCAACCTGGATGCCGAAACTCTTCTGACTTCGTGATTGGGAGATGAGCGGAGGGTGGCGCTTCAGGCCAAAACAAAAAATGACAACAACAACATCAGTTGAGGGCTGCAACTGCACTTTTTAAATGGGATTATCCTGACTTGCATACTGTTGTGAGTGACACAAGTATTGGAAATGAACATGATTTTTAAATGTCTGTTGACATATCAGGGCCATTTTATGATTCGTTTTATTAAAATTCTTACATACTGCACCTTTAAATTAGTACACAATTTGCTGTTTCACTAGAATGCTTGACACCTTATTAGGGCAGTAGGAGAAGTCCTCAGCTGTCACTCACTGAAATAAACTAAAAAGCCACCTGACTACAAATGGTTAGGGACAGTGTCATGACAATGACTAATTTGGAAGTTGACAACTTATAACTTCAGGGGGTTGGGGTGAAACCCGAAATATAGTCTTTCTAAGTTATACTGTTTGTATTGTTCTGATACGAAGGTCTGTTATACGCAGCATGGGGGTTAGAGATATTGGTCGCAAATTAGAACAAAATAACTATGCACACCGCAGTGGGTAGACTGATACACCTCGGGGGCCATCACTGCACACTTTTCAAAATACACGTTCTGCCACCCTGGGCAAACAGTGCACTTTTGAGACTGTATACGTTAGTTGCGGAAGTTACTGTATTTACAGTTCCCAGAGAAACAACCCTTCAGTCCTTACTGGCGACTTGACTTGTTCACTCTTATTTTCAGAAAAATAAATAAATAAAAAAATAAAAAAAGATTCCAGCCTGGAGATCGAGGCTAATGTTCTAGCTGTGTACTGGTAGTGAACGGCTGACTGGCTGCCTGTCAATCTGACACTCTGGGATCCACTTTGGGTTCTTGTCCAGTGTGGATACGCTGATGCCGCTTCAGGTGACTTAGCCGTTTGAAACTCTTGGCACAATTTTTGCAAATGTAAGGTCTTTCTCCTGTGTGGACACGTAGGTGCCTTTCCAGGTCACTTGACTGAATGAAGTGCTTGTTACATATTTTACAGGTGTAAGGTCTTTCTCCTGTATGGACACGTAGGTGACTGTCCAGGTGACTTGACTGAATGAAGTGCTTGTTACATATTTTACAGGTGTAAGGTCTTTCTCCTGTATGGACACGTAGGTGACTGTCCAGGTGACTTGAATGAATGAAGCACTTGTGACATATTTGACAGATGTAAGGTCTTTCTCCGGTGTGGACACGCAGGTGCTTGTCCAGGTCACTTGACTGATTGAAGACCTTGTTACAATATCTGCAACAGTAGGGCTTCTCTCCACTGTGGATACGCAGGTGTATTTTCAAACCGTATCGATGGTTGAAGCTACTGTCACAATGCTCACAGTGGAAGGGTTTTTCACCTGTGTGGATGCGCTTGTGTCTCTCCAGGTGATGCAATAAACCGAAGCTCTTTCCACAATGTTCACAGACGTGGCGTTTCCTTCCTGTGTAAGTCGTCCGCTGACTCTTCACTTCTTCTCCTGGTTCAGTTACAGTGGTCTTGGTAAGCTGTTGATGACGGAAGCATCTTGATTGGTTTGTGTCTTCCTGTTCCTGGCCGCTCAAAGAGCTGTCGGTCGTCTGACAGGCGGCTGAGAGGATCTGGTCATTGCTCTGCATTGGGCGGTCCAGATGATCGTGGTTCCTCTTTGCGTATCCACGGAGGTTGACCTGAGACGTTAAGCCATCCGGACGCCCTGTAGAGCCGACCTGAGCCTGGGGAGACGTCATACCTTTTGAGATTTTCCCTGAACGGCTGATATTACAAATAGACTTTGATGAGGGCTGAGTCAAGGTGTTCTTAGTCTGTTTCCAATCACTAGGGGGCTTTGTCACTAATGTGTTTTTTTTCATATTATATCAGCTGAGCTTAGAGAAGGCCGATCTCAACCACAAACTGTCACCATGCAATGACAAATAACAACACCACTTTGCTCAGGAGTTGTTGCAGTTTGTGTATGTGTTCTGGATTTGGCACACTATTAGTACTTAAACAAGCAGCGCGCACGTTCCCCCAGTCTTAAATAGGCTATTTGGTTCGTCCGACCGAAAGTGGTGTCCACTATGTGTGTGTTGATCGTGAGGTAATAAGGTTAGGTATCAGATATACATCCTTTATTCAGATCTAGTTACCTACTTGTTTTTTAATATGAATGGAGCGGGCACAATTAATTGATCGGTGTGCAGTGGTCGGTAGCGGGCGGTTGGCGGTCGGACGTCCCTCGGGGTGCTCCAATTGGCTGGTTTAGGTGATGACGTAATGGTGACGAGTAGGCCATGGCCTACTTCTGTGCAACGCGAAAGTCTGCACTGTACCAAGTACAGACTTAGTTGGCATGTCCCGTCCATACTCGGCTTATTGCGCAGGATTCTCAACTTGATTTTTGTAGTGGTTGGCGGGGCAGCGAAACGCAGCTACTTTTTCCGTATTCCACTTTTCAATCATACTGAACTGTTCAGTGAATAAAGGTCTTTGTATTTAGGATGTGTGTTAGAATGATGGCGTTTCAGGTTTCAACGTTTCGGCAAAGACAATGTCATG
Organism: Benthosema pterotum; assembly: GCA_039105355.1. Taxonomy (NCBI): domain Eukaryota; kingdom Metazoa; phylum Chordata; class Actinopteri; order Myctophiformes; family Myctophidae; genus Benthosema; species Benthosema pterotum. The sequence goes on along the minus strand of CM076982.1, from coordinate 44,983,407 downwards.
TATTTATGAACCATATTTCACATTGCAACATCGCAATGTTGAATTAGTATACAATTGGCTGTTTCACTAAAATGCTTGACACCTTAGCAGGGCAGTAAGAGGAGTCCTCAGCTGTCACTCTACAGAAATAAACTAAAAAGCCACCTGACTACAAATGGTTAGGAACGGTGTCATGAAAATGACTAATTTGGAATGTAACAACTTCTAACTTTAGGGGGTTGGGGTGAAACCCGAAATATAGTCTTTATAAGTCTTTGTATGTACTGCCAGTTGTGTGGTGTGTGCGTGTGCGTGCGCGTGCGCGTGTGCGTGTGTGTGTGTGTGTGTGTGTGTGTGTGTGTGTGTGTGTGTGTGTGTGTGTGTGTGTGTGTGTGTGTGTGTGTGTGTGTGTGTGTGTGTGTTGTCCCACCAGACAGCAGGCTGGTGGTGGCTTCTGTGACCAAGACTGCAATAAACATGGACACTTCGAAATAATGCTGCTGTTCCTCGGTTCCTTCTTATTCAAAACCTTTTCTGTTCTTTAATTTCATTTTCATCAACAACTTACTTTTGGCATACAAGGCATGTAGCGTTCACATGTGCTGATTTGGAAAAAATAGGTGCTGCCATCTGGTAAAAATGATTTGGGTTTATTTTATTGCGGGACCTTCCATAGTCGATGCTTGCCTGTGTAAATTAGTGAGGCCTGTTTAGCTCTGTGGGTTTTTATGCTGTTTTTGTATTGTTTTGATACGAATGTCTGTTATACACAACATGGGGGTTTGAGATATTGGTCGCAAATTAGAACAAAAGAACTCTGCACAACGCAGTGGGTGGACTGATACACCTCTGGGGCCATCACTGTACACTATTCAAAATACACGTTCTGCCACCCTGGGCAAACGGTGCGCTTTTGAGACTGTATGTTAGTTGCGGAAGTTACTGTACTTACAGTCCCCAGAGAAACAACAGGACTTGACTTGTTCACTCTTGTTTTCAAAAAAAAAAAAAAAAGAAAAAGAAAAAAAAAATCCAACGAACAAAGCATTTATAGAAGTGTGCAAAGTGCAGACAATTTCATCTTTTAAACATTTACAACATCTTTGCTAGCACAAAGGGAGAAATAAAATGTTTCCGTGGGGTATTGATTTTCGGGAGCACTGCGCCGTAATTGGCTGGAAAAATTACAACATCCGGGGTACTGTGATTCCAGGGTCTCATCTCGCAGCGCAGATGAAAGCCTGGAGATCGAGGCTAATGTTCTAGCTGTGTACTGGTAGTGAACGGCTGACTGGCTGCCTGTCAATCTGACACTCTGGAATCCACTTTGGGTTATTCTCCAGTGTGGATACGCTGATGCTGCTTCAGGTGACTTAACTGCTTGTAACTCTTGTTACAATTTTTGCAAATATAAGGTCTTTCTCCTGTATGGACACGTAGGTGCCTGTCCAGGTCACTTGACTGAATGAAGCGCTTGTTACATATTTTACAGATGTAAGGTCTTTCTCCTGTGTGGATACGCAGGTGCTTGTCCAGGTAACTTGACTGACTGAAGACCTTGTTACACGTTTCACAGATGTAAGGACTTTCTCCTGTGTGGACACGTAGGTGCTTGTCCAGGCCACTTGACTGAATGAAGCGCTTGTTACAATATCTGCAACAGTAGGGCTTCTCTCCACTGTGGACACGCAGGTGTATTTTCAAACCGTATTGACGGTTGAAGCTCTTGTCACAATGTTCACAGTGGAAGGGTTTTTCACCTGTGTGGATGCGCTTGTGTCTCTCCAGGTCATTCAATGAACCAACGCTCCTTCCACAATGTTCACAGACGTGGCGTTTCCTTCCTGCGTAAGCTGTCCGCTGACTCTTCACTTCTTCTCCTGGTTCAGTTACAGTAGTCTTGGTAAGCTGTGGATGACGCAACGATCTTGGTTGGTTCTTGTCTTCCTGTTCCTGGCCGCTCAAAGAGCTGTCGGTCATCTGACAGGCGGCTGAGAGGATCTGGTCATTGCTCTGCATTGGGCGGTCCAGGTCATCGTGGTTCCTCTTTGCGTATCCACGGAGGTTGACCTGAGACGTTAAGCCATCCGGACGCTCTGTAGAGCCGACCTGAGCCTGGGGAGACGTCATACCTTTTGAGATTTTCCCTGAACGGCTGATATTACAAATAGACTTTGATGAGGGCTGAGTCAAGGTGTTCTTAGTCTGTTTCCAATCACTAGGGGGCTTTGTCAATAATGTGTTTTTTTTCATATTATATCAGCTGAGCTTAGAGCAAGGCGACCTCAACCACAAACTGTCACCATGCAATGACAAATAACAACACCACTTTGCTCAGGAGTTGTTGCAGTTTGTGTATGTGTTCTGGATTTGGCATACTATTAGTACTTAAACAAGCAGAGCGCACAAGTAATTTGGTTCGTCCGACCGAAAGTGGTGTCCACTATGTGTGTTGATCGTGAGGTAATAAGGTTAGGTAACAGATATACATCCTTTATTCAGATCTAGTTACCTACTTGTTTTTTAAAATGAATGGAGCGAGCGCAATTAAGTGATCGGTGTGCAGTGGTCGGTAACGGGCGGTCGGCAGTCGGACGTCCCTCCAATAGGCTGGTTTAGGTGATGACGTAATGGTGACGAGTAGGCCATGGCCTACTTCTGTGCAACGCGAAAGTCTGCACTGTACCAAGTACAGACTTAGTTGGCATGTCCCGTCCATACGGGACATGCCCGTACGGCTTATTGCGCAGGATTCTCAACTTGATTTTTGTAGTGGTTGGCGGGGCAGCGAATTGCAGCTACTTTTTCCGTATTCCACTTTTCAATCATACTGAACTGTTCAGTGAATAAAGGTCTTTGTATTTAGGATGCGTGTTAGAATGATGGCGTTTCAGGTTTCAACGTTTCGGCAAAGACAAATGTCGTGTATTTATGAACCACATTTCACATTGCAACATCGCAATATTAAATTAGTATACAATTTGCTGTTTCACTAAAATGCTTGACACCTTAGCAGGGCAGGAGTCCTCAGCTGTCACTCTACAGAAATAAACTAAAAAGCCACCTGACTACAAATGGTTAGGGACAGTGTCATGACAATGACTAATTTCTAACTCTAGGAGGTTGGGATAAACCCGAAATATAGTCTTTGTAAGTTATACTGTTTGTATTGTTCTGATACGAAGGTCTGTTATACACAGCATGGGGGTTAGAGATATTGGTCGCAAATTAGAACAAAAGAACTCTGCACACCGCAGTGGGTAGACTGAAACACCTCTTGGGCCATCACTGCACACTATTCAAAATACACGTTCTGCCACCCTGGGCAAACAGTGCGCTTTTGAGACTGTATACGTTAGTTGCGGAACTTACTGTATTTACAGTCCCCAGAGAAACAACCCCATTCAGTCCTTACTGGCGACTTGACTTGTTCACTCTTATTTTCAGAAAAAATAAATGAATAAATCCAACAAACAAAGCATTTATAGAAGTGTGCAAAGTGCACACAATTTCATCTTTTAAACATTTACAACGTCTTTGCTAGCACAAAGGGAGAAATAAAATGTTTCCGTTTTGTATTGGTTTTCGGGAGCACTGCGCCGTAATTGGCTGGAAAAATTACAACATCCGGTGGAAGTTAACTAACCAGAAGTCCTGACTTTTTCAGTCGTTTTGGGGTACTGTGATTCCAGAGTCTCATGTCGCAGCGCAGATGAAAGCCTGGAGATCGAGGCTAACATTCTAGCTGTGTACTGGTAGTGAACGGCTGACTGGCTGCCTGTCAATCTGACACTCTGGAATCCACTTTGGGTTATTCTCCAGTGTGGATACGCTGATGCTGCTTCAGGTGATTTAACAGCTTGTAACTCTTGTTACAATTTTTGCAAATATAAGGTCTTTCTCCTGTATGGACACGTAGGTGCCTGTCGAGGTGACCTGACTTAATGAAGCAGTTGTGACATATTTTACAGACTTAGCGTCTTTCTCCTGTGTGGACACACAGGTGCGTGTCCAGGTTACTTGACTGAGTGAAGCCCTTGTTACATGTTTCACAGATGTAAGGTCTTTCTCCTGTGTGGACACGTAGGTGCATGTCCAGGTTAGTTGACTGACTGAAGCTCCTGTTACAATGTGTGCAACAGTAGGGCTTCTCTCCACTGTGGATACGCAGGTGTATTTTCAAAACGTCTCGACGGTTGAAGCTCTTTCCACAATGTTCACAGACGTGGCGTTTCCTTCCTGTGTAAGTCTTTTGGTGACTCTTCACTTCTTCTCCTGGTTCAGTTACAGTAGTCTTGGTAAGCTGTTGATGACGGAAGCATCTTGGTTGGTTCGTGTCTTCCTGTTCCTGGCCGCTCAAAGAGCTGTCGGTCGTCTGACAGGCGGCTGAGAGGATCTGGTCATTGCTCTGCATTGGGCAGTCCAGGTCATCGTGGTTCCTCTTTGCGTATCCATGAAGGTTGACCTGAGACGTTGAGCCATGCGGACGCTCTGTAGAGCCGTCATATACCTTTTGAGATTCTCCCTGAACGGCTGATATTACAAATACACTTTGATGAGGGCTGAGTCAAGGTGTTCTTAGTCTGTTTCCAATCACTAGGGGGCTTTGTCACTGAATGTGTTTTTTTCATAATATATCAGCTGAGCTTAGAGCAGGCTGATCTCAACCACAAACTGTCACCATGCAATGACAAATAACAACACCACTTTGCTCAGGAGTTTTTGTAGCCTGACTTGTGTGTTCTGGATTTGGCACACTATTAGTACTTAAACAAGCAGAACGCACAAGTAATTTGGTTCATCCGACTGAAAGTGGTGTCCACTATGTGTGTGTTGATCGTGAAGTAATAAGGTTAGGTAACAGATATACATCCTTTATTCAGATCTAGTTACCTACTTGTGTTTTAAAATGAATGGAGTGAGCGCAATTAAGTGATTGGTGTGCAGTGGTCGGTAACGGGCAGTCGGACGTCCCTCGGGGTGCTCCAATTGGCTGGTTTAGGTGATGACGTAATGGTGACGAGTAGGCCATGGCCTACTTCTGTGCAACGCAAAAGTCTGCACTGTACCAAGTTCAGACTTAGTTGGCATGTCCCGTCCATACTCGGCTTATTGCGCAGGATTCTCAACTTGATTTTTGTAGTGGTTGGCGGGGCAGCGAAACGCAGCTACTTTTTCCGTATTCCACTTTTCAATCATACTGAACTGTTCAGTGAAAAAAGTCTTTGTATTTAGGATGCGTGTTAGAATGATGGCGTTTCAGGTTTCAATGTTTCGGCAAAGACAATGTCATGTATTTATGAACCACATTTCACATTGCAACATTGCAATATTAAATTAGTATACAATTGGCTGTTTCACTAAAATGCTTGACACCTTAGCAGGGCAGTAAGAGGAGTCCTCAGCTGTCACTCACAGAAATAAACTAAAAAGCCACCAGACTACAAATAGTTAGGGACAGTGTCATGACAATGACTAATTTGGAAGTTGACAACTTATAACTTCAGGGGGTTGGGGTGAAACCCGAAATATAGTCTTTCTAAGTTATACTGTTTGTATTGTTCTGATACGAAGGTCTGTTATACACAGCATGGGGGTTAGAGATATTGGTCGCAAATTAGAAAAAAATAACTCTGCACACCGCAGGGGGTAGACTGATACACATCTGGGGCCATCACTGCACACTATTCAAAATACGCGTTCTGCCACCCTGGGCAAACAGTGCACTTTTGAGACTGTATACGTTAGTTGCGGAAGTTACTGTATTTACAGTTCCTAGAGAAACAACCCTTCAGTCCTTACTGGCGACTTGACTTGTTCACTCTTATTTTCAGAAAAAAAATAAAAAAATAAAAAAATAAAAAAAGATTCCAGCCTGGAGATCGAGGCTAATGTTCTAGCTGTGTACTGGTAGTGAACGGCTGACTGGCTGCCTGTCAATCTGACACTCTGGGATCCACTTTGGGTTATTCTCCAGTGTGGATACGCTGATGGCGCTTCAGGTGACTTAGCCGTTTGAAACTCTTGGCACAATTTTTGCAAATGTAAGGTCTTTCTCCTGTGTGGACACGTAGGTGCCTTTCCAGGTCACTTGACTGAATGAAGTGCTTGTTACATATTTTACAGGTGTAAGGTCTTTCTCCTGTATGGACACGTAGGTGACTATCCAGGTGACTTGAATTAATGAAGCACTTGTGACATATTTGACAGATGTAAGGTCTTTCTCCGGTGTGGACACGCAGGTGCTTGTCCAGGTCACTTGACTGATTGAAGACCTTGTTACAATATCTGCAACAGTAGGGCTTCTCTCCACTGTGGATACGCAGGTGTATTTTCAAACCGTATCGATGGTTGAAGCTCTTGTCACTTGTTCACAGTGGAAGGGTTTTTCACCTGTGTGGATGTGCTTGTGTCTCTCCAGGTGATGCAATGAACCGAAGCGCTTTCCACAATGTTCACAGACGTGCCGTTTCCTTCCTGTGTAAGTCGTCCGCTGACTCTTCACTTCTTCTCCTGGTTCAGTTACAGTGGTCTTGGTAAGCTGTTGATGACGGAAGCATCTTGATTGGTTTGTGTCTTCCTGTTCCTGGCCGCTCAAAGAGCTGTCGGTCATCTGACAGGTGGCTGAGAGGATCTGGTCATTGCTCTGCATTGGACAGTCCAGGTCATCGTGGTTCCTCTTTGCGTATCCACGGAGGTTGACCTGAGACGTTAAGCCATCCGGAAGCTCTGTAGAGCCGACCTGAGCCTGGGGAGACGTCATACCTTTTGAGATTCTCCCTGAACGGCTGATATTACAAATACACTTTGATGAGGGCTGAGTCAAGGTGTTCTTAGTCTGTTTCCAATCACTAGGGGGCTTTGTCACTAATGTGTTTTTTTCATATTATATCAGCTGAGCTTAGAGCAAGGCGACCTCAACCACAAACTGTCACCATGCAATGACAAATAACAACACCACTTTGCTCAGGAGTTGTTGTAGCCTGACTTGTGTGTTCTGGATTTGGCATGCTATTAGTGCTTAAACAAGCAGAGCGCACAAGTAATTTGGTTCGTCCGACGAAAGTGGTGTTCCACTAGTCTTGGGCAATATACGGTATTACCGTTTTTACCGATATTGAAATCAATACCGAGTAATATCGCAGGATTTACAAAAAATACCGAAATACCGAATATCGTATTTTACCGTCCCCTCCAAACAATATCGTCCAAAAAAGAAAAACACGCAGCGCAGCCCCGCCCGCTCATGTCGCATTGCATTGCAAAGAGTTGAGATTTGATTCCTTCTATGCATCTTCAATTCTGAACGGATTTTGATAATTCAAACTGTTATTTGCTGTGTCCATTGAGTGGTTTCGTTGGGTGTATATGATGTGTATAATTATATACCTTTTAATGAAATAATATGGACTGAGAATGCCACCTTTTATCTTCTGCACATAGCCAGCTGCAATTAGTGACTCCCTGGTTAATGCTACTGAACACGTGTGTGCGTTGTTTGGAGAGAGAGAGAGAGAGAGAGAGAGAGAGAGAGAGAGGAGAAGAGAGAGAGAAGAGAGGAGAGAGAGAGAGAGAGAGAGAGAGAGAGAGAGAGAGAGAGACCTCACCCACGTGGCTCTCCCTGCCACGTGTGTCAGCTACGTGTTTCCATAGCAACCACACAACAAACAGAGAGACGAGAGAGGGACAGCGGAGCCTTATGGATCTGTACACTGAAGGAGCTTGGATTTATTGACTTTTGGATCTAATAGCGATCTTTTCCCTGATCTTTGGTGGTTGACCTGTTATTTGGAGACAAGGTAGGTTAAAAAAAAAGCCTTGGTTGCTGTTTTTTTTTTTTTTTTTTTTTTTTTTTTTTTTTTTTGTAATGGCGGCACTGATTGTTTGAGGATCGCTAGTTAGATCCAGCTAAATGATGGATCCTTTGTAACCAAACGGTCCCTTATGGATCTGTAACTCTTGAGATCACAAAATGAAACCAAAGGACCTCATGCTCTCAGGGACCACTGGTGGTCCCTGGACTACTGGTGTGTGTGGTGTGTGTGTGTGTGTGTGTGTGTGTGTGTGTGTGTGTGTGTGTGTGTGTGTGTGTGTGTGTGTTGTGTGTGTGTGTGTGTGTGCATGCTTCGTGCGCAGCCGTCTGCTCGCTGCTGCTGCGGTGCGGTGGCACAGCAAGTTAAGCTATATTTCAGTTGATTTTTAGATACAATTGGCTACTCTGTCTGTGCATGGTGTGCTGTGATCGTCTGCTGTGGTGTTGTCCTTTGATGTAGATGTTTGATATCCACAGGGTGGATGCACAAGGGTTTAATTTAACAATAATGGGGGAAATGGTTATCGTCGTGATTGCGCTGCTCGTCGTGATTGACAGGGGGGAAGGGGGGACGGACAGAGAAGATCACGAGCCCGCGTGGACAGCAGTCGGTGGGTGGCGCTAGACTCGGTAATATCGATATTACCGGTTTTAATCACGTTATCAATATCGATATTAAAAAATCAATATCGCCCAAGACTAGTGTCCACTATGTGTGTGTTGATCGTGAGGTAATAAGGTTAGGTAACAGATATACATCCTTTTATTCAGATCTAGTTACCTACTGGTTTTTTTTAAATGAATGGAGCAGGCGCAATTGAGTGTTCGGTGTGCAGTGGTCGGTAGCGGGCGGTCGGACGTCCCTTGGGTTCCTCCAATTGGCTGGTTTA
>CM076982.1:44939115-44974225 GCA_039105355.1 Benthosema pterotum | reverse complement strand
ACAGGCAGCCAGTCAGCCGTTCACTACCAGTACACAGCTAGAATGTTTATAGACTCGATCTCCAGGCTTTCATCTGCGCTGCGAGATGAGACCCTGGAATCACGGTACCCCAAAACGACTGGAAAAAGTCGGGACTTCCGGTTCGTTAACTTCCGCCGGATGACATTTTTCCAGCCAATTACAGCGCAGTGCTCCCGAAAATCAATACCCCACAGAAACATTTTATTTCTCCCTTTGTGCTAGCAAAGACGTTGTAAATGTTTAAAAGACGAAATTGTGTGCACTTTGCACACTTCTATAAATGCTTTGTTCGTTGGAATATATATATATTTTTTTTTTCTGAAAATAAGAGTGAACAAGTCAAGTCGCCAGTAAGGACTGAACAGGGTTGTTTCTCTGGGGACTGTAAATACAGTAACTTCCGCAACTAACGTATACAGTCTCAAAAGCGCACCGTTTGCCCAGGGTGGCAGAATGTGTATTTTGAATAGTGTGCAGTTATGGCCCCAGAGGTGTTTCAGTCCACCCACTGCGGTGTGCAGACTTCTTTTGTTCTAATTTGCGACCAATATCTCTAACCCCCATGTTGTGTATAACAGACATTCTTATCAGAACAATACAAAAACAGTATAAAAACCTACAGAGCTAAACAGGTCTCACTAACTTACACAGGCAATGACCATGGAAGGTCCCGCAAAAAAATAAACCCAAATCATTTTTACCAGATGGCAGCACCTATTTTTTCCAAATCAGTACATGTGAACGCTACATGCCTTGTATGCCAAAAGTAAGTTGTTGATGAAAATGAAATTAAAGCACAGAAAAGGTTTTGAATAAGAAGGAACCGAGGAGCAGCAGCATTATTTCGAAGTTTCCATTTTTATTGCAGTCTTGGTCACAGAAGCCACCACACACACACACACACACACACACACACACACACACACACACACCACACACACACACACACAACACACACACACACACACACTCACACACACACACACACACACACACAACACCTGGCAGTACATACAAAGACTTATAAAGACTATATTTCGGGTTTCACCCCAACCCCCTAAAGTTAGAGGTTGTCACATTCCAAATTAGTCATCGTCATGACACTGTTCCTAACCATTTGTAGCCAGGTGGCTTTTTAGTTTATTTCTGTAGAGTGACAGCTGAGGACTCCTCTTACTGCCCTGCTAAGGTGTCAAGCATTTTAGTGAAACAGCCAATTGTATACTAAAATTTACTATTGCAATCTTGCAATGTGCAATGTGAAATATGGTTCATAAATACACAACATTTGTCTTTGCCAAAACGTTGAAACCTGAAACGCCATCATTCTAACACGCATCCTAAATACAAAGACCTTTATTCACTGAACAGTTCAGTATGATTGAAAAGTGGAATACAAAGTATAAAGTAGCTGCGTTTCGCTGCCCCGCCAACCACTACAAAAATCAAGTTGAGAATCCTGCGTAATAAGCCGAGTATGGACGGGACATGCCAGCTAAGTCTGTACTTGGTAGAGTGCAGACTTTCGCGTTGCACAGAAGTAGGCCATGGCCTACTCGTCACCATTACGTCATCACCTAAACCAGCCAATTGGAGCACCCCGAGGGACGTCCGACTGCCGACCGCCCGCTACCGATCACTGCACACCGAACACTTAATTGTGCTCTCTCCATTCATTTTTAAAAAACAAGCAGGTAACTAGATCTGAATAAAGGATGTATATCTGTTACCTAACCTTATTACCTCACGATCAACACACACATAGTGGACACCACTTTCGGTCGGACGAACCAAATGACTTGTGCGCGCTGCTTGTTTAAGTACTAATAGTGTGCCAAATCCAGAACACATACACAAACTGCAACAACTCCTGAGCAAAGTGGTGTTGTTATTTGTCATTGCATGGTGACAGTTTGTGGTTGAGATTGGCCTGCTCTAAGCTCAGCTGATATAATATGAAAAAACACATTAGTGACAAAGTCCCCTAGTGATTGGAAACAGACTAAGCACACCTTGACTCAGCCCTCATCAAAGTGTAATTGTAATATCAGCCGTTCAGGGAGAATCTCAAAAGCTATGACGTCTCCCCAGACTCAGGTCAGCTCTACAGAGCGTCTGCATGGCTTAACGTCTCAGGTCAACCTTCATGGATACGCAAAGAGGAACCATGATGACCTGGACTGCCCAATGCAGAGCAATGACCAGATCCTCTCAGCCGCCTGTCAGACGACCGACAGCTCTTTGAGCGGCCAGGAACAGGAAGACACAAACCAACCAAGATCCTTGCGTCATCCACAGCTTACTGAGACTACTGTAACTGAACCAGGAGAAGAAGTGAAGAGTCAGCGGACGACTTACACAGGAAGGAAACGCCACGTCTGTGAACATTGTGGAAAGATCTTCGGTCGATTGTATCACCTGGAGAGACACAAGCGCATCCACACAGGTGAAAAACCCTTCCACTGTGAACACTGTGACAAGAACTTCAACTGTCGAGACCATTTGAAAATACACCTGCGTATCCACAGTGGAGAGAAGCCCTACTGTTGCAGACATTGTAACAGGAGCTTCAGTCAGTCAACTAACCTGGACGTGCACCTACGTGTCCATACAGGAGAAAGACCTTACATCTGTAAAATATGTAACAAGCGCTTCATTCAGTCAAGTGACCTGGACAGGCACCTACGTGTCCACACAGGAGAAAGACCTTATATTTGCAAAAATTGTGACAGGAGTTACACGCATTTAAGTCACCTGAAGCAGCATCAGCGTATCCACACTGGAGAAAGACCTTACATCTGTCAAATATGTCACAAGTGCTTCATTAAGTCAGGTCACCTGGACAGACACCTACGTGTCCATACAGTAGAAAGACCTTATATTTGCAAAAATTGTAACAGGAGTTACAAGCACTTAAGTCACCTGAAGCAGCATCAGCGTATCCACGCTGGAGAATAACCCAAAGTGGATTCCAGAGTGTCAGATTGACAGGCAGCCAGTCAGCTGTTCACTACCAGTACACAGCTAGAATTCCTCGATCTCCAGGCTTTCATCTGTGCTGCGAGATGAGACCCTGGAATCACGGTACCCCAAAACGACTGAAAAAGTCAGGACTTCTGGTTCGTTAACTTCCGCCGGATGTTGACATTTTTCCAGCCAATAACGGCGCAGTGCTCCCGAAAATAAATGCCCCATGGAAACATTTTATTTCTCCCTTTGTGCTAGCAAAGACATTGTAAATGTTTAAAAGATGAAATCGTGTGCACTTTGCACACTTTTATAAATGCTTTGTCCGTTGGAATCTTTCTTTTTTTCTGAAAATAAGAGTGAACAAGTCAAGTCACCAGTAAGGACTGAACAGGGTTGTTTCTCTGGGGACTGTAAATACGGTAACTTCCGCAACTAACATATACAGTCTCAAAAGCGCGCCCAGTGCCAGCCGTTCGTCCCCCTAAAAATTGCTAAACATTGAAACATTGGGGGAGATCGGCCAATAGCGTCTCGGTGCGGTTTCCCCCATGGAAACATTAGAAACATTCTAGACCAATGGGCCGCCGCCCCCGAAACATTGGAAAAAAGCTAGACCAATGGGCGAGCGAGGGGGAGAATTGTCTACGCCCCCCGACCAATCGCGTGGCGCGGGGTTCCCCTGAGCCATAGGATTGAGGAAGTGGATGCTTGGTTATATTTTTGACATCTTTCCTCGCAGTCTCTTCTTGTACTGTCGGATTCGCGATTTTATTTATGCAATGGGTCTGCTTATAAAGGTTCGTTCTGGTCGGGTACTCGACTGGAACCGTTGCTGTAAATATAAAAAACGAACGCGAACGGCGACGTGCACGTTCGGATTTTATATGTGCGCCACAGAGGCATGCAGGCACCTTACAACATAACAGCAGTGCATAATAGTATGTTTAATGTATGCGTCTTCCTCTGATAAAGCAATAGGAGTAATGTGGTCACACAGAGCTATACCTTATTTACATCTCTTCAATGTGCTATTTAGCATAATCGTTTCAGCAATGTGCATTACAATGCAACGTTTGCTACTATCATGGGCAATGTAGTCACTACAATGGATTCATGTTCCATCAATGGGGTGTGAAATGTGTGCAATAGTGTGTTCCAGCCAAATACTTGCTTTTTAAAGATGACTTGAATGAGATGAATATATTTTATAGTTAAAGAATATAGCTGGGGTTATTCTAATTATTTTTTGATATGAGAACTATGTCGTGAATGAATGAGTGCATTAATGTATGCATGCAGTACAGTCAAATACAACTACAACTGAAATACTAAATATACACACTAAGCATTATATTTAAGGCCACCTTGTTCATTTCATTTAGAGATGTACAAAATGTTTACTCCTATAAAGCCAGAAGCAGCAAAAAGCAGGAAAAAGAGAAATATACAAAGAGGGGAAAGTGAATGAATGTACATGGCAATAACTGTAATAAACTGTAGGCTTATTCATGGGCAAGTATGGTCAAAAGTGTCTCAAAACATAGCCAGCTTCTGCTGTTTATAGCCTACAGAGTGCAAATCTCTGTGGTCTTAATTCTCCTACATCACTTGTCGATGATGCGTGTTTACATCAAATGCCAAATCACAATTTCAGCCTGTAGCCATGAATTTCATACAAAGAACACTAGCTCTGACTAACCATGGTCTACTGTAAATAGACTAATTTTGCTATCTTATAGCAAATATCAGGAATGAATGAATGCACAGACCATGGGGAATCCCCATTCCAAACTGCGCCTGGCTCTATCCTAATAAGGGCATGTACGTCACTATGTCACTAGGAACATGGGGCCGCTGGTTCGAATCCCGTCTGTTGCACGTCCAAAATGTCAAATGTGACCAAATCGTGCACACAACAGGCATATACTGCTGCAGTGAAACTGTATTTTCCTCCTTTTTCTCTCTCTTTCTCTTTTTCCTCTCTTTTCTCTCTTTTCTCTCTCTTTTTTCTCTCTTCCTTCTTTTCCCCCCTCAATCTTTCTCCCCCCCTCGCTAAGGTGGACGAATGGCCCCCAGCTTGCGCGCCAAAAGCGCACCGTTTGCCCAGGGTGGCAGAACGTGTATTTTGAATAGTGTGCAGTGATGGCCCCAGAGGTGCATCAGTCCACCCACTGCGGTGTGCAGAGTTCTTTTGTGCTAATTTGCGACCAATATCTATAACCCCCATGCTATGTATAACAGAAATTCTTATCACACACACAACTGGCAGCACATACAAAGAATTATAAAGTTTATATTTCGAGTTTTACCCCAACCCCCTAAAGTTAGAAGTTGTTACATTCCAAATTAGTCATTGTCATGACACTGTCCCTAACCATTTGTAGTCAGGTGGCTTTTTGGTTTATTTCTGTAGAGTGACAGCTGAGGACTCCTCTTACTGCCCTGCTAAGGTGTCAAGCATTTTAGTGAAACAGCCAATTGTATACTAATTTAATATTGCAATGTTGCAATGTGAAATATGGTTCATAAATACACAACATTTGTCTTTGCCGAAACGTTGAAACCTGAAACGCCATCATTCTAACACGCATCCTAAATACAAAGACCTTTATTCACTGAACAGTTCAGTATGATTGAAAAATGGAATACGGAAAAAGTAGCTGCGTTTCGCTGTCCCGCCAACCACTACAAAAAGCAAGTTGAGAATCCTGTGCAATAAACAGTATGGAGTATGGACGGGACATGCTAGCTAGTTGCGTTGCCAGAAGTAGGCCATGGCCTACTAGTCACCATTACGTCATCACCTAAACCAGCCTATTGGAGGGACGTCCGACTGCCGACCACCCGCTACTGACCACTGCACACCAATCACTTAATTGCACTCGCTCCATTCATCCAAGATGCTTCCGTCATCCACAGCTTACAGAGACTCTTGTAACTGAACCAGGAGAAGAAGTGAAGAGTCACCGGACGACTTACACAGGAAGGAAACGCCACGTCTGTGAACATTGTGGAAAGAGCTTCGGTTTATTGCATAACCTGGAGAGACACAAGCGCATCCACAAAGGTGAAAAACCCTTCCACTGTGAACATTGTGAAAAGAGCTTCAACCGTCGAGATGGTTTGAAAATACACCTGCGTATCCACAGTGGAGGGAAGCCCTACTGTTGCAGACATTGTAACAAGGTCTTCAATCACTCAAGTGACCTCAACAAGCACCTACGTGTCCACACCGGAGAACGACCTTACATCTGTAAAACATGTACCAAGGGCTTCACTCAGTCAACTGCCCTGGACACGCACCTACGTGTCCACACAGGAGAAAGACCTTATATTTGCAAAAATTGTAAAAGAAGTTACAAGCATTTAAGTAACCTGAAGCAGCATCAGCGTATCCACACTGGAGAATAACCCAAAGTGGATTCCAGAGTGTCAGATTGACAGGCAGCCAGTCAGCCGTTCACTACCAGTACAAAGCTAGAACGTTATAGCCTCGATCTCCAGGCTGGAATTTTTCTTAAAATAAGGGTGAACAAGTCAAGTTGCCAGTAAGGACTGAACAGGGTTGTTTCTCTGGGGACTGTAAATACAGTAACTTCCGCAACTAACATATACAGTCTCAAAAGCGCACCGTTTGCCCAGGGTGGCAGAACGTGTATTGTGAATAGTGTGCAGTGATGGCCCCAGAGGTGCATCAGTCCACCCACTGCGGTGTGCAGAGTTCTTTTGTTCTAATGAGCGACCAATATCTTTAACCTCCATGCTCTGTATAACAGACCTTCGTATCAGAACAATACAAACAGTATAACTTACAAAGACTATATTTTCGGGTTTCACCCCAACCTCCTAAAGTTAGAAGTTGTCACATTCCAAATTAGTCATTGCCATGACACTGTCCCTAACCATTTGTAGTCAGGTGGCTTTTTAGTTTATTTCTGTAGAGTGACAACTGAGGACTCCTCTTACTGCCCTGCTAAGGTGTCGAGCATTTTAGTGAAACAGCAAATTTTATACTAATTTAATATTGCGATGTTGCAATGTGAAATGTGGTTCATAAATACACAACATTTGTCTTTGCCGAAACGTTGAAACCTGAAACGCCATCATCATTCTAACACGCATCCTAAATACAAAGACCTCTATTCACTGAACAGTTCAGTATGATTGAAAAGTGGAATACGGAAAAAGTAGCTGTGTTTCGCTGTCCCGCCAACCACCACAAAAATCAAGTTGAAAATGCTGCACAATAAGCCGAGTATGGACGGGGACATGCTAACTAAGTCTGTACTTGGTACAGTGCAGACTTTCGCGTTGCACAGAAGTAGGCCATGGCCTCCTCGTCACCATTACGTCATCACCTAAACCAGCCAATTGGAGCACCCCGAGGGACGTCCGACCGCCGACCGCCCGCTACGGATCACTGCACACCGATCACTTAATTGCGCCCGCTCCATTCATATTAACTCCCTTATTGCCCTTGACGCTATTGACGCTGTAAACACGCTATAATACCTAAGCCCTTGATGCCCTTGACGCTGTGTGTTGACGCATTATTTAATCCTTAATTTTTATAACATTCATTTCAGGCGATTAGCATTTTTTTAGCATGATCGGCTAACGGCAGGTTCTACTCACTTAGTAATGGCCAAAATCGCTGTGTGCACGCTTGCACGTGCGCGGTCTGTATGTCCATCGCTGATCATAATCCAACCATCGGTGCGTCATTACAGCTTGATTTGACTTATATATGATAGAAAACACGATTGCTCCGACGTAGCTGAAGGAGATCATCACAACCCCACACAGTCTGCCTAGCAACAGTGAGATGGATAAACCGGAAGTACTCTTACTCTATGACCGGAAATGCACTTCATTTCCGGCTATCGTCCGCATTACTGCCACCTACTGGGTGTTATCATATAGTATATGATCAACTCTACAAATGACGAGTATTTGGAATCATATGCTTTATTTGATTGGCATTAATTTGATAAATAAAACATGTGAAAATGGGGGTATATTGATGGCATTATGAGGAATAGTGGCATGGCCAGTAATAACTCAACAATGGAATGTGGTAGAGAGATGATTTTTTTTCCTGTGTAAACCAGAGACATCCATGCATAAAATGAGATATTTCGTGACATTGTGGTCATATCACAAAATATTATACTGGAATTCAAAATATGGGCCTGGGAGCTTGATTAATCCATTAAAAATGGGCAATTAATGAGTTAAAAATGATTACCTCACGATCAACACACATAGTGGACGCCACTTTCGGTCAGATGAACCAAATTACTTGTGCGCTCTGCTTGTTTAAGTACTAATAGTGTGCCAAATCCAG
The DNA here is from genome assembly GCA_039105355.1 of Benthosema pterotum. NCBI lineage: Eukaryota > Metazoa > Chordata > Actinopteri > Myctophiformes > Myctophidae > Benthosema > Benthosema pterotum. Next base: position 44,965,887 of record CM076982.1, on the reverse strand, counting down.
AATGCACCAGTCAGGCTAAAGTGGTGTTGTTATTTGTCATTGCATGGTGACAGTTTGTGGTGATATAATATGAAAAAAACACATTCAGTGACAAAGCCCCCTAGTGATGGGAAACAGACTAAGAACACCTTGACTCAGCCCTCATCAAAGTGTATTTGTAATATCAGCCGTTCAGGGAGAATCTCAAAAGGTATGACGTCTCCCCAGACTCAGGTCGGCTCTACAGAGCGTCTGCATGGCTTAACGTCTCAGGTCAACCTTCATGGATACACAAAGAGGAACCACGATGACCTGGACTGCCCAATGCAGAGCAATGACCAGATCCTCTCAGCCGCCTGTCAGACGACCGACAGCTCTTTGATCCACCAGGAACAGGAAGACACAAACCAACCAAGATGCTTCCGTCATCAACAGCTTACCAAGACTACTGTAACTGAACAAGGAGAAGAAGTGAAGATGCACCGGACGACTTACACAGGAAGGAAACGCCATGTCTGTGAACATTGTGGGAAGAGCTTCGGTTCATTGCATCACCTGGAGAGACACAAGCGCATCCACACAGGTGAAAAACCCTTCCACTGTGAACATTGCGACAAGAGCTTCAACCGTCGAGACAATTTGAAAATACACCTGCGTATCCACAGTGGAGAGAAGCCCTACTGTTGCAGATATTGTAACAAGCGCTTCATTCAGTCAAGTGGCCTGGACAAGCACCTACGTGTCCACACAGGAGAAAGACCTTACATCTGTGAAACATGTAACAAGGTCTTCAGTCAGTCAAGTCACCTGGACACGCACCTACGTATCCACACAGGAGAAAGACCTTACATCTGTAAAACATGTAACAAGCGCTTCAGTCAGTCAACTGACCTGGACAAGCACCTACGTGTCCACACAGGAGAAAGACCTTACATCTGTAAAACATGTAACAAGCGCTTCAGTCAGTCAAGGGACCTGGACAGGCACCTACGTGTCCATACAGGAGAAAGACCTTATATTTGCAAAAATTGTAACAAGAGTTACAAGCTGTTAAATCACCTGAAGCAGCATCAGCGTATCCACACTGGAGAATAACCCAAAGTGGATTCTAGAGTGTCAGATTGATAGGCAGCCAGTCAGCTGTTCACTACCAGTACACAGCTAGAATGTTAGCCTCGATCTCCAGGCTTTCATCTGCGCTGCGACATGAGACTCTGGAATAACGGTACCCCAAAACGACTGAAAAAGTCAGGACTTCCGGTTAGTTAACTTCCGCCAGATGTTGTAATTTTTCCAGCCAATTACGGCACAGTGCTCCCGAAAATCTATACAGCACAGAAACATTTTATTTCCCCCTTTGTGCTAGCAAAGATGTTGTAAATGTTTAAAAGATGAAATTGTGTGCACTTTGCACACTTCTATAAATGCTTTGTTCGTTGGAATCTTTCTTTTTTTTCTGAAAATAAGAGTGAACAAGTCAAGTCGCTAGTAAGGACTGAACAGGGTTGTTTCTCTGGGGACTGTAAATACGGTAACTTCCGCATATACAGTCTCAAAAGCGCACCGTTTGCCCAGGGTGGCAGAACGTGTATTTTGAATAGTGTGCAGTGATGGCCCCCGAGGTGTATCAGTCTAACCACTGCGGTGTGCAGAGTTCTTTTGTTCTAATTTGCGACCAATATCTCTAACCCCCATGCTGTGTATAACAGACCTTTGTATAAGAACAATACAAACAGTATAACTTATAAAGAATATATTTCAGGTTTCACCCCAACCCCCTAAAGTTTAGAAGTTGTCACATTCCAAATTAGGCATTGTCATGACACTGTCCCTAAACATTTGTATTCAGGTGACCTTTTAGTTTATTTCTATGACAGCTGAGGACTCCTCTTACTGCCCTGCTAAGGTGTCAAGCATTTTAGTGAAACAGCAAATTGTATACTAATTTAATATTGCGATATTGCAATGTGAAATGTGGTTCATAAATACACAACATTTGTCTTTGCCGAAACGTTGAAACCTGAAACGCCATCGATCTAACACGCATCCTAAATACAAAGACCTTTATTCACTGAACAGTTCAGTATGATTGAAAAGTGTAACACGGAAAAAGTAGCTGCGTTTCGCTGCCCCGCCAACCACTACAAAAATCAAGTTGAGAATCCTGCGCAATAAGCCGAGTATGGACGGGACATGCCAACTAAGTCTGTACTTGGTACAGTGCAGACTTTCACGTTGCACAGAAGTAGGCCATGGCCTACTCGTCACCATTACGTCATCACCTAAACCAGCCAATTGGAGCACCCCGAGGAACGTCCGACTGCCGACCGCCCGCTACCGACCACTGCACACCGATCACTTAATTGCGCCCGCTCCATTTATTTAAAAAAACAAGTAGGTAACTAGATCTGAATAAAGGATGTATATCTTTTACCTAACCTTATTACCTCACGATCAACACACACATAGTGGACGCCACTTTCGGTCGGACGAACCAAATGACTTGTGCGCTCTGCTTGTTTAAGTACTAATAGTGTGCCAAATCCAGAACACATACACAAACTGCAACAACTCCTGAGCAAAGTGGTGTTGTTATTTGTCATTGCATGGTGACAGTTTGTGGTTGAGGTCGGCCTGCTCTAAGCTCAGCAGATATAATATGAAAAAACACATTCAGTGACAAAGCCCCCTAGTGATTGGAAACAGACTAAGCACACATTGACTCAGCCCTCATCAAAGGGTATTTGTAATATCAGCCATTCAGGGAGAATCTCAAAAGCTATGACGTCTCCCCAGACTCAGGTTGGCTCTACAGAGCGTCTGCATGGCTTAACGTCTCAGGTCAACCTTCATGGATACGCAAAGAGGAACCAAGATGACCTGGACTGCCCAATGCAGAGCAATGACCAGATCCTCTCAGCCGCCTGTCAGACGACAGACAGCTCTTTGAGCGACCAGGAACAGGAAGACACAAACCAACCAAGATGCTTCCGTCATCAACAGCTTACCAAGACTACTGTAACTGAACCAGGAGAAGAAGTGAAGAGTCACCGAACGACTTACGCAGGAAGGAAACGGCACGTCTGTGAACATTGTGGAAAGAGCTTCGGTTCATTGCATCACCTGGAGAGACACAAGCGCATCCACACAGGTGAAAAACCCTTCCACTGTGAACATTGTGACAAGAGCTTCAACCGTCGATACCATTTGAAAGTACACCTGCGTATCCACAGTGGAGAGAAGCCCTACTTTTGCAGATATTGTACCAAGCGCTTCATTCAGTCAACTGACCTGGACAAGCACCTACGTGTCCATACAGGAGAAAGACCTTACATCTGTGAAACTTGTAACAAGGTCTTCAGTCAGTCAAGTCAATTGGGCAGGCACCTGCGTATCCACACAGGAGAAAGACGTTACATATGTAAAACATGTAACAAGGACTTCATTCAGTCAAATGACCTGGACAAGCACCTACGTGTCCACACAGGAGAAAGACCTTACATCTGTAAAATATGTCACAAGTGCTTCATTAAGTCAGGTCACCTGGACAGGCACCTACGTGTCCATACAGGAGAAAGACCTTATATTTGCAAAAATTGTAACAGGAGTTACAAGCATTTAAGTAACCTGAAGCAGCATCAGCGTATCCACACTGGAGAATAACCCAAAGTGGATTCCAGAGTGTCAGATTGACAGGCAGCCAGTCAGCCGTTCACTACCAGTACAAAGCTAGAACGTTATAGCCTCGATCTCCAGGCTGGAATCTTTTCTTTTTTTTTCTTTTTTCTGAAAATAAGAGTGAACAAGTCAAGTCGCCAGTAAGGACTGAACAGGGTTGTTTCTCTGGGGACAGTAAATACAGTAACTTCCGCAACTAACGTATACAGTCTCAAAAGCGCACCGTTTGCCCAGGGTGGCAGAACGTGTATTTTGAATAGTGTGCAGTGATGGCCCCAGAGGTGTTTCAGTCTACCCACTGCGGTGTGCAGAGTTCTTTTGTTCTAATTAGCGACCAATATCTCTAACCCCCATGCTGTGTATAACGGACCTTTGTATCAGAACAATACAAACAGTATAACTTACAAAGACTATATTTCGGGTTTCACCCCAACCTCCTAAAGTTAGACGTTGTCACATTCCAAATTAGTGATTGCCATGACACTGTTCCTAACCATTTGTAGCCAGGTGGCTTTTTAGTTTATTTCTGTAGGGTGACAGCTGAGGACTCCTCTTACTGCCCTGCTAAGGTGACAAGCATTTTAGTGAAACAGCCAATTGTATAATAATTTAATATTGCAATGTTGCAATGTGCAATGTGAAAAGTGGTTCATAAATACAGAACATTTGTCTTTGCCGAAACGTTGAAACCTGAAACGCCATCATTCTAACACACATCCTAAATACAAAGACCTTTATAGTCAGTTCAGTATGATTGAAAAGTGGAATACAGAAAAAGTAGCTGCATTTCGCTGCCCCGCCAACCACTACAAAAATCAAGTTGAGAATCCTGCGCAATAAGCCGAGTATGGACGGGACATGCCAACTAAGTCTGTACTTGGTACAGTGCAGACTTTCGCGTTGCACAGAAGTAGGCCATGGCCTACTTGTCACCATTACGTCATCACCTAAACCAGCCAATTGGAGCACCCCGAGGGACGTCCGACCGCCGACCGCCCGCTACCGACCACTGCACACCGATCACTTAATTGCGCCCGCTCCATTCATATTAAAAATTATTACCTCACGATCAACACACATAGTGGACGCCACTTTCGGTCGGACGAACCAAATTACTTGTGCGCTCTGCTTGTTTAAGTACTAATAGTGTGCCAAATCCAGAACACATACACAAACTGCAACAACTCCTGAGCAAAGTGGTGTTGGCATTTGTCATTGCATGGTGACAGTTTGTGGTTGAGGTCGCCTTGCTCTAAGCTCAGCTGATATAATATGAAAAAACACATTAGTGACAAAGCCCCCTAGTGATTGGAAACAGACTAAGAACACCTTGACTCAGCCCTCATCAAAGTGTATTTGTAATATCAGCCGTTCAGGGAGAATCTCAAAAGGTATGACGTCTCCCCAGACTCAGGTCGGCTCTACAGAGCATCCGCATGGCTTAACGTCTCAGGTCAACCTTCATGGATACGCAAAGAGGAACCACGATGACCTGGACTGCCCAATGCAGAGCAATGACCAGATCCTCTCAGCCGCCTGTCAGACGACCGACAGCTCTTTGAGCGGCCAGGAACAGGAAGACACAAACCAATCAAGATGCTTCCGTCATCAACAGCTTACCAAGACCACTGTAACTGAACCAGGAGAAGAAGTGAAGAGTCAGCGGACGACTTACACAGGAAGGAAACGCCATGTCTGTGAACATTGTGGAAAGATCTTCGGTTCATTGCATCACCTGGAGAGACACAAGCGCATCCACACAGGTGAAAAACCCTTCCACTGTGAACATTGTGACAAGAGCTTCAACCGTCGATACGGTTTGAAAATACACCTGCGTGTCCACAGTGGAGAGAAGCCCTACTGTTGCAGACAGTGTAACAAGGTTTTCAGTCAGTCAAGTCACCTGGACAGGCACCTGCGTATCCACACAGGAGAAAGACCTCACATCTGTAAAATATGTCACAAGCGCTTCATTCAGTCAAATGACCTGGACAGGCACCTACGTGTCCATACAGGAGAAAGACCTTACATCTGTAAAACGTGTAACAAGCGCTTCATTCATTCAAGTGACCTGGACAAGCACCTACGTGTCCATACAGGAGAAAGACCTTACATCTGTAAAATATGTCACAAGTGCTTCATTAAGTCAAGTGACCTGGACAGGCACCTACGTGTCCATACAGGAGAAAGACCTTATATTTGCAAAAATTGTAACAAGAGTTACAAGCAGTTAAGTCACCTGAAGCAGCATCAGCGTATCCACATTGGAGAATAACCCAAAGTGGATTCCAGAGTGTCAGATTGACGGGCAGCCAGTCAGCCGTTCACTACCAGTACACAGCAGAACGTTAGCCACGATCCCCAGGCTTTCATCTGCGCTGCGAGATGAGCCTGGAATTACGGTACCCCAAAAAGACTGAAAAAGTCAGGACTTCCGGTTCGTTAACTTCCGCCGGATGTTGTAATTTTTCCAGCCAATTACGGCACAGTGCTCCCGAAAATAAATACCCCACGGAAACATTTCATTTCTCCTTTTGTGCTAGCAAAGACGTAAATGTTTAAAAGATGAAATCGTGTGCACTTTGCACACATCTATAAATGTTTCTTTTTTCTGAAAATAAGAGTGAACAAGTCAAGTCGCCAGTAAGGACTGAACAGGGTTGTTTCTCTGGGGACTGTAAATACAGTAACTTCCGCAACTAATGTATACAGTCTCAAAAGCGCACTGTTTGCCCAGGATGGCAGAACGTGTATTTTGAATAGTGTGCAGAGTTCTTTTGTTCTTATTAGCGACCAATATCTCTAACCCCCATGCTGCGTATAACAGACCTTCGTATCAGAACAATAAAAACAGTATAACTTACAAAGACTATATTTCGGGTTTCACCCCAACCTCCTAAAGTTAGAAGTTGTCACATTCGAAATTAGGCATTGTCATGACACTGTCCCTAACCACTTGTAGTCAGGTGGCTTTTTAGTTTATTTCTGTAGAGTGACAGCTGAGGACTTCTCTTACTGCCCTAATAAGGTGTCAAGCATTCTAGTGAAACAGCAAATTGTATACTAATTTCAAGTTCAAGTTCAAGTTCAAGTTTTATTTGTCTCCCGAGGGAGAAATTTGTCTTGGAGACAGGACCACAGCTGCATACATATACATACAATAGACAAAAAACAAACCAGCAGACAACACAAGAACAAATAACATATACACCCTAAGTGCTTACCCCTATGTAAGGGAAATGACTACCTATTTAACAGTTTTATAGAAAGAGGTACAAATGAATGTTTAAAACGGTTGTGTCTGCACTGTGGTGTCCTATACCTTCTACCTGATCTCATTAGTTCATATTCTGAGTAAAGAACATGTGAGGGGTCCGAGGTTACATTCTTAGCTTGCCTTATTACCGTCTGCTCAAAAATGGCTTGGAGGGTCAAGGGGGGAGAAGATAGGCCCATGATCTTCCCAGCCGTTTTTACAATTCTTTCTATTTGAGCTTTGTATTTCACAGTCAGATTTCCATACCAACTCGAGATACCATATCTCAGTATAGATTCTATGCTAGCCCTATAGAAAATGAGCATAATGTTCACACTAACACCAAACAGCCTCAATCTGCGAAGAAAGTGTAACCTCTGGTGTATTTTCGAACAGCATGATTCAACATGTGTGTGCCACCTCATATCTTGATCAATTAGTACTCCCAGATACTTATAGGAGTAGACCTGTTTGATGTTAACATCATGCACCTTGATCATAGAATGGTCTCCCACAGACCTTGGATCAACAATGATCTCCTCTGTTTTGTCAGTGTTGATCATTACATGATTTTGATCACACCATTCCACAAATCTATCCACTCCAGATGTATGGCTAAGGATGTTAGATTTGCTCGTGAGTAAATCTAACATCCTTAGCCATACATCTGGAGTGGATAGATTTGTGGAATGGTGTGGATGTAATATTGCGATGTTGCAATGTGAAATGTGGTTCATAAATACACAACATGTGTCTTTGCCGAAACGTTGAAACCTGAAACGCCATCATTCTAACACGCATCCTAAATACAAAGACCTTTATTCACTGAACAGTTCAGTATGATTAAAAAGTGGAATACGGAAAAAGTAGCTGCGTTTCGCTGCCCCGCCAACCACTACAAAAATCAAGTTGAGAATCCTGCGCAATAAGCCGAGTATGGACGGGACATGCTAACTAAGTCTGTACTTGGTACAGTGCAGACTTTCGCGTTGCACAGAAGTAGGCCATGGCCTACTCGTCACCATTACGTCATCACCTAAACCAGCCAATTGGAGCACCCCGAGGGACGTCCGACCGCCCGCTACCGACCACTGCACACCGAACACTTAATTGCGCCCGCTCCATTCATTTTAAAAAACAAGTAGGTAACTAGATCTGAATAAAGGATGTATATCTGTTACCTAACCTTATTACCTCACGATCAACACACACATAGTGGACACCACTTTCGGTCGGACGAACCAAATTACTTGTGCGCTCTGCTTGTTTAAGTACTAATAGTGTGCCAAATCCAGAACACACACAAACTGCAACAACTCCTGAGCAAAGTGGTGTTGTTATTTGTCATTGCATGGTGACAGTTTGTGGTTGAGGTCGCCTTGCTCTAAGCTCAGCTGATATAATATGAAAAAAACACATTAGTGACAAAGCCCCCTAGTGATTGGAAACAGACTAAGAACACCTTGACTCAGCCCTCATCAAAGTGTATTTGTAATATCAGCCGTTCAGGGAAAATCTCAAAAGGTATGACGTCTCCCCAGACTCAGGTCGGCTTGACCGAGCATCCGCATGGCTTAACGTCTCAGGTCAACCTTCATGGATACGCAAAGAGGAACCATGATGACCTGGACTGCCCAATGCAGATCCTCTCAGCCGCCTGTCAGAAGACCAACAGCTCTTTGAGCGGCCAGGAACAGGAAGACACAAACCAACCAAGATGCTTCCGTCATCCACAGCTCACCAAGACTACTGTAACTGTACCAGGAGAAGAAGTGAAGAGTCACCAAACGACTTACACAGGAAGGAAACGCCATGTCTGTGAACATTGTGGAAAGATCTTCGGTTCATTGCATCACCTGGAGAGACACAAGCGCATCCACACAGGTGCAAAACCCTTCCACTGTGAACATGTGACAAGAGCTTCAACCGCCGATACGGTTTGAAAATACACCTGCTTGTCCACAGTGGAGAGAAGCCCTACTGTTGCAGACAGTGTAACAAGGTTTTCAGTCAGTCAAGTCACCTGGACAGGCACCTGCGTATCCACACAGGAGAAAGACCTTACATCTGTAAAATATGTCACAAGCGCTTCATTCAGTCAAGTGACCTGGACAAGCACCTACGTGTCCATACAGGAGAAAGACCTTATATTTGCAAAAATTGTAACAAGAGTTACAAGCAGTTAAGTCACCTGAAGCAGCATCAGCGTATCCACACTGGAGAATAACCCAAAGTGGATTCCAGAGTGTCAGATTGACAGGCAGCCAGTCAGCCGTTCACTACCAGTACAAAGCTAGAACGTTATAGCCTCGATCTCCAGGCTGGAATCTTTTCTTTTTTTTCTGAAAATAAGAGTGAACAAGTCAAGTCGCTAGTAAGGACTGAACAGGGTTGTTTCTCTGGGGACTGTAAATACAGTAACTTCCCCAACTAACGTATACAGTCTCAAAAGCGCACCGTTTGCCCAGGGTGGCAGAATGTGTATTTTGAATAGTGTGCAGTGATGGCCCAAGAGGTGTTTCAGTCTACCCACTGCGGTGTGCAAAGTTCTTTTGTTCTAATTTGCGACCAATATCTCTAACCCCCATGTTGTGTATAACAGACATTCGTATCAGAACAATACAAAAACAGTATAAAAACCCACAGAGCTAAACAGGCCTCACTAACTTACACAGGCAAGCAATGACTATGGAAGGTCCCACAAAAAAATAAACCCAAATCATTTTTACCAGATGGCAGCACCTATTTTTTTTCCAAATCAGCACATGTGAACGCTACATGCCTTGTATGCCAAAAGTAAGTTGTTGATGAAAATGAAATTAAAGAACAGAAAAGGTTTTGAAGAAGGAGGAACCGAGGAGCAGCAGCATTATTTTGAAGTTTCCATGTTTATTGCAGTCTTGGTCACAGAAGCCACCACCAGCCTGCTGGCTGGTGGGACAACGCACGCACGCACGCACGCACGCACGCACGCACAGACACACACACACACACACACACACACACACACACACACACACACACACACACACACACACACACACACACACACACACACACACACACACACAACTGGCAGTACATACAAAGACTTATAAATAGGGCTGTTGAATGATTAAAATTTTTAATCAAATTAATCACAGCTTCAAAATTAATTTAATCATGATTAATCACCATTCGAACTATGTCCGAAATATGCATGTTTTCCTGTGCAGGATTTGAACATTTAAAATGGAAACAGAATCTGTGAAAAAAATAACCATTTATCTTTAAAATATTTATCAAAATAGGTGATCTACAAGCCCTCAATGCTTGTAGATCCTCCAGCCATACTCTATGGCTCTGGTTACAGGGAGACACACAGCTATGTGTCTCTCCGTAAAACCGTGCTCTACCCTTTTTTTCAATGAGAAAATGCTCAGTGGGTTGAGTCAGTGTGCACATGAGTTAATTGCGTTAAAATTTTTAATCAGATTAATCAACAAAATTAATTTAATCCCATTAATTAACTATTTTCAACAGCCTTACTTATAAAGACTATATTTCGGGTTTCACCCCAACCCCCTAAAGTTAGAAGTTGTCACATTCCAAATTAGTCATTTTCATGACACTGTTCCTAACCATTTGTAGTCAGGTGGCTTTTTAGTTTATTTCTGTAGAGTGACAGCTGAGGACTCCTCTTACTGCCCTGCTAAGGTGTCAAGCATTTTAGTGAAACAGCCAATTGTATACTAATTTAATATTGCAATGTTGCAAAGTGAAATGTGGTTCATAAATACATGACATTGTCTTGACATTGACATTGTCTTGCCAGAAGTAGGCCATGGCCTACTAGTCACCATTACGTCATCACCTAAACCAGCCTATTGGAGGGACGTCCGACTGCCGACCGCCCGCTACCGCCCACTGCACACCAATCACTTAATTGCACTCGCTCCATTCATTTTAAAAAACAAGTAGGTAACTAGATCTGAATAAAGGATGCATATCTGTTACCTAACCAAATTACCTCACGATCAACACACACATAGCGGACACCACTTTCGGTCGGACGAACCAAATGACTTGTGCGCTCTGCTTGTTTAAGTACCTAGAGTGTGCCAAATCCAGAACACACACAAACTGTAACAACTCCTGAGCAAAGTGGCGTTGTTATTTGTTATTGAATGGTGACAGTTTGTGGTTGAGGTCACCTTACTCTAAGCTCAGCTGATATAATATGAAAAAACACATTCAGTGACAAAGCCCCCTAGTGATTGGAAACAGACTAAGAACACCTTGACTCAGCCCTCATCAAAGTTTATTTGTAATAGCAGCCACTCAGGGAAAATCTCAAAAGGTATGACGTCTCCCCAGGCTCAGGTCGGCTCTACAGAGCGTCCGGATGGCTTAACGTCTCAGGTCAACCTCCGTGGATACGCAAAGAGGAACCACGATGACCTGGACTGCCTAATGCAGAGCAATGACCAGATCCTCTCAGCCGCCAGCCAGACGACCAACAGCTCTTTGAGCGGCCAGGAACAGGAAGACACAAACCAATCAAGATGCTTCCGTCATCAACAGCTTACCAAGACTACTGTAACTGAACCAGGAGAAGAAGTGAAGAGTCAGCGGACGACTTACACAGGAAGGAAACGCCACGTCTGTGAACATTGTGGAAAGATCTTCGGTTCATTGCATCACCTGGAGAGACACAAGCGCATCCACACAGGTGAAAAACCCTTCCACTGTGAACATTGCAACAAGAACTTCAACCGTCGAGACAATTTGAAAATACACCTGCGTATCCACAGTGGAGAGAAGCCCTACTGTTGCAGATATTGTACCAAGCGCTTCACTCAATCAACTGACCTGGACGTGCACCTACGTGTCCATACAGGAGAAAGACCTTACATCTGTGAAACATGTAACAAAATCTTCAGTCAGTCAAGTGGCCTGGACAAGCACCTACGTATCCACACAGGAGAAAGACGTTACGTCTGTAAAACATGTAACAAGCGCTTCATTCAGTCAAGTGACCTGGACAGGCACCTACGTGTCCACACAGGAGAAAGACCTTACATCTGTAAAATATGTAACAAGCGCTTCATTCAGTCAAATGACCTGGACACGCACCTACGTGTCCATACCGGAGAAAGACCTTACATCTGTCAAATATGTCACAAGTGCTTCATTAAGTCAAGTCACCTGGACACGCACCTACGTGTCCACACAGGAGAAAGACCTTACATTTGCAAAAATTGTAACAAGAGTTACAAGCAGTTAGGTCACCTGAAGCAGCATCAGCGTATCCACACTGGAGAATAACCCAAAGTGGATTCCAGAGTGTCAGATTGACAGACAGCCAGTCAGCCGTTCACTACCAGTACACAGCTAGAACATTAGCCTCAATCTCCAGGATTTCATCTGCGCTGCGAGATGAGACCCTGGAATCACGGTACCCCAAAACGACTGAAAAAGTCAGGACTTCCGGTTTGTTAACTTCCGCCGGATGTTGTCATTTTTCTAGCCAATCATGGTGCAGTGCTCCCGGAAATAAATACCCCACGGAAACATTTTATTTCTCCCTTTGTGCTCGCAAAGACGTAAATGTTTAAAAGATGAAATTGTGTGCACTTTGCACACTTCTATAAATGCTTTGTTCGTTGGAATATGTATTTTTTTTCTGAAAATAAGAGTGAACAAGTCAAGTCGCTAGGAAGGACTGAACAGGGTTGTTTCTCTGGGGACTGTAAATACAGTAACTTCGCCAACTAACGTATACAGTCTCAAAAGCGCACCGTTTGCCCAGAGTGGCAGAACGTGTATTTTGAATAGTGTGCAGTGATGGCTCAAGAGGTGTTTCAGTCTAGCCACTGCGGTGTGCAAAGTTCTTTTGTTCTAATTTGCAACCAATATCTCTAACCCCCATGTTATGTATAACAGACATTCGTATCAGAACAATACAAAACAGTATAAAAACCTACAGAGCTAAACAGGCCTCACTAACTTACACAGGCAAGCAATGACTATGGAAGGTCCCACAAAAAAATAAACCACACAACTGGCAGTACATACAAGGACTTATAAAGACTATATTTTGGGTTTCACCCCAACCCCCTAAAGTTAGAAGTTGTTACATTCCAAATTAGTCATTGTCATGACACTGTCCCTAACCATTTGTAGTCAGGTGGCTTTTTAGTTTATTTATTTATTTCTGTAGAGTGACAGCTGAGGACTCCTCTTACTGCCCTGCTAAGGTGTCAAGCATTTTAGTGAAACAGCCAATTGTATACTAATTTAATATTGCAATGTTGCAATGTGAAATATGGTTCATAAATACACATTTGTCTTTGCCGAAACGTTGAAACCTGAAACGCCATCATTCTAACACGCATCCTAAATACATAGACCTTTATTCACTGAACAGTTCAGTATGATTGAAAAGTGGAATACGGAAAAGTAGCTGCGTTTCGCTGCCTCACCAACCACTACAAAAATCAAGTTGAGAATCCTGCGCAATAAGCCGAGTATGGACGGGACATGCCAACTAAGTCTGTACTCTGTAGAGTACAGACTTTCGCGTTGCACAGAAGTAGGCCATGGCCTCCTCGTCACCATTACGTCATCACCTAAACCAGCCAATTGGAGCACCCCGAGGGACGTCCGACTGCCCGCTACCGACCACTGCACACCGATCACTTAATTGCGCCCACTCATTCATTTAAAAAAACAAGTAGGTAACTAGATCTGAATAAAGGATGTATATCTGTTACCTGACCTTATTACCTAACGATCAACACACACATAGTGGACTCCACTTTTGGTCGGACGAACCAAAGTACTTGTGCCCTCTGCTTGTTTAAGTACTAATAGTGTGCCAAATCCCGAACACACAAGTCAGGCTACAACAACTCCTGAGCAAAGTGGTGTTGTTATTTGTCATTGCATGGTGACAGTTTGTGGTTGAGGTCGCCTTGCTCAAAGCACAGCTGATATAATATGAAAAAACACATTAGTGACAAAGCCCCTTAGTGATTGGAAACAGACTAAGAACACCTTGACTCAGCCCTCATCAAAGTGTATTTGTAATATCAGCCGTTCAAGGAAAATCTCGAAAAGGTATGACGTCTCCCCAGACTCAGGTCAGCTCTACCGAGCGTCTGTATGGCTCAACGTCTCAGGTCAACCTTCATGGATACGCAAAGAGGAACCACGATGACCTGGACCGCCCAATGCAGAGCAATGAACAGATCCTCTCAGCCGCCTGTCAGACGACCAACAGCTCTTTGAGCGACCAGGAACAGGACGACACAAACCAACCAAGATGGTTCCGTCATCCACAGCTTACCGAGACTACTGTAACTGAACCAGGAGAAGAAGTGAAGAGTCACCGGACAACTTACACAGGAAGGAAACGCCACGTCTGTGAACATTGTGGAAAGATCTTCGGTTTATTGCATCACCTGGAGAGACACAAGCGCATCCACACAGGTGAAAAACCCTTCCACTGTGAACAATGTGACAAGAGCTTCAACCGTCGAGACAGTTTGAAAATACACCTGCGTATCCACAGTGGAGAGAAGCCCTACCGTTGTAGACATTGTAACAAGGTCTTCAATCAGTCAAGTAGCCTGGATGTGCACCTACGTGTCCATACAGGAGAAAGACCTTACATCTGTGAAACATGTAACAAGGTCTTCAGTCAGTCAAGTGACCTGGACAAGCACCTACGTATCCACACAGGAGAAAGACCTTACATCTGTAAAACATGTAACAAGCGCTTCATTCAGTCAAGTGACCTGGACAAGCACCTACGTATCCACACAGGAGAAAGACCTTACATCTGTAAAACCTGTAACAAGCGCTTCACTCAGTCAAGTGACCTGGACACGCACCTACGTGTCCACACAGGAGAAAGACCTTACATCTGTAAAACGTGTAACAAGCGCTTCATTCGGTCAAGTGACCTGGACAGGCACCTACGTGTCCACACAGGAGAAAGACGTTACATTTGCAAAAATTGTAGCAAGAGTTTCAAACGGCCAAGTCACCTGAAGCAGCATCAGCGTATCCACACTGGAGAATAACCCAAAGTTGATCCCAGGGTGTCAGATTGAGAGGCAGCCAGTCAGCCGTTCACTACCAGTACACAGCAGAACGTTATAGACTCGATCTCCAGGCTTTCATCCCCACTGCGAGATGAGAGCCTAGAATCACGGTACCCCAAAACGACTGAAAAAGTCAGTCTTCCGGTTTGTTAACTTCCGCCGGATGTTGATATTTTTCCAGCCAATTACGGCACAGTGCTCCCGAAAATCAATACCTCATGGAAACATTTTATTTCTCCCTTTGTGCTCGCAAAGATGTTGTAAATGTTTAAAAGATGACATCGTCTGCACTTTGCACACTTCTATAAATGCTTTGTTCATTGGAATATATATATATTTTTTTTCCTGAAAATAAGAGTGAACAAGTCAAGTCGCTAGTAAGGACTGAACAGGGTTGTTTCTCTGGGGACTGTAAATACAGTAACTTCCGCAACTAACGTATACAGTCTCAAAAGCGCACCGTTTGCCCAGGGTGGCAGAACGTGTATTTTGAATAGTGTGCAGTGATGGCCCCAGAGGTGTATCAGTCCACCCACTGCGGTGTGCAGAGTTCTTTTGTTCTAATTAGCGACCAATATCTCTAACCCCCATGCTGCGTATAACAGACCTTCGTATCAGAACAATACAAACAGTATAACTTACAAAGACTATATTTCGGGTTTCACCCCAACCTCCTAAAGTTATAAGGTGTCACATTCCAAATTAGTCATTGTCATGACACCGTCCCTAACCATTTGTAGTCAGGTGGCTTTTTAGTTTATTTCTGTAGAGTGACAGCTGAGGACTCCTCTTACTGCCCTGCTAAGTTGTCAAGCATTTTAGTGAAACAGCCAATTGTATACTAATTTAATATTGCAATGTTGCAATGTGAAATGTGGTTCATAAATACATGACATTGTCTTTGCCGAAACGTTGAAACGCCATCATTCTAACACGCATCCTAAATACAAAGACCTTTATTCACTGAACAGTTCAGTATGATTGAAAAGTGGAATACGGAAAAAGTAGCTGCGTTTCGCTGCCCGGGCAACCACTACAAAAATCAAGTTGAGAATCCTGCGCAATAAGCCGAGTATGGACGGGGAAATGCTAACTAAGTCTGTACTTGGTACAGTGCAGACTTTCGCGTTGCACAGAAGTAGGCCATGGCCTACTCGTCACCATTACGTCGTCACCTAAACCAGCCAATTGGAGCATCCCGAGTGACGTCCGACCGCCGACCACCCGCTACCGACCACTGCACACCAAACACTTAATTGCGCCCGCTCCATTTGTTTAAAAAAACAATTAGGTAACTTGATCTGAACAAAGGATGTATATCTTTTACCTAACCTTATTACCTCACGATCAACAAACACAGAGTGGACGCCACTTTCAGTCGGACAAACCAAATTACTTGTCCGCTCTGCTTGTTTAAGTACTAATAGTGTGCCAAATCCAGAACACATACACAAACTGCAAAAACTCCTGAGCAAAGTGGTGTTGTTATTTGTCATTGCATGGTGACAGTTTGTGTTTGAGGTCGCCTTGCTCTAAGCTCAGCTGATATAATGAAAAAACACATTAGTGACAAAGCCCCCTAGTGATTGGAACAGACTAATAACACCTTTACTCAGCCCTCATCAAAGTGTATTTGTAATATCAGCCGTTCAGGGAGAATCTCAAAAGGTATATGACGTCTCCCCAGACTCAGGTCGGCTTGACCGAGCATCCGCATGGCTTAACGTCTCAGGTCAACCTTCATGGATACGCAAAGAGGAACCACGATGACCTGGACTGCCCAATGCAGAGCAATGACCAGATCCTCTCAGCCGCCTGTCAGACGACCGACAGCTCTTTGAGCGGCCAGGAACAGGAAGACACAAACCAACCAAGATGCTTCCGTCATCAACAGCTTACCAAGACCACTGTAACTGAACCAGGAGAAGAAGTGAAGAGTCACCGGACGACTTACACAGGAAGGAAACGCCACGTCTGTGAACATTGTGGAAAGAGCTTCGGTTCATTGCATCACCTGGAGAGACACAAGCGCATCCACACAGGTGAAAAACCCTTCCACTGTGAACATTGTGACAAGAACTTCAACCGTCGATACGGTTTGAAAATACACCTGCGTGTCCACAGTGCAGAGAAGCCCTACTGTTGCAGACAGTGTAACAAGGTTTTCAGTCAGTCAAGTCACCTGGACAGGCACCTGCGTATCCACACAGGAGAAAGACGTTACATCTGTAAAACATGTCATAAGAGCTTCATTCAGTCAAATGACCTGGACAGGCACCTACGTGTCCATACAGGAGAAAGACCTTATATTTGCAAAAATTGTAACAGGAGTTACAAGCATTTAAGTCACCTGAAGCAGCATCAGCGTATCCACACTGGAGAATAACCCAAAGTGGATTCCAGAGTGTCAGATTGACAGGCAGCCAGTCAGCCGTTCACTACCAGTACAAAGCTAGAACGTTATAGCCTCGCTCTCCAGGCTGGAATCTTTTTTTTTTCTTAAAATAAGAGTGAACAAGTCAAGTCGCCAGTAAGGACTGAACAGGGTCGTTCCTCTGGGGACTGTAAATACAGTAACTTCCGCAACTAATGTATACAGTCTCAAAAGCGCACCGTTTGCCCAGGGTGGCAGAACGTGTATTTTGAATAGTGTGCAGTGATGGCCCCAGAGGTGTTTCAGTCTACCCACTGCGGTGTGCAGAGTTCTTTTGTTCTAATTTGCGACCAATATCTCTAACCCCCATGTTGTGTATAACAGACATTTGTATCAGAACAAAAACAAAAAATACAGTATAAAAACCTACAGAGCTAAACAGGCCTCACTAACTTACACAGGCTAGCAATGACTATGGAAGGTCCTGCAAAAAAAAATAAACCCAAATCATTTTTACCAGATGGCAGCACCTATTTTTTCCAAATCAGCACACGTGAACGCTACATGCCTTGTATGCCAATAGTAAGTTGTTGAAGAAAATGAAATTAAAGAACAGAAAAGGTTTTGAAGAAGGAGGAGCCGAGGAACAGCAGCATTATTTCGAAGTTTCCATGTTTATTGCATGCAGTCTTGGTCACAGCATCCACCACCAGCTTGCTGGCTGGTGGGACAACACACACACACACACACACACACACACACACACACACACACACACACACACACACACACACACACACACACACACACACACACACACACACACACACACACACACAACTGGCAGTACATACAAAGACTTATAAAGACTATATTTCGGGTTTCACCCCAACCCCCTAAAGTTAGAAGTTGTTACATTCCAAATTAGTCATTTTCATGACACTGTCCCTAACCATTTGTAGTCAGGTGGCTTTTTAGTTTATTTCTGTAGAGTGACAGCTGAGGACTCCTCTTACTGCCCTGCTAAGGTGTCAAGCATTTTAGTGAAACAGCCAATTGTATACTAATTTAATATTGCGATGTTGCAATGTGAAATGTGGTTCATAAATACATGACATTGTCTTTGCCGAAACGTTGAAACCTGAAACGCCATCATTCTAACACGGATCCTAAATACAAAGACCTTTATTCACTGAACAGTTCAGTATGATTGAAAAGTGGAATACGGAAAAAGTAGCTGTGTTTCGCTGCCCCGCCAACCACTACAAAAATCAAGTTGAGAATCCTGCGCAATAAGCCGAGTATGGACGGGACATGCAGACTAAGTCTGTACTTGGTACAGTGCAGACTTTCGCGTTGCACAGAAGTAGGCCATGGCCTACTCGTCACCATTACGTCATCACCTAAACCAGCCAATTGGAGCACCCCGAGGAACGTCCGACTGCCGACCATTCATTTTAAAAAACAAGTAGGTAACTAGATCTGAATAAAGAATGTATATCTGTTACCTAACCTTATTACCTCACGATCAACACACACATAGTGGACGCCACTTTCGGTCGGACGAACCAAATTACTTGTGCGCTCTGCTTGTTTAAGTACTAATAGTGTGCAAATCCAGAACACATACACAAACTGCAACAACTCCTGAACAAAGTGGTGTTGTTATTTGTCATTGCATGGTGACAGTTTGTGGTTGAGGTCGGCCTGCTCTAAGCTCAGCTGATATAATATGAAAAAAACACATTAGTGACAAAGCCCCCTAGTGATTGGAAACAGACTAAAACACCTTGACTCAGCCCTCTTCAAAGTGCATTTGTAATATCAGCCGTTCAGGGAGAATCTCAAAAGGTATGACGTCTCCCCAGACTCAGGTCGGCTCTACAGAGCGTCCGCATGGCTCAACATCTCAGGTCAACCTTCATGGATACGCAAAGAGGAACCACGATGACCTGGACTGCCCAATGCAGAGCAATGACCAGATCCTCTCAGCCGCCAGCCAGACGACCAACAGCTCTTTGAGCGGCCAGCAACAGGAAGACACGAACCAACCAAGATGCTTCCGTCATCAACAGCTTACCAAGACTAGTGTAACTGAACCAGGAGAAGAAGTGAAGAGTCAGCGGACGACTTACACAGGAAGGAAACGGCACGTCTGTGAACATTGTGGAAAGATCTTCGGTTCATTGCATCACCTGGAGAGACACAAGCGCATCCACACGGGTGAAAAACCCTTCCACTGTGAACATTGCGACAAGAGCTTCAACCGTCGAGATGGTTTGAAAGCACACCTGCGTATCCACAGTGGAGAGAAGCCCTACTGTTGCAGACATTGTCACAGGAGCTTCAGTCAGTCAAATGAACTGGACAGGCACCTACGTGTCCATACAGGAGAAAGACCTTACATCTGTAAAATATGTCACAAGTGCTTCATTCAGTCAAGTGACCTGGACAGGCACCTACGTGTCCACACAGGAGAAAGACCTTACATCTGTAAAACATGTAACAAGCGCTTCATTCGGTCAAGTGACCTGGACAGGCACCTACGTGTCCATACAGGAGAAAGACCTTATATTTGCAAAAATTGTAACAAGAGTTACAAGCTGTTACATCACCTGAAGCAGCATCAGCGTATCCACACTGGAGAATAAACCCAAAGTGGATCCCAGAGTGTCAGATTGACAGGCAGCCAGTCAGCCGTTCACTACTTCATTACACAGCTAGAACGTTAGCCTCGATCTCCAGGCTTTCATCTGCGCTGCGACATGAGACTCTGGAATCACAGTACCCCAAAACGACTGAAAAAGTCAGGACTTCCGGTTAGTTAACTTCCGCCGGATGTTGTCATTTTTCCAGCCAATTACGGCGCAGTATCAAATCAATACCCCATGGAAACATTTTATTTCTCCCTTTGTGCTTGCATGTTTAAAAGATGAAATCGTGTGCACTTTGCACACTTCTATAAATGCTTTGTTCGTTGGAATCTTTCTTTTTTTTCTGAAAATTAAGAGTGAACAAGTCAAGTCGCTAGTAAGGACTGAACAGGGTTGTTTCTCTGGGGACTGTAAATACAGTAATTTCCGCATATACAGTCTCAAAAGCGCACCGTTTGCCCAGGGTGGCAGAACGTGTATTTTGAATAGTGTGCAGTGATGGCCCCAGAGGTGTATCAGGCCACCCACTGCGGTGTGTAGAGTTATTTTGTTCTAATTTGCTACCAATATGTCTAACCCCCATGCTGCGTATAACAGACATTCGTATCAGAACAATACAAAAACAGCATAAAAACCCACAGAGCTAAACAGGCCTCACTAACTTACACAGGCAAGCACCGACTATGGAAGGTCCCGCAAAAAATATAAACCCAAATGATTTTTACCAGATGGCAGCACCTATTTTTTTTCCAAATCAGCACATGTGAACACTACACGCCTTGTACGCCAAAAGTAAGTTGCTGAAGAAATTGAAATTAAAGAACGGAAAAGGTTTTGAATAAGAATGAACCGAGGAACAGCAGCATTATTTAGAAGTTTCCATGTTTATTGCGGTCTTGGTCAAAGAAGCCACCACCAGCCTGCTGGCTGGTGGGACAACACACACACACACACACACACCAGGCCCGTAGCCAGAAAATTATCAGTGGTGGGGCGTTCATGTTTTCAGGGGGGGCAATATTTTTCAAAGTTCCCCACCAAAGTTGCATATTAAGCACACACTCACATGCTCAAAAAACATACTAATTGGAGAAAATGGCTACATGTATGTGCTCCAATTATACAGCAAATAAAGACTATATTATACTCAACAGAACAAATAAACATAGGCCTACAGTCATGAAACACGATTGCATCGCACCCGCACACAATCCACAACACAATGAGCAACTCCATGGGGAAGGAGGGAGGGATAGAGAGAGAACTTTAACCACCAACACTAACCACCAACAAATAGTTGAGCATATAGGCATATAGGCTACTGTATATCTCCACGGCGGGAGGAAAATGAGAAAAGGCTATGCATCAACCAACAACAATAACATTTAGTCGGCCATTTTTGCCTTCATTCACTTCATTTAAGGTCAGGTTGCAGTTGTGGCCTGCCAAATAGCCTTAAGCCATGGACATCTAATTTGGCCACTTAATGCAAGGGCTCGGCAATTAGAAATAGCCTACTGAAGGCCCAGAGATATTTGAGTAACTTGCCTTTTGCCTTTTGCTCATAATAATTATCCCTGCAACCCAACTATGGATAAGCGGTTTTAGATGGATGTATGGATAATACACAGGACTCCACATTACAAGAGCACCCTTATTAAGTGCACACAGCGAGGGTAGGGGTGAAAGGGATGTACATTTCTCTGCCAGTGACAGGGTTGTCCTGCCCAGTGCTTGCATGGCCAGATGCAAAGCTTGCATTTGGTGTCAAGCAGCAGGAGTCAGAATGCTTGTTAGCAGTTCAGCCTCTCACCTACAGCTATGATTCCAAGTAATTCTACGTTCTGACTTCAGTTTTCAATATTGTAAATATGGTCACGTGGTTTAGCTACAACAGCAGTGAAATGGCGATCTTAGAACATGCCATTGTTATATTCAAAACGTAATCATCATGTTCTACTATTGTTGACTACTGGCGCAGTGTCTGATAGGACTGCTGCAGGAGGCGAGCTCTCACTCCGTATTTGTAATAATCTGTCCAGGGTCCGCAATTTAACGTTCCACGTTAAAATAACAGAAAATACAGAGCCAACAGACCGTTCCATTTAACTCACCTCAGCGTGCTGCCTTACAAGTCATTCATCCACCCGTATCGGGCAATAGAAAACGGCTTTGCGATCGTTATTTATAAAAAAAAGTTTGCTGTCATTTCCCCACACGCGCGCCGCGACAGTTAAACATATACAAAGCAATGAACCCGTCCCACAGCCAATGATCGCATTTGGTCAGATTGACAGAGGGACTCATGCTGCAGATCCGTTTCTTGTGCCATTCAACTCAACTGCATGGAGGGAGGAGGGCCCATGCTGCAGATCCGTTTCCTGTCCTATTCTAAGCAAATGGCAAAACCAGCAGGCGGGCTTTAAACAGGATCTCAGCAATGAGCAGTAAATAGACACCATTATCCATTTGCAAGGAAACTCGCAAACTTTCATATTAAGGTGACGGGTACGGGCAATCTGGACTGGGGGGCACAAAATCCAATCAGGGGGCATCGCCCCCTATTGCCCCCCCGTAGCTACGGGTATGACACACACACACACACACACACACACACACACACACACACACACACACACACACACACACACACGCACACGCACACGCACATGCACACACCACACAACTGGCAGTACATACAAAGAATTATAAAGACTATATTTCGGGTTTCACCCCAACCCCCTAAAGTTAGAAGTTGTTACATTCCAAATTAGTCATTTTCATGACACCGTCCCTAACCATTTGTAGTCAGGTGGCTTTTTAGTTTATTTCTGTAGAGTGACAGCTGAGGACTCCTCTTACTGCCCTGCTAAGGTGTCAAGCATTTTAGTGAAACAGCCAATTGTATACTACCTTAATATTGCAATGTTGCAATGTGAAATGTGGTTCATAAATACATGACATTGTCTTTGCCGAAACATTGAAACCTGAAACGCCATCATTCTAACACGCATCCTAAATACAAAGACCTTTATTCACTGAACAGTTCAGCATGATTGAAAAGTGGAATACAGAAAAATTAGCTGCGTTTCGCTGCCCCGCCAACCACTACAAAAATCAAGTTGAAAATCCTGCGCAATAAGCCGTACGGGCATGTCTCGTATGGACGGGAAATGCCAACTAAGTCTGTACTTGGTACAGTGCAGACTTTCGTGTTGCACAGAAGTAGGCCATGGCCTACTGGTCACCATTACGTCATCACCTAAACCAGCCAATTGGAGCACCCCTAGGGACGTCCGACTACCGACCACCGATCATGTAATTGTGCTCGCTCCATTAATTAAAAAAAACAAAAAAAACAAGTAGGTAACTAGATCTGAATAAAGGATGTATGTCTGTTACCTAACCTTATTACCTCACGATCAACACACACATAGTGGACACCACTTTCGGTCGGACGAACCAAATTACTTGTGCGCTCTGCTTGTTTAAGTACTAATAGTGTGCCAAATCCAGAACACATACACAAACTGCAACAACTCCTGAGCAAAGTGGTGTTGTTATTTGTCATTGCATGGTGACAGTTTGTGGTTGAGGTCGCCTTGCTCTAAGCTCAGCTGATATAATATGAAAAAACACATTAGTGACAAAGCCCCCTAGTGATTGGAAACAGACTAAGAACACCTTGACTCAGCCCTCATCAAAGTCTATTTGTAATATCAGCAGTTCAGGGAAAATCTCAAAAGGTATGAAGTCTCCCCAGGCTCAGGTCGGCTCTACAGAGCGTCCGCATGGCTCAACGTCTCAGGTCAACCTCCGTGGATACGCAAAGAGGAACCACGATGACCTGGACTGTCCAATGCAGAGCAATGACCAGATCCTCTCAGCCGCCTGTCAGACGACCGACAGCTCTTTGATCGGCCAGGAACAGGATGACACAAACCAATTAAGATGCTTCCGTCATCAACAGCTTACCAAGACCACTGTAACTGAACCAGGAGAAGAAGTGAAGAGTCAGCGGACGACTTACACAGGAAGGAAACGCCACGTCTGTGAACATTGTGGAAAGAGCTTCGTTTTTTTGCATCACCTGGAGAGACACAAGCGCATCCACACAGGTGAAAAACCCTTCCACTGTGAACATTGTGACAAGAGCTTCAACCGTCGAGACGTTTTGAAAATACACCTGCGTATCCACAGTGGAGAGAAGCCCTACTGTTGCAAACATTGTAACAGGAGCTTCAGTCAGTCAACTAACCTGGACATGCACCTACGTGTCCACACAGGAGAAAGACCTTACATCTGTAAAATATGTAGCAAGCGCTTCATTCAGTCAACTAACCTGGACATGCACCTACGTGTCCATACAGGAGAAAGACCTTACATCTGTAAAACCTGTAACAAGGGCTTCACTCAGTCAACTGCCCTGGACACGCACCTACGTGTCCACACAGGAGAAAGACCTTACATTTGCAAAAAATGTGCCAAGAGTTTCAAACGGCTAAGTCACCTGAAGCGGCATCAGCGTATCCACACTGGAGAATAACCCAAAGTGGAACCCAGAGTGTCAGACTGACAGGCAGCCAGTCAGCCGTTCACTACCAGTACACAGCTAGAACATTAGCCTCGATCTCCAGGCTAGAATCTTTATTTATTTTTTTATTTTTTTATTTTTTTCTGAAAATAAGAGTGAACAAGTCAAGTCGCCAGTAAGGACTGAACAGGGTTGTTTCTCTGGGAACTGTAAATACAGTAACTTCCGCAACTAACGTATACAGTCTCAAAAGCGCACCGTTTGCCCAGGGTGGCAGAACGTGTATTTTGAATAGTGTGCAGTGATGGCCCCAGAGGTGTTTCAGTCTACCCACTGGGGTGTGCAAAGTTCTTTTGTTCTAATTTGCGACCAATATTTCTAACCCCCATGTTGTGTATAACAGACATTCTTATCAGAACAATACAAAACAGTATAAAAACCTACAGAGCTAAACAGGCCTCACTAACTTACACAGGCAAGCAATGACTATGGAACGGCCCGCAAAAAAATAAACCACACAACTGGCAGTACATACAAAGACTTATAAAGACTATATTTTGGGTTTCACCCCAACCCCCTAAAGTTAGAAGTTGTTACATTTCAAATTAGTCATTTTCATGACACCGTCCCTAACCATTTGTAGTCAGGTGGCTTTTTGGTTTATTTCTGTAGAGTGACAGCTGAGGACTCCTCTTACTGTCCTGCTAAGGTATCAAGCATTTTAGTGAAACAGCCAATTGTATACTGATTTAATATTGCGATGTTGCAATGTGAAATGTGGTTCATAAATACACAACATTTGTCTTTGCCGAAACGTTGAAACCTGAAACGCCATCATTCTAACACGCATCCTAAATACAAAGACCTTTATTCACTGAACAGTTCAGTATGATTGAAAAGTGGAATACGGAAAAGTAGCTGTGTTTCGCTGCCCCGCCAACCACTACAAAAATCAAGTTGAGAATCCTGCGCAATAAGCCGAGTATGGACGGAGAAATGCTAACTAAGTCTGTACTTGGTACAGTGCAGACTTTCGCGTTGCGCAGAAGTAGGCCATGGCCTACTCGTCACCATTACGTCATCACCTAAACCAGCCAATTGGAGCAACCCAAGGGACGTCCGACCGCCGACCGCCCGCTACCGACCACTGCACACCGATCACTTAATTGTGCTCGCTCCATTCATTTTAAATAACAAGTAGGTAACTTGATCTGAATAAAAGATGTATATCTTTTACCTAACCTTATTACCTCACGATCAACACACACATAGTGGACACCACTTTCGGTCAGACGAACTAAATGACTTGTGCGCGCTGCTAGTTTAAGTACTAATAGTGTGCCAAATCCAGAACACATACACAAACTGCAACAACTCCTGAGCAAAGTGGTGTTGTTATTTGTCATTGCATGGTGACAGTTTGTGGTTGAGATCGGCCTGCTCTAAGCTCAGCTGATATAATATGAAAAAACACATTAGTGACAAAGCCCTTTAGTGATTGGAAACAGACTAAGAACACCTTGACTCAGCCCTCATCAAAGTCTATTTGTAATATCAGCCGGTCAGGGAGAATCTCAAAAGGTTATGACGTCTCCCCAGACTCAGGTCGGCTCTACCGAGCGTCCGCATGGCTTAACGTCTCAGGTCAACCTTCATGGATACGCAAAGAGGAACCACGATGACCTGGACTGCCCAATGCAGAGCAATGACCAGATCCTCTCAGCCGCCTGTCAGACGACCGACAGCTCTTTGAGCGGCCAGGAACAGGAAGACACAAACCAACCAAGATGGTTCCGTCATCAACAGCTTACCAAGACTACTGTAACTGAACCAGGAGAAGAAGTGAAGAGTCAGCGGACGACTTACACAGGAAGGAAACGCCACGTCTGTGAACATTGTGGAAAGAGCTTCGGTTCATTGCATCACCTGGAGAGACACAAGCTAGGGCATTAACGACTTGAGATTTTTTCAAGTCGACTTGTCAGACAGTCAAGTCGATAAATTATCGATTTATCGTTTTATGGCGCGGGGGGGGGGGGGGGGGGGGGGGGGGGGGGGGGGAGGGGGGTCGGGGGGGGGGAGGGGGGGGGGGGGGGGGGGGGGGGGGGGGTGGGGGGGGGGGGGGGGGGGGGGGGGGGGGGGGGGGGGCAGGGGGGGGCCAAGGGTTAATATGAAAACAGTATTGGCACACAGCGGCAGCAACAACG
>CM076982.1:44909671-44938615 GCA_039105355.1 Benthosema pterotum | reverse complement strand
AGCGTCTGTATGGCTTATCGTCTCAGGTCAACCTTCATGGTTACGCAGAGAGAGAGGAGCCACAATGACCTGGACTGTCCAATGCAGAGCAATGACCAGATCTTCTCAGCCGCCTGCCAGACGACCGACAGCTCTTTGACGCGACCAGGAACGGAAGACACAAACCAATCAAGATGCTTCCGTCATCCACAGCTTACCAAGACTACTGTAACTGAACCAGTGAAGAAGTGAAGAGTCACCGGACGACCTTACACAGAAAGGAAACGCCACGTCTGTGAAAATTGTGGAAAGATCTTCGGTTCATTGTATCACTGCAGAGACACAAGCGCATCCACACAGGCAAAAAAACCCTTCCACTGTGAACATTGTGAAAAAAGCTTCAACAGTCGAGACAGTTTGAAATACACCTGCGTATCCACAGTGGAAGAGAGGCCCTACTGTTGCAGACATTGTAACAAGGTTTTCAGTCAGTCAAGTCACCTGGACAGGCACCTGCGTATCCACACAGGAGAAAGACCTTACATCTGTGAAAAGTGTAACAAGCGCTTCAGTCAGTCAAATGACCGTGACAGGCACTACGTGTCCACCAGGAGAAAGACCTTACATCTGTAAAACGTGTAACAAGCGCTTTATTCATTCAAGTGACCTGGACAGGCACCTACGTGTTCCACACAGGAGAAAGACCTTACATTTGCAAAAACTGTGGCAAGAGTTTCAAACGGCCAAGTCACCTGAAGCAGCATCAGCGGATCCCACACTGGAGAATAACCCAAAGTGGATTCCAGAGTGTCAGATTGACAGGCAGCCCGTCAGCCGTTCACTACAGTACACAGCAGAACGTTATAGACTCGATCTCCAGGCTTTCAACTGGCTGCGAGATGAGAGCCTGGAATTATGGTACCCCAAAAGACTGGAAAAGTCAGGACTTCCGGTTTGTTAACTTCCGCCGGATGTTGTCATTTTTCAGCATTTACAGCGCAGTATCAAATCAATACCCCATGGAAACATTTTATTTCTCCTTTGTGCTTGCAAAGACGTAAATGTTTAAAAGATGAAATCGTGTGCACTTTGCACACTTCTATAAATGCTTTGTTCGTTGGAAATATTTCTTTTTTTTCTGAAAATAGAGTGAACAAGTCAAGTCGCCAGTAAGGACTGAACAGGGTTGTTTCTCTGGGGACTGTAAATACGGTAACTTCCGCATATACAGTCTCAAAAGCGCACCGTTTGCCCAGGGGGCAAACGGTGTGCAGTGATGGCCCAGAGGTGTATCAGTCTACCCACTGCGGGGGTGTGCAGAGTTCTTTTGTTCTAATTTGCGACCAATATCTCTAACCCCCATGCTGCGTATAACAGACCTTCGTATCAAAACAATACAAAAACAGCATAAAAACCCACAGAGCTAAACAGGCCTCACTAACTTACACAGGCAATGACTATGGAAGGTCCCGCAAAAAAATAAACCCAAATCATTTTTACCAGATGGCAGCACCTATTTTTTCCAAATCAGCACATGTGAACGCTACATGCCTTGTATGCCAAAAGTAAGTTGTTGATGAAAATGAAATTAAAGCACAGAAAAGGTTTTGAATAAGAAGGAACCGAGGAGCAGCAGCATTATTTCGAAGTTTCCATGTTTATTGCAGTCTTGGTCACAGAAAGCACACCAGCCTGCTGGCTGGTGGGACAACACACACACACACAACACACACACACACACAAACACACACACACACACACACACACACACACACACCCCCCACACAACTGGCAGTACATACAAAGACTATATTTCAGGTTTCACCTCAACCCCCTAAAGTTAGAAGTTGTTACATTCCAAATTAGTCATTGTCATGACACTGTTCCTAATAGTAGGGCAATTTGGAGGAATAATCGTTCACTTGCGGATACAAGCGCCAAAATTGGTACACATACTCTTTAGGGGTTGCTCTTTTGATAAAAGCTTGTGGCCGAAAAAAAAAAAAAGTGGCCACACCCCAAAATCCAAGATGTCTGCCCAGAAATGTGTTTTTTCCTTCATAACTTGAAATGCATTGAATTTACGCCCCATAAATGTATTGAACGTTAATACAAAGTTGGGCATTACGGACGATTTGGTACCAAGTACATGTCGGTACCTCGTATGGTTCTCGAGATACAGCATATAGGTACTTTCACAGATTGAGGAGAGCAAGACATTTGTAACATTGATTCTCAAGTCAATCAAATGGTGATACAGGCATGAAAATTGGTACACACAATCTTCAAACCCCACTGTTTCTAAAAGTACTGCGTGCCCTGCATAATTCCAAGATGGCAGCCCCCAAAATCCAAGATGTCCGTCAAAAAATGTGGTTTTTCATTCATAACTCGAAATAGAAAGATTTTAAGCCTCATAAATGTATTGAATGTTAATATAAGTTGGGCATTACGGACATTTTGATACCAAGTACATGTCTGTATGTACTACGGTTATTGAGTTACAACATATATGTAGTGATGAGGCACCAAAAGGATAACATTTTGGCACGTTTCACTCTTTTACTCAAAGATTCCTTTATTAACATCCGAACCATTTTCAGGAAATGGACCTACATGGCTCTGCTATTATTAACCACTTCAAGTTTTTCAATTGATGAAAAGGGTGGGAGTTATTAAACCGAACGTGAATGCTGTTTCAGTGCTAAATTTGCTGTGTATATTTTGCCAACATAAGCCACGCAGATATGTCTGTCTGTGCTTCACAATAAGGGCTCCATTTTCGTCACACACTAAACCCTTTATCCCAAACCCCTTATTGTTATCCTCTTTTAGTCTTTTGATAAACCTTTTGGGATGCCAATCTACTGACACGTTGTGAGCTTGTAGACTGGCCATTTTAACTAAATTGAAAAATGTTTTTTTAAATTACATTAAAAAGGCAAGGAAGTTAAGGGATAAGTGGTTTAGAGGTAACGGAAATCCAGGCCTAAGTGGATTTCTGAAGTGGATATCTGAAACGCAACAAGTGTAGCATGTGTCATAGTGTAACTGTATAATATGCTAATAAGTGCAATAGTGTAATATATGCAATAGTGTAATAACATAATAGGGCTAATAATGTAATATTTGTGCATTAAGGTAATAGTGTAATATTGTAATATATGCAATAGCGGTATAGTGTAATAGGCTAATATGAGTAATAGGGTCATAGTGTAACATGTGTAATAGTGTAATAGGGTAATATTTGTGCATTAAGGTAATAGTGTAATATATGCAATAGGGGTATAGTGTAATAGGGTAATATGTGTAATGGTGTCATAGTGTAACATGTGTAATAGTGTAATAGGGTAATATTTGTGCATTAGGGTAATAGTGTAACATGTGTAATAGTGTAATAGGGGAATATTTGTGCATTAGGGTAATAGTGTAATAGTGTAATATGTGTAACATATGTAATAGGGTAATATGTGTAATAGTTTAATAAGTGCAATAAGCTAATAGGTGTAATAGTGTAATATATGCAATAGTGGTAGTGTAATAGGACAATTACACTATACCACTATTACATATATTTCACTATTACCCTAATGCATACATATTACGCTATTACACTTATTTGCCTATTGCACTTTTCACATATTACACTATTACACATGTAACACTATGCTCCTATCACACTATACCGCTATTGCATGTCATTGCATGTTACAATATTACACTATAACACATTTTTACACTATTGGCTCTATTACACTATTACACTGTTGCATATTACACTGTTGCATATATTACATTATTACACATATTAAACTATGACACTATTACACATATTACCTATTACACTATACTGCTATTGAATACATTACACTATTACACTATTATCCTAATGCACATATATTACACTATTAACCCTATTATGCTATTACACTGTTGCATATATTACACTATGACACTATTACACATATTACACTATTACACTATTATCCTAAGGCACAAATATTACCCTATTACACTATTACACATGTTACACTATGGCCCTATTACATATATTGTCCTATTACACTATACCACTACTGCATATATTACAATATTACACTATTACCCTAATGCACAAATATTACACTATTAGCTCTGTTACGTTATAACACAATTGCATATATTACACTATAACACTATTGCATATATTACACTATAACACGATGACACATGCTACACTTGGTGCGTCCGCTTCAGATATCCACTTAGGCCTGAATTTCTGTTACCTCTAAACCCCTTCTCCCTTAACTTCTTTGCCTTTTTAGTGTCATTTAAAAACATTTTTCAATATAGTTAAAATGGCTGGCTCTTATTGTGAAGCACAGACTCAGTGTGAAGCACAGACAGACATTTATGCATGGCTTATGTTGGCAAAATATACACAGCAAATTTACCACTGAAACAGCATTCACGTTCGGTTTAATAACTCCCAACCCTTTTCATCAATTGAAAAACTTGAAGTGGTTAATGATAGCAGACCCATGTAGCTCCATTTCCTGAAAATGGTTAGGATGTTAATAAAGGAATCTTTGAGTAAAAAGAGTGAAACGTGCCAAAATGTTACCATTTTGGTGCCTCATCACTACGTATATGCTGTAACTCAATAACCGTAGTACATACAGACATGTACTTGGTATCAAGATGTCCGTAATGCCCAACTTTATATTAACGTTCAATACATGTATGAGGCTTAAAATCTTTCTATTTCGAGTTATGAATGAAAAAACCACATTTTTGGACGGACATCTTGGATTTTGGGGGCTGCCATCTTGGAATTTTGCAGGGCACGCAGTACTTTTAGAAACAGTGGGGTTTGAAGATTGTGTGTACCAATTTTCATGCCTGTATCACCATTTGATTGACTTGAGAATCAATGTTACAAATGTCTTGCTCTCCTCAATCTGTGAAAGTACCTATATGCTGTATCTCGAGAACCGTACGAGGTACCGACATGTACTTGGTACCAAATCGTCCGTAATGCCCAACTTTGTATTAACGTTCAATACATTTATGGGGCGTAAAATCAATGCATTTCAAGTTATGAAGGAAAAAACACATTTCTGGGCAGACATCTTGGATTTTGGGGGTGTGGCCACTTATTTTTTTTTTCGGCCACAAGCTTTTATCAAAAGAGCAACCCCTAAAGAGTATGTGTACCAATTTTGGCGCTTGTATCCGCAAGTGAACGATTCACCTATATTTTGTCTCGAAATTGCCCTACTATAACCTTTCATAGTCAGGTGGCTTTTTAGTTTATTTATTTATTTCTGTAGAGTGACAGCTGAGGACTCCTCTTACTGCCCTGCTAAGGTGTCAAGCATTTTAGTGAAACAGCCAATTGTATACTAATTTAATATTGCAATGTTGCAATGTGAAATATGGTTCATAAATACACAACATTTGTCTTTGCCGAAACGTTGAAACCTGAAACGCCATCATTCTAACACACATCCTAAATACAAAGACCTTTATTCACTGAACAGTTCAGTATGATTGAAAAGTGGAATACGGAAAAGTAGCTGCGTTTCGCTGCCTCGCCAACCACTACAAAAATCAAGTTGAGAATCCTGCGCAATAAGCCGAGTATGGACGGGACATGCCAACTAAGTCTGTACTCGGTAGAGTGCAGACTTTCGCGTTGCACAGAAGTAGGCCATGGCCTACTCGTCACCATTACGTCATCACCTAAACCAGCCAATTGGAGCACCCCGAGGGACGTCCGACTGCCGACCGCCCGCTACCGACCACTGCACACCGATCACTTAATTGCGCCCACTCATTCATTTAAAAAACAAGTAGGTAACTAGATCTGAATAAAGGATGTATATCTGTTACCTAACCTTATTACCTCACGATCAACACACACATAGTGGACGCCACTTTCGGTCGGACGAACCAAAGTACTTGTGCCCTCTGCTTGTTTAAGTACTAATAGTATGCCAAATCCAGAACACATACACAAACTGCAACAACTCCTGAGCAAAGTGGTGTTGTTATTTGTCATTGCATGGTGACAGTTTGTGGTTGAGGTCGCCTTGCTCAAAGCACAGCTGATATAATATGAAAAAACACATTAGTGACAAAGCCCCTTAGTGATTGGAAACAGACTAAGAACACCTTGACTCAGCCCTCATCAAAGTGTATTTGTAATATCAGCCGTTCAAGGAAAATCTCGAAAAGGTATGACGTCTCCCCAGACTCAGGTCAGCTCTACCGAGCGTCTGTATGGCTCAACGTCTCAGGTCAACCTTCATGGATACGCAAAGAGGAACCACGATGACCTGGACCGCCCAATGCAGAGCAATGACCAGATCCTCTCAGCCGCCTGTCAGACGACCAACAGCTCTTTGAGCGACCAGGAACAGGAAGACACAAACCAACCAAGATGGTTCCGTCATCCACAGCTTACCGAGACTACTGTAACTGAACCAGGAGAAGAAGTGAAGAGTCACCGGACGACTTACACAGGAAGGAAACGCCACGTCTGTGAACATTGTGGAAGGATCTTTGGTTTATTGCATCACCTGGAGAGACACAACCGAATCCACACAGGTGAAAAACCCTTCCACTGTGAACAATGTCACAAGAGCTTCAACCGTCGAGATGGTTTGAAAGTACACCTGCGTATCCACAGTGGAGAGAAGCCCTACCGTTGTAGACATTGTAACAAGGTCTTCAATCAGTCAAGTAGCCTGGATGTGCACCTACGTGTCCATACAGGAGAAAGACCTTACATCTGTGAAACATGTAACAAGGTCTTCAGTCAGTCAAGTGACCTGGACAAGCACCTACGTATCCACACAGGAGAAAGACCTTACATCTGTAAAACATGTAACAAGCGCTTCATTCAGTCAAGTGACCTGGACAAGCACCTACGTGTCCACACAGGAGAAAGACCTTACATCTGTAAAACGTTGTAACAAGCGCTTCAGTCAGTCAAGTGACCTGGACATGCACCTACGTGTCCACACAGGAGAAAGACCTTACATCTGTAAAACGTGTAGCAAGCGCTTCATTCGGTCAAGTGACCTGGACAGGCACCTACGTGTCCACACAGAGAGAAACACCTTACATTTGCAAAAATTGTAACAAGAGTTTCAAACGGCCAAGTCACCTGAAGCAGCATCAGCGTATCCACACTGGAGAATAACCCAAAGTTGATTCCAGAGTGTCAGATTGACAGGCAGCCAGTCAGCCGTTCACTACCAGTACACAGCAGAACGTTATAGACTCGATCTCCAGGCTTTCATCCCCACTGCGAGATGAGAGCCTAGAATCACGGTACCCCAAAACGACTGAAAAAGTCAGGACTTCCGGTTCGTTAACTTCCGCCGGATGTCATTTTTCCAGCCAATTACGGCACAGTGCTCCCGAAAATCAATACCCCACGGAAACATTTTATTTCTCCCTTTGTGCTCGCAAAGATGTTGTAAATGTTTAAAAGATGACATCGTCTGCACTTTGCACACTTCTATAAATGCTTTGTTCATTGGAATATATATATATATTTTTTCCTGAAAATAAGAGTGAACAAGTCAAGTCGCTAGTAAGGACTGAACAGGGTTGTTTCTCTGGGGACTGTAAATACAGTAACTTCCGCAACTAACATATAAAGTCTCAAAAGCGCACCGTTTGCCCAGGGTGGCAGAACGTGTATTTTGAATAGTGCGCAGTGATGGCCGCAGAGGTGTATCAGTCCACCCACTGCGGTGTGCAGAGTTCTTTTGTTCTAATTAGCGACCAATATCTCTAACCCCCATGCTGCGTATATAACAAACCTTCGTATCAGAACAACACAAACAGTATAACTTACAAAGACTATATTTCGGGTTTCACCCAACCTCCTAAAGTTAGAAGGTGTCACATTCCAAATTAGTCATTGTCATGTCACTGTCCCTAACCATTTGTAGTCAGGTGGCTTTTTAGTTTATTTCTGTAGAGTGACAGCTGAGGACTCCTCTTACTGCCCTGCGAAGTTGTCAAGCATTTTAGTGAAACAGCAAATCGTATACTAATTTGACATTGCGATGTTGCAATGTGAAATGTGGTTCATAAATACACAAGATTTGTCTTTGCCGAAACGTTGAAACCTGATTGATTGATTCAGTATGATTGAAAAGTGGAATACGGAAAAAGTAGCTGCGTTTCGCTGCCCCGCCAACCACTACAAAAATCAAGTTGAGAATCCTGCGCAATAAGCCGAGTATGGACGGGACATGCCAACTAAGTCTGTACTTGGTACAGTGCAGACTTTCGCGTTGCACAGAAGTAGGCCATGGCCTACTTGTCACCATTACGTCATCACCTAAACCAGCCAATTGGAGCACCCCGAGTGACGTCCGACCGCCGACCGCCCGCTACCGACCACTGCACACCGAACACTCCCGCTCCATTCATTTTAAAAAACAAGTAGGTAACTAGATCTGAATAAAGGATGTATATCTTTTACCTAACCTTATTACGTCACGATCAACAAACACAGAGTGGACTTCACTTTCTGTCGGACAAACCAAATTACTTGTGCGCTCTGCTTGTTTAAGTACTAATAGTGTGCCAAATCCAGAACACATACACAAACTGCAACAACTCCTGAGCAAAGTGGTGTTGTTATTTGTCATTGCATGGTGACAGTTTGTGGTTGAGGTCGCCTTGCTCTAAGCTCAGCTGATATATTATGAAAAAAACACATTCAGTGACAAAGCCCCCTAGTGATTGGAAACAGACTAAGAACACCTTGACTCAGCCCTCATCAAAGTGTATTTGTAATATCAGCCGTTCAGGGAGAATCTCAAAAGGTATGACGTCTCCCCAGACTCAGGTCGGCTTGACCGAGCGTCCGCATGGCTTAACGTCTCAGGTCAACCTTCATGGATACGCAAAGAGGAACCACGATGACCTGGAATGCCCAATGCAGAGCAATGACCAGATCCTCTCAGCCACCTGTCAGACGACCAACAGCTCTTTGAGCGGCCAGGAACAGGAAGACACAAACCAACCAAGATGCTTCCGTCATGAACAGCTTACAAAGACTACTGTAACTGAACCAGGAGAAGAAGTGAAGAGTCACCGAACGACTTACACAGGGAGAAAACGCCATGTCTGTGAACATTGTGGAAAGATCTTCGGTTCATTGCATCACCTGGAGAGACACAACTGCATCCACACAGATGCAAAACCCTTCCACTGTGAACATTGTGACAGGAGCTTCAACCGTCGACATGGTTTGAAAATACACCTGCGTGTCCACAGTGGAGAGAAGCCCTACTGTTGCAGACATTGTAACAGGAGCTTCAGTCAGTCAAATAACCTGGACGTGCACCTACGTGTCCACACCGGAGAAAGACCTTACATCTGTGAAACGTGTAACAAGGTCTTCAGTCAGTCAAGTAACCTGGACATGCACCTGCGTGTCCACACAGGAGAAAGACGTTACGTCTGTAAAATATGTAACAGGCGCTTCATTCATTCACGTAACCTGCACACGCACCTGCGTGTCCACACCGGAGAAAGACCTTACATCTGTAAAATATGTCACAGGTGCTTCATTAAGTCAGGTCACCTGGACAGGCACCTACGTGTCCATACAGGAGAAAGACCTTATATTTGCAAAAATTGTAACAAGAGTTTCAAACGGCCAAGTCACCTGAAGCAGCATCAGCGTATCCACACTGGAGAATAACCCAAAGTGGATTCCAGAGTATCAGATTGACAGGCAGCCAGTCAGCCATTCACTACCAGTACACAGCTAGAACATTAGCCTCAATCTCCAGGCTTTCATCTGCCCTGCGAGATGAGACCCTGGAATCACGGTACCTCAAAACGACTGGAAAAAGTCGGGACTTCCGGTTCGTTAACTTCCGCCGGATGTTGACATTTTTCCAGCCAATTACGGCGCAGTGCTCCCGAAAATAAATACCCCTCAGAAACATTTTATTTCTCCCTTTGTGCTAGCAAAGATGTTGTAAATGTTTAAAAGATGAAATTGTGTGCACTTTGCACACTTCTATAAATGCTTTGTTCATTGGAATCATTTTTTTTTTTTTTCTGAAAATAAGAGTGAACAAGTCAAGTCGCCAGTAAGGACTGAACAGGGTTGTTTCTCTGGGGACTGTAAATACAGTAACTTCTGCAACTAACATATGAAGTCTCTAAAGCGCACCGTTTGCCCAGGCTGGCAGAACATTTTTGAATAGTGTGCAGTGATGGCCCCAGAGGTGTATCAGTCCACCCACAGCAGTGTGCAGAGTTCTTTTGTTCTAATTAGCGACCAATATCTCTAACCCCCATGCTGCGTATAACAGACCTTCGTATCAGAACAATACAAACAGTATAACTTACAAAGACTATATTTTCGGGTTTCACCCCAACTCCCGAAAGTTTAGAAGTTGTCACATTCCAAATTAGTCATTTTCATGACACTGTGTCGAGCATTTTAGTGAAACAGCAAATTGTATACTAATTTAACGGTAATATTGCGATGTTGCAATGTGAAATGTGGTTCATAAATACACAACATTTGTCTTTGCCGAAACGTTGAAACCTGAAATGCCATCATTCTAACACGCATCCTAAATACAGAGACCTTTATTCACTGAACACTTCAGTATGATTAGTGGAAGTGAAAGTGGAAGTGGAATACGGAAAAAGTAGCTGTGTTTCGCTGCCCCGCCAACCACTACAAAAATGAAGTTGAAAATGCTGCGCAATAAGCCGAGTATGGACGGGGACATGCTAACTAAGTCGGTCGAGTGCAGACTTTCGCGTTGCGCAGAAGTAGGACATGGCCTCCTCGTCACCATTACGTCATCACCTAAAGCAGCCTATTGGAGCCCCACAGGGGACGTCCGACCGCCGACCGCCCGCTACCTA
Organism: Benthosema pterotum; assembly: GCA_039105355.1. Classification (NCBI taxonomy): domain Eukaryota; kingdom Metazoa; phylum Chordata; class Actinopteri; order Myctophiformes; family Myctophidae; genus Benthosema; species Benthosema pterotum. Next base: position 44,927,728 of record CM076982.1, on the reverse strand, counting down.
CCACTGCACACTGATCACTTAATTGCGCCCACTCCATTCATTTTAAAAAACAAGTAGGTAACTACTGTAGAACTGAATAAAGGATGTATATCTGTTACCTAACCTTATTACGTCACAATCAACAAACACATAGTGGACACCACTTTTGGTCAGACGAACCAAATGACTTGTGCGCTCTGCTTGTTTTACACTACTACTCTGCTTGACACTATTAGTCCTTAGACTAATAGTGTGCCAAATCCAGAACACGCAAGTCAGGATACAACAACTCCTGAGCAAAGTGGTGTTGTTCTTTGTCATTGCATGGTGACAGTTTGTGGTTGAGGTCGCCTTGCTCTAAGCTCAGCTGATATAATATGAAAAAAACACATTCAGTGACAAAGCCCCTTAGTCATTGGAAACAGACTAAGAACACCTTGACTCAGCCCTCTTGACTCAGCCCCCTTTGAGCGGCCAGGAACAGGAAGACACGAACCAACCAAGATCGTTGCGTCATCCACAGCTTACCGAGACTACTGTAACTGAACCAGGAGAAGAAGTGAAGAGTCACCGGACGACTTACATAGGAAGGAATGACCAGATCCTCTCAGCCACCTGTCAGACGACCGACAGCTCTTTGAGCGGCCAGGAACAGGAAGACACAAACCAACCAAGATCGTTGCGTCATCCACAGCTTACCGAGACTACTGTAACTGAACCAGGAGAAGAAGTGAAGAGTCACCGGACGACTTACACAGGAAGGAAACGCCACGTCTGTAAACGTTGTGGAAGGAGTGTCGGTTCATTGCATCACCTGGAAAGACACAAGCGCATCCACACAGGTGAAAAATACTTCCACTGTGAACATTGTGAAAAGAGCTTCAACCGTCAAGACGGTTTGCAAATGCACCTGCGTATCCACAGTGGAGAGAAGCCCTACTGTTGCAGACATTGTAACAAGGTCTTCAATCACTCAAGTGACCTGGACAAGCACCTACGTATCCACACAGGAGAAAGACCTTACATCTGTGAAACTTGTGACAAGGTCTACAGTCAGTCAAGTCACCTGGACAAGCACCTACGTATCCACACAGGAGAAAGACGTTACATCTGTAAAACATGTCATAAGTGCTTCATTCAGTCAAGTGACCTGGACAGGCACCTACGTGTCCACACAGGAGAAAGACCTTATATTTGCAAAAATTGTAACAAGAGTTTCAAGGAGTTACGTCACCTGAAGCAGCATCAGCGTATCCACACTGGAGAATAACCCAAAGTGGATTCCAGAGTGTCAGATTGACATGCAGCCAGTCAGCCGTTCACTACCAGTACACAGCTAGAACATTAGCCTTGATCTCCAGGCTTTCATCTGCGCTGCGAGATGAGACCCTGGAATCACGGTACCTCAAAACGACTGGAAAAAGTCGGGACTTCCGGTACATGCCTTGTATGCCAAAAGTAAGTTGTTGATGAAAATGAAATTAAAGCACAGAAAAGGTTTTGAATAAGAAGGAACCGAGGAACACACACACGCGCACGCGCGCGGCACACACACACACACACACACACACACACACACACACACACACACACACACACACACACACACACACACACACACAACTGGCAGTACATACAAAGAATTATAAAGGCTATATTTCGGGTTTCACCCCAACCCCCTAAAGTTAGAAGTTGTCACATTTCAAATTAGTCATTGTCATGACACTGTCCCTAACCATTTGTAGTCAGGTGGCTTTTTAGTTTATTTCTGTAGAGTGACAGCTGAGGACTCCTCTTACTGTCCTGCTAAGGTGTCAAGCATTTTAGTGAAACAGCCAATTGTATACTAATTTAATATTGCAATGTTGCAATGTGAAATGTGGTTCATAAATACACAACATTTGTCTTTGCCGAAACATTGAAACCTGAAACGCCATCATTCTAACACGCATCCTAAATACAAAGACCTTTATTCACTGAACAGTTCAGTATGATTGAAAAGTGGAATACGGAAAAGTAGCTGCATTTCGCTGCCCCGCCAACCACTACAAAAATCAAGTTGAGAATCCTGCGCAATAAGCCGAGTATGGACGGGGAAATGCTAACTAAGTCTGGTAAATGGTAAATGGTAAATGGTGCATTTATATAGCGCCTTTATCCAAGGCGCTTTACATAGATTGTGCAGAACATTCACCCATTCACACACTGATGGCAGTGGAAACCATGCAAGGTACCTACAACCCCAATTCCGTTGAAATTGGGACGTTGTGTAAAATGTAAATAAAAACAGAATGCATTGATTTGCAAATCGTTTTCAACCTCTATTCAGTTGAATACAACACAAAGACAATATAATTAATGTTCAAACTGATAAACTTTATTGTTTTTTGAAATTATACAATCTTTTGTAAATTGATCCCTGCAACACGTACCAAAAAAGTTGGGACGGGGGCAACAAAAGATTGGGAAAGGTCATGAATGCACAAATAACGCCTGTTTGGAACATTCCACAGGTAAACAGGTTAATTTTAAACAGTTTAATATCGTTATTGAGTATAACAAGACCATCCCAGTCGCTCACAATCAAAGATGGGGCGAGGTTCACCACTTTGTGAACAATTCTGTGAGAAAATCATCCAACGGTTTAAAAACAATGTTTCTCAACATTCAATTGCAAGGAATTTGGTGATTTCATCATCTACAGTTCATAATATAATCAAAACGTTCAAAGAATCTGAAGAACTTGCTACACTAAAGCGTCAAGGCCGAAAACCAACACCAAACACTTGTGACCTTTGATCCCTCAGGTGGCTCTGCATTAAAAACTGACATCATTGTGTAAGGGATATTATTGTGTGGACTCAGGAACACTCAGAAAACCATTGTCAGTTTACATAATTTGTCGCTACACCTGCAATTGCAAGTTAAAAATCTACCATCGAAAAGCAAAGCCATACATCAGAAAGGTTGGTTTGAAAAACAACCAGAAATGCCTTCTCTGGGTCCACTATCATTAGAAATGTGGACTCATCAGACCACAGCCCACTTTTGCACTTTGTGTATAACCATTTTAAATGATATTGTACCCAGAGAAGGCATTTCTGGTTGTTTTTCTAGTCGTTTTTTCAAACCAACCTTTCTGATGTATGGCTTTGCTTTGCATGGTAGAGTTTTTAACTTGCAATCGCAGGTGTAGCGTCAAATTCTGTAAACTGACAATGGTTTTCTGAGTGTTCCTGAGTCCACACAGTAATATCCTTTACACAATGATGTCAGTTTTTAATGCAGAGCCACCTGAGGGATCAAAGGTCTCAAGTGCTAGATGTTGGTTTTCGGCCTTGACGCTTTAGTATAGCAAGTTCTTCAGATTCTTTGAATGTTTTGATTATATTATGGACTGTAGATGATGAAATCACCAAATTCCTTGCAATTGAATGTTGAGAAACATTGTTTTTAAATCGTTAGATGATTTTCTCAAAGAATTGTTCACAAAGTGGTGAACCTCGCCCCATCTTTGATTGTGAGCGACTGGGATGGTCCTGTTATACTCAATAACAATATTAAACTGTTTAAGATTAACCTGTTTACCTGTGGAATGTTCCAAACAGGCGTTATTTGTGCATTCATGACCTTTCCCAGTCTTTTGTTGCCTCCGTCCCAACTTTTTTGGTACGTGTTGCAGGGATCAATTTACAAAAGATTGTATAATTTCAAAAAACAATAAAGTTTATCAGTTTGAACATTAAATATACTGTCTTTGTAGTGTATTAAACTCAATATAGGTTGAAAACGATTTGCAAATCAATGCATTCTGTTTTTATTGACATTTTTCACAACGTCCCAATTTCAACGGAATTGGGGTTGTACAAGCACATCAGGAGCAATTAGGGGTTAAGTGTCTTGCCCAGGGACACATCGACACTAACTCTGCGGGAGCCCGGGATCGAACCGGTAACCTTGTGGTTACCATCCGGTAACTCTACCTCTGAGCCACTGCCGCCCTGCACTAAGTCTGCACTCGGTAGAGTGCAGACTTTCGCGTTGCACAGAAGTAGGCCATGGCCTCCTCGTCACCATTACGTCATCACCTAAACCAGCCAATTGGAGCACCCCGAGGGACGTCCGACTGCCCACTACCGACCACTGCACACTGATCACTTAGTTGCGCCCACTCCATTCATTTTAAAACACAAGTAGGTAACTAGATCTGAATAAAGGATGTATATCTGTTACCTAACCTTATTACTTCACGATCAACACACACATAGTGGACGCCACTTTCGGTTGGACAAACTAAAATACTTGTGCGCTCTGCTTGTTTAAGTACTAATGGTGTGCCAAATCCAGAACACATACACAAACTGCAACAACTCCTGAGCAAAGTGGTGTTGTTACTTGTCATTGCATGGTGACAGTTTGTGGTTGAGGTCAGCCTTGCTCTAAGCTCAGCTGATATAATATGAAAAAACACATTAGTGACAAAGCCCCCTAGTGATTGGAAACAGACTAAGAACACCTTGACTCAGCCCTCATCAAAGTGTATTTGTAATATAAGCCGTTCAGGGAAAATCTCCAAAGGTATGACGTCTCCCCAGGCTCAGGTCGGCTCTACAGAGCATCCGCATGGCTTAACGTCTCAGGTCAACCTTCATGGATACGCAAAGAGGAACCACGATGACCTGGAATGCCCAATGCAGAGCAATGATCAGATCCTCTCAGCCGCCTGTCAGACGACCGACAGCTCTTTGAGCGGCCAGGAACAGGAAGACACAAACCAACCAAGATCGTTGCGTCATCCACAGCTTACCGAGACTACTGTAACTGAACCAGGAGAAGAAGTGAAGAGTCAGCGGACGACTTACACAGGAAGGAAACGCCACGTCTGTGAACATTGCGGAAAGATCTTCGGTCGATTGTATCACCTGGAGAGACACAAGCGCATCCACACAGGTGCAAAACCCTTCCACTGTGAACATTGTGACAAGAGCTTCAACCGTCGAGACGGTTTGAAAATACACCTGCGTATCCACAGTGGAGAGAAGCCCCACTGTTGCAGATATTGTAACAGGAGCTTCAGTCAGTCAAATGACCTGGACAAGCACCTACGTGTCCACACCGGAGAAAGACCTTACATCTGTAAAACATGTAACAAGGGCTTCACTCAGTCAAATGACCTGGACAAGCACCTACGTGTCCATACAGGAGAAAGACCTTACATCTGTAAAACATGTAACAAGGTCTTCAGTCAGTCAAGTAACCTGGACAGGCACCTGTGTGTCCACACAGGAGAAAGACGTTACGTCTGTAAAATATGTAACAGGCGCTTCATTCATTCAAGTAGCCTGGACACGCACCTGCGTGTCCACACCGGAGAAAGACCTTACATCTGTAAAATATGTCACAAGTGCTTCATTAAGTCAGGTCACCTGGACAGGCACCTACGTGTCCATACAGGAGAAAGACCTTATATTTGCAAAAATTGTAACAAGAGTTTCAAACGGCCAAGTCACCTGAAGCAGCATCAGCGTATCCACACTGGAGAATAACCCAAAGTGGATTCCAGAGTGTCAGATTGACAGGCAGCCAGTCAGCCGTTCACTACAAGTACACAGCAGAACGTTAGCCACGATCCCCAGGCTTTCATCTGCGCTGCGAGATGAGACCCTGGAATCACGGTACATCAAAACGACTGGAAAAAGTCAGGACTTCCGGTTTGTTAAATTCCGCCGGATGTTGTCATTTTTCCAGCCAATTACGGCGCACTGCTCCTGAAAATAAATACCCCACGGAAACATTTTATTTCTCCCTTTGTGCTCGCAAAGACGTAAATGTTTACAAGATGAAATCGTGTGTGCACTTTGCACACTTCTATAAATGCTTTGTTCGTTGGAATCTTTCTTTTTTTCTGAAAATAAGAGTGAACAAGTCAAGTCGCTAGTAAGGACTGCACAGGGTTGCTTCTCTGGGGACTGTAAAAATGATAACTTCCGCAACTAACCTATACAGTCTCAAAAGCGCACCGTTTGCCCAGGGTGGCAGAATGTGTATTTTGAATAGTGTGCAGTGATGGCCCCAGAGGTGTATCAGGCCACCCACTGCGGTGTGTAGAGTTATTTTGTTGTAATTTGCTACCAATATGTCTAACCCCCATGCTGCGTATAACAGACATTCGTATCAGAACAATACAAAAACAGCATAAAAACCCACAGAGCTAAACAGGCCTCACTAACTTACACAGGAAGGCATCGACTATGGAAGGTCCCGCAAAAAAATAAATCCAAATCATTTTTACCAGATGGCAGCACCTATTTTTTTTCCAAATCAGCTCATGCGAACAATACATGCCTTGTATGCCAAAAGTAACTTGTTGATGAAAATGAACAGAAAAGGTTTTGAAGAAGTAGGAACCGAGGAACGGCAGCATTATTTTGAAGTTTCCATGTTTATTGCAGTCTTGGTCACAAAACCCACCACCAGCCTGTTGGCTGGTGGGACGACAACACACACACAACACACAACACACACACACACACACCACACACCCACACACACACACACACACACACACACACACACACACACACACACACACACACACACACACACACACAACTGGCAGTACATACAGGATAACAGGAGTTCAAGCAGGACAAGCAGTTAAGTCACCTGAAGCAGCATCAGTGTATCCACACTGGAGAATAACCCAAAGTGGATTCCAGAGTGTCAGATTGACAGGCAGCCAGTCAGCCGTTCACTACCAGTACACAGCTAGACTGTTATAGCCTCGATCTCCAGGCTGGAATCTTTTTATTTATTTTTTTCTTTTTTTCTGAAAATAAGAGTGAACAAGTCAAGTCGCTAGTAAGGACTGAACACCCATGCTGCGTATAACAGACCTTCGTATCAGAACAATACAAACAGTATAACTTACAAAGACTATATTTCGGGTTTCACCCCAACCTCCTAAAGTTAGAAGTTGTCACATTCCAAATTAATCATTGCCATGACACTGTTCTTAACCATTTGTAGTCAGGTGTCTTTTTAGTTTATTTCTGTGAGTGACAGCTGAGGACTCCTCTTACTGCGCTGCTAAGGTGTCAAGCATTTTAGTGAAACGGCCAATTGTATACTAATTTAATATTGCAATGTTGCAATGTGAAATGTGGTTCATAAATACACAACATTTGTCTTTGCCGAAACGTTGAAACGCCATCATTCTAACACGCATCCTAAATACAAAGACCTTTATTCACTGAACCGCTCAGTGTGATTGAAAAGTGGAATACGGAAAAAAGTAGCTGCATTTCGCTGCCCCGCCAACCACTACAAAAATCAAGTTGAGAATCCAGCGCAATAAGCCGAGTATGGACGGGGAAAATGCTAAGTAAGTCTGTACTTGGTACAGTGCAGACTTTCGCGTTGCACAGAAGTAGGCCATGGCCTCCTCGTCACCATTACGTCATCACCTAAACCAGCCCATTGGAGCACCCCGAGGAACGTCCGACTGCCGACCGCCCGTTACCGACCACTGCACACCGATCACTTAATTGTGCTCGCTCCATTCATTTTTAAAAAACAAGTAGGTAACTAGATCTGAATAAAGGATGTATATCTGTTACCTAACCTTATTACCTCACGATCAACACACACATAGTGGACACCACTTTCGGTCGGACGAACCAAATTACTTGTGCGCTCTGCTTGTTTAAGTACTAATAGTGTGCCAAATCCAGAACACATACACAAACTGCAACAACTACTGAGCAAAGTGGTGTTGTTATTTGTCATTGCATGGTGACAGTTTGTGGTTGAGGTCGCCTTGCTCTAAGCTCAGCTGATATAATATGAAAAAACACATTAGTGACAAAGCCCTTTAGTGATTGGAAACAGACTAAGAACACCTTGACTCAGCCCTCATCAAAGAGTATTTGTAATATCAGCCGTTCAGGGAAAATCTCTGAAGGTATGACGTCTCCCCAGACTCAGGTTGGCTCTACTGAGCGTCCACATGGCTTAACGTCTCAGGTCAACCTTCATGGATACGCAAAGAGGAACAACGATGACCTGGACTGTCCAAAGCAGAGCAATGACCAGATCCTCTCAGCCGCCTGCCAGACGACCAACAGCTCTTTGAGCGGCCAGGAACAGGAAGACACGAACCAACCAAGATGCTTCCGTCATCAACAGCTTACCAAGACCACTGTAACTGAACCAGGAGAAGAAGTGAAGAGTCAGCGGACGACTTACACAGCAAGGAAACGCCACGTCTGTGAATATTGTGGAAAGAGCTTCGGTTCATTGCATCACCTGGAGAGACACAAGCGCATCCACACAGGTGAAAAACCCTTCCACTGTGAACATTGTGACAAGAGCTTCAACCGTCCAGACAATTTGAAAATACACCTGCGTATCCACAGTGGAGAGAAGCCCTACCGTTGCAGACATTGTAACAAGGTCTTCAATCAGTCAACTAACCTGGACGTGCACGTACGTGTCCATACAGGAGAAAGACCTTACATCTGTAAAACATGTGACAAGGGCTTCATTCACTCAACTAACCTGGACGTGCACCTACGTATCCACACAGGAGAAAGACCTTACATCTGTGAAACGTGTAACAAGGTCTTCAGTCAGTCAAGTCACCTGGACAGGCACCTACGTATCCACACCGGAGAAAGACCGTACATCTGTCAAATATGTCACAAGTGCTTCATTGAGTCAGGTCACCTGGACAGGCACCTACGTGTCCATACAGGAGAAAGACCTTATATTTGCAAAAATTGTAACAGGAGTTACAAGCAGTTAAATCACCTGAAGCAGCATCAGCGTATCCACACTGGAGAATAACCCAAAGTGGATTCCAGAGTGTCAGATTGACAGGCAGCTAGTCAGCAGTTCACTACCAGTACAAAGCTAGAACCTTATAGCCTTAATCTTCAGGCTGGAATCTTTTTATTTTTTTATTTTTTTCTGAAAATAAGAGTGAACAAGTCAAGTCGCTAGTAAGGACTGAACCCCCATGCTGCGTATAACAGACCTTGGTATCAGAACAATACGAACAGTATAACTTACAAAGACTATATTTCGGGTTTCACCCCAACCCCCTGAAGTTAGAAGTTGTTACATTCCAAATTAGTCATCTTCATGACACCGTCCCTAACCATTTGTAGTCAGGTGGCTTTTTGGTTTATTTATGTAGAGTGACAGCTGAGGACTCCTCTTACTGTCCTGCTAAGGTATCAAGCATTTTAGTGAAACAGCCAATTGTATACTGATTTAATATTGCGATGTTGCAATGTGAAATGTGGTTCATAAATACACAACATTTGTCTTTGCCGAAACGTTGAAACCTGAAACGCCATCATTCTAACACGCATCCTAAATACAAAGACCTTTATTCACTGAACAGTTCAGTATGATTAAAAAGTGGAATACGGAAAAAGTAGCTGCGTTTCGCTGCCCCGCTGTTACAGTTTCCAAACAATAAGGTAACAAAGTTATATTGGCTCAAATGGAAACCATGACATAAGAGAAGGACATCAACAAAGTAGCAAGTTTTAAGGATTTTATTTCCCAAAAGTATTTGATTACATTTAGTACAGGTACAGCATGGCTGGTTTAAGCTGGTATAGTTAAGTAATCTGATTACTAGTAATATATTACATTTACTCAATTACCTTTACTGGGGTACCTTACCAAACAAACGGAGAACAAAGGAGGACCTGGAGATGCCAAAGGAACAGAAGGAGGGGGGGCCCAGGCCACCCCCTATAGGGACGTCGAAGCCGGGCCCGACCCCTCCCCTAACTCAACAAATTAATCCTAAACTCAAAAGTAAAAAGGTCTAACGAAAACAAAGCTGCCGGCCATCTCCAGGCCAAACAGAAATAACAAACTAAACTAAAGAGAACTGAAACAAACAAAGGCTGACAAGAGCTGCTGAGTTGTTGCTGGTTCTGTGTCTGCCCTCAGACTGAGCTGGCTGGCTTTTATGCAGAGGAGGAGCATGGGTAATTGGGAACCTGCTGCAGGTGCCAGCTGGGCGTGTACTCTGAGTGAGGGAGAGACAGAGGGAGTTAGACACTGATTAACAGAGTGTGTGTGACTGTGTGTGTGTGTGTGTGTGTGTGTGTGTGTGTGTGTGTGTGTGTGTGTGTGTGTCTGCTGTCCTGGCCACACGCAACACCCCCACCCTATGATGGAGAACACCGGGAGAGAAACGTGAGGTAATTCAATCATCAGAAAAACAGCGTGACAGAGTATCGGCCAGGACATTATCTTTTCCACGGACATGCCTGACCTCCACGTCGAAGTACTGCAAGAAAAGAGACCATCTCATTAACCTCCGATTGGTGTTCCGCATCTGGTTCAGGAAAACGAGGGTTATGATCAGTATAAACGAGGGTAGGCTCATTAGAGGAGCCAACATAAACCTCGAAATGCTTTAGAGCCAAAATAAGCGCTAGCGCTTCTTTTTCAACTGTGGAATACACACGTTGATGCCGATTAAATTTTTTGGAGTAATACGAGACCGGGTGCTCAATACCATCATCCCCATCTTGTAGCAGCACCGCACCCGCCCCGGTATCACTTGCATCCACAGCGAGTTTAAACGGCCGCTCGAACGCTGGTGCAGCAAGAACTGGAGCATTAGTTAACAAGGCTTTTACACCATCAAATGAGTGCTGACAGCTCGGAGACCATTTGTATCGCACCTTCGGGCTCAACAAGTCGGTTAACGGGGCTGCGACGGCAGAGAAATTTTTGCAGAAACTTCGATAATAGCCTGCCATACCTAGAAACCGCATGAGACCACGGCGGGTGGCAGGAGGAGGAAACGAAAGGATGGCTTCCACCTTCGAATGGACAGGCTTGACTTGACCCCGACCCACAATTTTGCCAAGGTATGTGACGGTTTGCCTGCCCGAACTCACATTTGGCCAGATTTAAGGTGAGGTTAGCCTCACCCAACCTGCCAAATACTGCACGAAGTTGCTGGATGTGTTCATCCCATGTACTGGAATAAACAACAATGTCATCTAAATATGCCTCGCAGCCCTGTAGACCCGACAGAACTGTGTTGACTAAACGCTGGAATGTAGCTGGAGCGTTTCTAACACCGAAAGGCATGACTGTGTACTCTAGGAAAGCATCAGGGGTCACAAAGGCAGAAATGGCTTGAGCCCTACGTGTTAACGGCACCTGCCAGTATCCTTTCAGAAGATCAAGCTTTGTAACGTATTTGGCACGGCCAACCTTATCGACACAATCGTCAATCCTAGGTAGTGGAAAACAGTCGGGTTTTGTGACACCATTCACTTTCCTGTAGTCAGTACAGAACCGATCCGAGCCGTCAGATTTAGTGGCCAATAAGCAAGGTGAACTCCAAGCACTAGTGCTAGGAATAGCGATGCCATTTTCAAGCATATAGTCCACCTGCTTTTGGAGACGAAGCCTTTTTTCTGGATTAACGCGGTATGCGTGTTGTTTAATTGGCGGGGAATTACCGACGTCAATGTCGTGCTGCAACACATGCGTACGGGTCGGCACATCTGAAAAGAGATTTGTATTAGAGCCAATCAACCTCATCACATCCTCACGTTGAGACTGAACCAGATTTGGAAGGCAATCATGAAGATTAACAAGCATCTCAGAATTTTTAAGTCGGCCATGAGTGACATCAGTAGAGATACCTACAATATCATCGTGATCATCCTGAGTGTCAGGAGGAGGAACACTGGCGTTGCTAGACAGTGCCAGGGCCACCTTGTCTGGATCGCCAATGTCACCAGACGGCTTGGGTGGAACACTGACACCTGCCCCTTCAGGCGGGTTGGAACCAGGCTGGGAATCTCTGTCAAAGTAAGGTTTTAGCATGTTAACATGACACAGCCTACTCCGACGCCGGCGTTCAGGGGTATCGATGATGTAGTCACGGTCACCAATTTTCTTTTTAACCAAATAAGGGCCACTGTAACGTGCCTGCAAAGCAGAACCAGGAATGGGCAATAAAACCAACACCGGGACTAAAACTCCTGGATTTCGCGTCCCTGTCAAACAGTTTTTTCATTTTTGCCTGTGCAATGGTCATGTTTTCTTTAGCCAATTCACATGCACGGTGAAGTTTGGAACGGAATTTGGACACATAGTCGAGGAGGTTCTGAGGTTTGCTGTCACCCAACCACTTCTCCTGCAAAAGCCTCAGGGGCCCTCTGACTGTGTGTGCAAATACCAGCTCGGCAGGGCTAAAGCCGAGTGACTCCTGTACCACCTCACGAGCGGCAAAGAGGAGGAGATGGACCCCCTCGTCCCAGTCCTTTTCAGACTCTAGACAGTAGGTGCGCAACATCCCTTTTAATGTCCTGTGAAAACGTTCAATGGCGCCCTGACTTTCCGCATGATAAGCACTTGAACAGACATGAGTGATGTTAAGTTGCTTCATTACTTGGGAAAAGACACGCGACATGAAGTTCGAACCCTGGTCCGACTGGACAACTCGCGGCAGGCCGAAAGTAGAAAAGAATTTGACCAGAGCCTTAACAACAGCTGGAGCCGTAATAGAACGCAGTGGGATGGCTTCAGGAAAGCGAGTTGCAGTACACATAATGGTTAAGAGGAACTTGTTACCGCTCTTAGTGCGAGGCAAAGGCCCCACACAGTCAATTTGCACACGCTCGAATGGTTCACCAATAACAGGAATCGGATAGAGTGGGTATGGAGAAATGACCTGACTTTTGGCAACCTGGCATACATGACACGTTTTGCAATGGTGACGAACGTCACCCTTTAGACGTGGCCAAAAGAAATACCGCAAGATGCGATCGTACGTCTTGTTAATGCCAAGGTGACCAGAAAGTGGGTTGTCATGGGCAAGCTTCAACACTTCACTTCGATATGCTTGAGGGATAACAACTTGTTCCACAACGCCCCAATCATCATGATCAGAGAGACGTGAAGGTGTCCACTTGCGCATGAGAACATCATTTTTCAGAAAGAAACCTGTAGACAAATCCTCTAGCGCCTCTCCTGAAACAACACTTTCAAAGAGAGGAGCTAGTGATGCGTCCTGCTTCTGATCGGCAACTAGCTGCTCACGAGACATGCATATTTTCGAGTCAATTTGAGGCAAAACAGACTGGGAAGGAACATCTGGAGAGGCAGGTGGAGCAGCTGAACAGTCAACCAGAAGACTGTCAGACAGCTCCCCTTCAGCCTCGAGCTTCTGACGCTCGGCCATTGCCCGCGTCACGGCACATACTGAAAAGACCTTTGGAAATTTTGAAGCTAAATCATCAGCGTGTTCTGGCAGAGGGACAGAAATGACCTCAGGGTTAATGAGCATTTTACCACCAGCCAAATCGTTGCCCAAAAGGAGTAACTCCCTCAATTGGAAGTTGGGAACGAAGCCCCACCTTAACGGAACCCTTAACAAGATCAGAATCAAGGTAAATGTTGTGGAGCGGCAGACCCACGTACTGCATATCCAACCCTCTGACCAGAACATCTGATTGAACAGCAGACTTTTCTGAAAACGGCAACACATGCTCTAGTATTACAGACTGGTTGGACGCAGTGTCCCTGATGATATTAACAGGTACCATTGGTTCTCCCTCTGACAGCGAGACAAAACCCTTCATCAGAAATGGCTGAAATTCAGGGTCAGGAGTGCAAACTGGCTGCACTGCAACAGGAGGTGAAGACTGAGTTTTAATCAAAGCAACGGCTTTAGGAGACTGGGACTTGTTTTTCAGAGCGTAACACCTATTTATAGTGTGACCAACTTTTTTGCAGTAGTTACAAGTAGGCTTTTCTTTTGCCCCCTCCCCACCCTCTGACTTGTCTAACTTCTCCTCACCCACCCGTTTAGCAAAAGGTTTTGCTGAGTCCGATTGAGAATTGTTAGATTTGTCTGAGTGGACTGGTGGTTAGATTTGCGCCATGGAGGGTTAGAATTGTGCTCTGAAGACACATTCTTCTCAAAACTGTCTTTGTGAATGAGCACAAACTCATCCGCAAGGACAGTAGCAGCTGAAAGAGTGGTGGCTTTCTGCTCATTAACATAGGTTGCAATCCTATCTGGGAGGCAGTTCTTAAACTCCTCGAGCAAGATAAGCTCACGCAGCTGATTAAAGTCAGCGACCTTGGATGACTGACACCAACGGTCAAATAAAGCCTCCTTTTCTCTGCCAAACTCAGCAAAAGTATGATTATCAGTTTTTTTTAAACCTGCGAAACTTCTGTCTATAGGCCTCCGGAACAAGCTCAAAGGACCTAAGCACTGCAGCTTTAACCTTCTCATAATCAAGAGAGTCATCAGGTGATAAAGAGGCGTATGCCTCCTGGGCTTTCCCAGTTAGCACACATTGCAACAATAATGGCCAGACTTTTCTGGGCCATTTCAAGGTGTCGGCAGTACGTTCAAAGAGAGTGAAGTACTTGTCGACATCTTTACCATTAAATGGAGGGATCATGCGGATGCATTTGTTAACATCAAATTCAGGCTGTGCAACACTGACATGAGGAGGAGAGGCCTGGTTAAGTTCTAGTTCTCTCAAACGTATTTTAGTCTGCTCCTCCAACTCAATTTTCTTCATTTCAATTTTGGCTGCATTTTCCTGCTCCTGTAGTTTAAGCCTGGCTGCCCTCTCATTATCCTTGTCCTGCAACTCTAAGCGGCGCAACTCTAGCTCCAACTCCAACCTCCTGATTTCAGAATTGTCTGACTTAGCAGGTGAAGAAACGGTAGCAGGATCAAGCTCTACTGGTTTGGCCGGGGAGGCGGCCATACCTGGGTCAGGCAAAATGCCTTGATTAAACAAGCCCGCCCATAACTCAGCTTTAATTGTCTTTTTAGCTTTAGTACTCGAGACCTTAATATTGTAGTGATCAGCAATGTCAATTAAGTTGTCCTTTGTACATTTATGGAAAACCTCAAGGGAAGGCTGTTTAGCAAAATCCTCCAAATTGAAATCCATTTTGAAAAACTAAATGGCTTACCTAAGTATAGAAAACTTTACCGCAAAGCGACAAAAACGAGCGCAAAAAAGGGGACAAATTGCAAAAGCAATTAAAGGCTTAAGGCCACAAAAGTACTACAAAAGCACTACAAAAACGCTCGCAAAAATATACACTAAGGCAAAAGCCAAACGATGAGACACAGACCAGCAAGAACAAAAGCCCTACTGCTCAAACCAGTTCTCAATTAGTGATGTCCTAATTAGGGGTGTGCACAAACTAAAGGCTTAACAATGCAAGTAATCAATTTCAGAACCTGAGTATAATTAAGCTAATTAATACTACAGAAAATACTTTGCAAGAAAAGAGAGCCTAAAGTAAATCAATTGAATCAATTAAGGTGGACAAAATAATTCCAAACCTTACAAAAAATTTCAATTGTGCACACCAAAAGAGTTAATTAATTTCAAAGTTAGGAAAAGTAATTAAATGTTTAGTTTTGACGAGCCCCCATTATGTTACAGTTTCCAAACAATAAGGTAACAAAGTTATATTGGCTCAAATGGAAACCATGACATAAGAGAAGGACATCAACAAAGTAGCAAGTTTTAAGGATTTTATTTCCCAAAAGTATTTGATTACATTTAGTACAGGTACAGCATGGCTGGTTTAAGCTGGTATAGTTAAGTAATCTGATTACTAGTAATATATAGAGTACATTTACTTAATTACTTTTAGCGGAGTATCTTACCAAACAAAAGGGAACAAAGGAGGACCTGGAGATGCCAAAGGAACAAAAGGAGGGGGGGGCCAGGCCACCCCCTATAGGGACGTCGAAGCCGGGCCCGACCCCTCCCCTAACTCAACAAATTAATCCTAAACTCAAAAGTAAAAAGGTCTAACGAAAACAAAGCTGCCAGCCATCTCCAGCCAAACAGAAATAACAAACTAAACTAAAGAGAACTGAAACAAACAAAGGCTGACAAGAGCTGCTGAGTTGTTGCTGGTTCTGTGTCTGCCCTCAGACTGAGCTGGCTGGCTTTTATGCAGGAGGAGGAGCATGGGTAATTGGGAACCTGCTGCAGGTGCCAGCTGGGCGTTGTACTCTGAGTGAGGGAGAGACAGAGGGAGTTAGACACTGATTGACAGAGTGTGTGTGACTGTGTGTGTGTGTGTGTGTGTCTGCTGTCCTGGCCACACGCAACACCCGCCAACCACTACAAAAATCAAGTTGAGAATCGTGCGCAATAAACCAAGTATGGACGGGACATGCCAACTAAGTCTGTACTTGGTACAGTGCAGACTTTCGCGTTGCACAGAAGTAGGCCATGGCCTACTCGTCACCATTACGTCATCACCTAAACCAGCCAAATGGAGCACCCCGAGGGACGTCCGACTGCCGACCGCCCGCTACCGACCACTGCACACCGATCACTTAATTGTGCTCGCTCCATTCATTTTAAAAAACAAGCAGGTAACTAGATCTGAATAAAGGATGTATATCTGTTACCTAACCTTATTACCTCACGATCAACACACACATAGTGGACACCACTTTGGGTCGGACGAACCAAATGACTTGTGCGTGCTGCTTGTTTAAGTACTAATAGTGTGCCAAATCCAGAACACATACACAAACTGCAACAACTCCTGAGCAAAGTGGTGTTGTTATTTTGTCATTGAATGGTGACAGTTTGTGGTTGAGATCGGCCTGCTCTAAAGCTCAGCTGATATAATAAGAAAAAAACACATTAGTGACAAAGCCCCCTAGTGGTGATTAGAGAATAGACTCACCTTGACTCATCAAAAGTGTATTTGTAATATCAGCCGTCGTCTCAGAGGGAAAATCTCAAAAGGTATGACGTCTCCCCAGACTCAGGTCGGCTCTACAGAGCGTCTGCATGGCTTAACGTCTCAGGTCACCTTCATGAATACACAATGAGGAACCACGATGACCTGGACCGCCCAATGCAGAGCAATGACCAGATCCTCTCCGCCGCCTGTCAGAAGACCGACAGCTCTTTGAGCGGCCAGGAACAGGAAGATATGAACCAACCAAGATGTTCCGTCATCAACAGCTTACCAAGACTACTGTAACTGAACCAGGAGAGGAAGTGAAGAGTCGCCGACGACTTACACAGGAAGGAAAAACGGCACATCTGTGAACATTGTGAAAGAGCTTCGGTTCATTGCATAAGCTGGAAAGACATGAGCGCATCATCCACACAGGTGGAAAACCCTTCCATGTGAACATTGTGAAAAGAGCTTCAACTGTCGATACACTTTTTAAAAATACACCTGCGTATCCACAGTGGAGAGAGAAGCCTACTGTTGCAGACATTGTAACAAGGTCTTCAGTCAGTCAACTAACCTAGACAAGCACTACGTGTCCACACAGGAGAAAGACCTTACATCTGTGAAACGTTGTAACAAGGTCTTCAGTCAGTCAAGTCACCTGGACAGGCACCTGCGTATCCACACAGGAGAAAGACCTTACATCTGTAAAATATGTAGCAAGCGCTTCAATCAGTCAAATGACCTGGACACGCACCTACGTGTACACACAGGAGAAAGACCTTACATCTGTAAAATATGTCACAAGTGCTTCATTCAGTCAGTGACTGGACACAACACCTACGTGTCCACACAGGAGAAAGACCTTATATTTGCAAAAATTGTAACAAGAGTTTACAAGCAGTTAGGTCACTGAAGCAGCATCAGCGTATCCACACTGGACAAGAACCCAAAGTGGATCCCAGAGTGTCAGATGACAGGCAGCCAGTCAGCAGTTCACTACCAGTAGACAGCTAGAACATTAGACTCGATTCTCAGGCTTTCATCTGCGCTGCGAGATGAGACCCTGGAATCACGGGTACCCCAAAACGACTGAAAAAGTCAGGCATTCCGGTTTGTTAACTTCCGCCGGATGTTGACATTTTTCCAGCCAATTACGGCGCAGTGGCTTCCGAAAATCAATACCCCATGGAGGAAACATTTTATTTCTCCCTTTGTGCAAGCAAAGACGTAAATGTTTAAAAGTGACATCGTGTGCATTTTGCACACTTCTATTATGCTTTGTTCGTTGGAATCTTTTTTTTTTTTTATTTTAAAGAGTGAACAAGT
>CM076982.1:44834134-44909171 GCA_039105355.1 Benthosema pterotum | reverse complement strand
ATGTTATGCTTAGCTGTTTGCTAGCTGGTTGTTTAGCTTAGCAGTTTGGGCAGGGGCTTACTAAAAGGTCTATTATGACATATAGGCCTGCGATATTGAGATTAACAGGCAAATTAAGGGTTGCTCTAAAATACCAAGTAGGCCATGGCCGCATTTTTGCATGAGCTGAGCGAGCGATCCAAAATCAAACTAGATCAGTGCATTTCGTGGCACAGGTCTCCCACCAGCCAGATCAGGATGTGGCCTCCTTGTGGCACTATAATAAGCCAATGTGAAAGGATGCTATTCATAGTTACCTGATTGATGGGAACTGAAGAAGGTACTATGAACCAACGAAGGGTGCTAGCACGAGTGGGTCCTTAAGATGGGGAAGGGAGTGACGTATTAGTTGACGTAAGGTCAACCCTGACCGACCTGGACCATGCACGGACGGACGAACACACAGACACAGGTTGTAAAATATACTCTCCACCATACTGGTGGAGACAACCAGGCCAGATCAGTTGTGGCCTTCCTGGTGGCCTACTTGTACATAAGCAGAGCGAGCTAATATGATGACATCACCTAAACCGGCCAATCGGGTGCGGCCTGGACCGTGCACGGACGGACGAACAGACAGACGTTTACTTTTACAAAGTAAATTGCAAAACCTGGTTGTGGCCTGGTCCCTAACCAAACCACCACCAGAAGCCTTAGTTCAAACGCCACTACACACTAAAAACTGGATAGTTAGAAATAATCCGATCTGAGTTATTTTGTAACCCAAATGCTATGTTGAAAGGGACCAGCGCAACCTCTTGTTTACTTCAACACAGTTACCAATAGTAACCCAGAAGTTGAGGTAAGATATAATCCAATTCTCTGCTTATAATGAACCCAGGGTTGTAGTCAATTTAACTTCATTTTGCCCACCCAATCCAAAAGTTGCATTGCAATGACCCAGGCCGTTAGTTTCTTAACACAAATTCCAATTCCCGCTCTTAACATAGATCTACCTAATCAAACATAGTTCAGGACCACTGCTATTGCGCAGATCTACGGCAATCATTGCATAATAGCGCAATTGGCCTACTGATACCGTCCTAATGCAAATGGCCATTGCATCACTAGCCTCTTTCTTCTAGCTGAAGGGCCCAAATAAAGACGAACCGTCCTCTTCCTCTGCTCTGACAATTAAATCTATGTTTTGCCTCCACATCTACAGTATATAAGAGAGGATTATCATATAACAAGAGGTTTCTTCAACTATGCCTGTATCTTCTGCTGACATGTGGCTATGGATAGAATCATAGGAATTGAGACATAGAAAGGAATATTCCTTCCACACTCTGTCCTAGATCTATAGGGAAGTTGTTGAGGCATTTCATTTAGACGGATGCTATGCTAAAAGCTAGCCGTTTCGTAATGAATAGTGCCACAGACCAAGTGCAAATTTGCTTCATTAAGGCATACCATGGCAACAGTTTGTGGTGGTGGATTTCACAACCAGAAAATACAAGATGCACTGTGTCGAAAATTAGTAGACGTCGAGTGGGAAGAGAGACACAGAACTAGATAGATAGGTAGAAAGCCAGGCAACAGCAGGCATTTGGGTGGACAGACAGACTGACGGGGAAATGTTTTCTTGGACTGTTTTCAAAGCAGGAGGACCAAAGCGATTTCGTCATGCTTCTGTAGCAGTGGGGAACTATCTCTATTCCTTTGGAGGCAGTGATGATGAATGGACAGACAACGACATGAAGCAAATGGATGTGCATGTCTTCACCCCTGTGTCTTTAAGGTGGAAGAAGTTGCCTCCAGAGGAACCTGGAAGAGGAGAACGCCACCTACAGGTTCCTTCCATGTGCAATGGACACACAGCTGTGTTGATAGAGGGTACAGTATATCTGGGGAGGCTATCCGTATTGCAGTGTCCTCTATGCATATGATGTAGACGACCACAGATGGTTCAAACCCAGTGTTTCTGGGACAGTTCCAGGGGAGAGGTGCAACCACTCAGCCTGTTGTTGAAGAAGGTCATGTTCATCCATGGAGGATCCAACAATCAGACTCAACGCACTAAATGACATGTACAAGTTGGACACCAGCACAATGATCTGGACTTTAATCAACACCAGAGGAACTCTTTACCTGTTTCATCAAGTCACACACCGCCACCATCATTGGACAAAAATGTTTGTATTTGGCGTTGTGAGTACGACCCAGCGAAAGACGGGGTACACAACAACATTAGAGTGTTTGACACAGAGACAAACAGCTGGATAAACACACCTTCTGCACAGCTTCTTCCAGGAGGACGATTCGGGCATTCAGCATTTACCTACAATGGAGAGCTGTATACATTTGGTGGCTTTAAACGGTAACCAGGACTTAAATGATGTGTGGTAAATTCAATCCAGAGACCTTCTCCTGGAAGAAGGTTGAGCCCAAGGGTAAAGGACCAGGTCCATTGTACTGTATGTGCTGTTGCATTGTGGGAGGACAAATAATACTTTTTGGAGGATTGAAAGGAGATTACACTACTCTCTCTAATGAGCTGTTCATATTAGACATGAGTCCTAGTCTTAAGACGTTATGTAAACTAGCAGTTATTCAGTACGCTCTGGACCAATCAGAACTACCACACGACATCAGGTGGAGTTGGCAGCCGTGACCAAGAAATAGCATGAGGACTACGGTGATGTCATAGCAAACATCCTACCAACAAGGCTCACATCGAGTTGTGACCATGAGCTTACAGTTCTACCATGTGATGTGTGTGCACGTGCGTGCTTGTGTGTGTGTGTGTGTGTGTGATCAATGTTGCGTGATGACAGGAGCGCCCCTCACTTCACAATGATTCTTTTTTGTCCCCACCGTAAGGTGGTGACTATGTTTCGCCCCCTGTCCGTCCGTGCACACGTCCATCTGTTCACACGCCTGTTACGCCACCCGCATGGTGACGTAACAGCATGGTGGTGATCCGTCTAATCCGTTCACACGTCTGTCTGCACACACGTTTTGTCTGTCCAGACGCCTGTTACTGTAACAGTTGCCTGCAGGGGTGAAACATAGTCACCGCCAGTGACTGTGTCTTCACCCTGACCCAAGACGGTGGAGACCCTAGTCTTATGTAGAAGTGTAGACTTGTACGTTTCTAAATGCTCTGATGAACTGAAAAGGTGGGCCTTGTTGCAATGCTTTATCAGTCAGTGTGTCATGACAGTGACATGACAGTAATTGGCGTTGTATTGAGTTGTGTTTTTCATGTAAAAGGTAGGCCTACCCATTCTGCAAACGTTGTTCGATTGATTGATCGATAAATCAAACAATCAATCATTTTAAGCCTTTGAAAGTCGACAGCAGTATTTCCAGAGGTCTCCTCAGCACTTTCATACAAGGGTCTATTTGTTACCAACTCTTATCATTTAGCTGTGGGACCTTCAGGACCATTGGATGAAAACCACTGTCTTTAGAGCCAATAGGAACACATTAAGCTTAGTAAACACACACTGTGCGCAACACCCTAATGGTCCCCCATGCTACAATATGTTTATACTGAACACTAATGTTGCATTGTCTGGCTCATATAAATATGAATGCAGATTTATGTGTGAATCCATATACATTCTTTATATAAGACAGAAGTCCTTTGCAAATCAACAAGTGTGTTCATAACAACAGGCCAATGTCCTTTCTGTTGTTTTCTAGGCAGGAGTGCATATGCCACCAGGATTTCCATGTTAGTTTATTAGAGGTGACTTTGAGACTTTTTGGGTTGTTTTTTGTTCTTCATAAAGATTGCCATGGTTACTGTATCTGTTGGGATTTTCTGGGAATTGTTTCTTAGGTTTCCTTCACACCAGAACGATTTTACTGCGATTATAAAACGAATCCTGTTGCGTATTGTCAGCACATGCGCCTCATATGGCAGTGTGTGGAGTCTCCATTCGGACCCTAATTCTACTCCACCCAAGGACGGGTGTTTTATTTATTCGCTTCAAAACGCAGAAGAGTGCAGATTACTGCACGTGTGAATGCAAACGCCTTAACACTAGAACGACTCAGGGGTCGTGAGGACCCCTTTTTGAGATTTTGAAGTGGATTTTCTCTGCCTGTGGATGATCTGAAAAGTTTCCCTTCCATTACATGTACTGTAAATATTTCTAAATATGAATTTAGAAGCGATTCTACCTTCCATGACTGGTCATTTCGGGTCTGTGAACCTGTTGTCACCCTCCTGGAGGACCGTGCACGGACGGATGGACAGACAGGGGAGTCGTGAGAAAACCATTTTTCTAGCCTTATGTTTCCAATAGAGATGAAAAAAGAGCAGTTTACTTTTACAAAGTAAACTGCAAAACCTGGTTGTGGCCTGGTCCCTAACCAAACCCACCACCCAAAGCCTTAGTTTTCAAACGCAACTACACACTAAAAACTGGGTAGTTAGAAATAATCCGAGTTATTTTTTAACACCAAATGCTATGTTGAAAGGGAACAGCGCAACCTCTCGATTACCAAATGTAACCCAGAAGTTGATTTAAATAAATAATCCAATTCTCTGCTTACAATGACCCAGGCTTGTAGTCAATTTAACACAATGTATGCATTGATTTCATTTTCCCCACCCAATCCAAAAGTTTGCATTGCAATGACCCAGGCCGTAATTTCTTGACACAATTCCCGCTCTTAATGTAGATCTACGCTAATCAAACATAGTTCAGACCGCTGCCATTGCCGCAGATCTACGGGAATCGCGGGAATAGCACAATTGTCCTACTGATACCGTCCTAATGCAAATGGCCGTTAGATCACTAGCCTCTTCCTTCTAGCTGAGGGGCCCAAATAAAAGATGAACCGTCCTCTTCCTCTGCTCTGACAGTTCAATCTCTATTTGGCCTCCACATCTACTGTATATGGGAGAGGATTATCATATAACAGGAGGTTTCTACACAGGCATACGCCTATGCCTGTATCTTCTCGTGACATCTGGCAAGTGTAAATAGAATCATAGGAGTTGAGACATAGAAAGGAATATTCCATCCATGCTCTCTGTCCTAGACTTATAGGGAAGTTGTTGAGGCATTTAATTTAGACGGATGCTATGCTGAAAGCTAGCCGTTTCGCCATGAATAGTGCCACAGACCAAGTGAGAATTTGCTTCATTAAGGCCTACCATGGCAACAGTTTGTGGTGGGTGGGATTTCACACCAAAAAATACAAGATGCACCGTGTTGAAAATTACTGAAGACGTCGAGAGGGAAGAGAGACGCAGAACTAGATAGATAAGTAGAAAGCCGGCAAGCAGGCATTTGGGTGGACAGACAGACTGACGGGGAAATGTTTTCTTGGACTGTTTTCAAAGCAGGAGGACCTAAGCGATTTCGTCATGCTTCTGTAGCAGTGGGGAACAAACTCTATTCCTTTGGAGGCAGGGATGATGAATGGACAGACAACGACATGATGAAGCAAATGGATGTGCATGTCTTCACCACTGTGTCTTTAAGCTGGAAGAAGTTGCCTCCAGAGGAACCTGGAAGAGGAGAACGCCACCTACAGGTTCCTTCCATGTGCCGTGGACACACAGCTGTGTTGATAGAGGGTACAGTGTACATCTGGGGAGGCCAACCGTATTGCACTGTCCTCTATGCATATGATGTAGACGAGCACAGATGGTTCAAACCCAGGGTTTCTGGGACAGTTCCAGGGGAGAGGCACAACCACTCAGCCTGTGTGTTGAAGAAGGACATGTTCATCATCCATGGAGGATTAAACAAACAGACTCAACGCACTAATGACATGTACAAGTTGGACACCAGCACAATGATCTGGACTTTAATCAACACCAGAGGAACTCCTTTGCCTGTTTCATCAAGTCACAACAACCGCCACCATCATCGGAACAAAAATGTTTCTATATGGTGGTAGGGAGGACTACCCAGGAAAAGACGGGGTACACAACAACATCAGTGTCTTTGACACAGAGACAAACAGCTGGATGAACACACCTTCGGCACAGCTTCTTCCAGGAGGACGATTAGGGCATTCAGCATTTACCTACAATGGAGAGCTGTATATATTGGGTGGCCATAACGGTAACCAGAACTTAAATGATGTGTGGAAATTCAATACAGAGACCTTCTCCTGGAAAAAGGTTGAGCCCAAGGGTAAAGGACCAGGTCCATTGTGCTGTATGTGCTGTTGCATTGTAGGAAGACATATCATTTTTGGAGGATGGAAAAGATATGACACTACCTCTAATGAGCTGTTCATATTAGAAATGAGTCCTAGTCTTAAGACGTTATGTAAACTAGTAGTTATTCAGTACGCTCTGGACCAATCAGAACTCCCACACGACATCAGGTGGGAATTGGCAGCCATGACCCAAAAATAGCATTGTGGCTTCCACACGGTGATGTCATAGCAAACATCAAAATTGATGAGGCAAAAAAGATGGATCTAAAGGGGCACACAACGACGCTATATAGCATTGTGACTTCCGATAGCATTGTGACTTCCGATATCGCCAAGGATCACATCGAGTTGCGTTCGTGAGCTCTTAGCTCTGCCATTTGTGTGTGTGTGTGTGTGTGTGTGTGTGTGTGTGTGTGTGTGCGTGCGCGCGTTTGTGTGTATCGAGGTTGCATGATGATGCGAGCGCCTCTCACTTCACACGGGTGTGATTCAGTTTCTATGTAAGTGTAAGTGTGTATTTGTACGTCTCCAAACCCTGTTGTAATGCTTTATCAGTGTGTCCTTGACAGTGACAGGCTTCGTATTGAGTTGTGTTTTCATGTGAAATGTAGGCATACCTTTATTGTAGACATTCTGCAAACTGTCAATCAATCAGTCAACCAATCAATAAATTCCTGAAAGGTCTATGACATACAGGCCTGCAATGTTCAGGATTTACCAGTTTTCCAAAAACACTCATTTTTAATATTCTCACAGAAAACTGTTAATAATTGTTTCTGAATCCCCTACAGGAGATAATACTCATGACATTAGTTATGAAGGTTTTAATTACATTACTATTATGTCGTCACCTAAACCGGCCAATCAGAATACTCAGAGTCTTGGGGTTATTTTACTGTCCCAAATCAATAAGCCCATTGATAAAGGACCATTCCACCACTTTTGAATGTATCTTCATATTTTAGGTCTTCACTAATGTAGATGATAAACTATCACTATTTTGTTGTACTTGGTCTGTGTCTCACAGGAGGGCTGTGGGCAGTCCGGATGTGTGTTTCCTGGAAACACATACTGTACCAGGGTTTTCATGTTCTCTTATTTAGGACTTTGAGACTATTTTGTTCTTTGTAAAGAAAATGTTAGTTATGTGCTGTGGTTTTCTGGGCTTGGTTCTTAGTGTAGTTACCTATTTGGATTTTGTTGTTATTTTATTTACTTTATCGAAATGGACTTCACACAGGTGTGATTTTTTTTTGTCTCCACCGTAAGTTGGTGACTATGTTTCGCCCCTGTACACGTCCGTCTGTGCACGCGTTTGTGTGTCCACAACGCCTGTTAACGCCTGTAAAAGTTGTCTTCAGGATGAAACATAGTCACCGCCAGTGACTGTTACGTCACCCGCAGGGTGACGTAACAGTCACTGTAGGTGACTATGTCTTCACCCTGACCCAAGACGGTGGAGACCCTAGTCTTATGTAGAAGTGTGTATTTGCGCAACACCCAAAATGGTCCCCCATGCTACAATATGTTTATACTGAACACATAATGTTGTCTGGCTCATATAAATATGCATGCAGATTTATGTGTGAATCCATATACATTCTTTATATAAGGCAGAAGTCCTTTGCAAATCAACAAGTGTGTTCATAACAACAGGCCGATGTCCTTTCTGTTGTTTTCTAGGCAGGAAATGCATATGCCACCAGGATTTCCATGTTCGCTTATTAGAGGTGACTTTGAGACTTTTGGTTTGTATTTGTTCTTCATGAAGATTGCTATGGTTACAGTATCTGTTGGGGTTTTCTGGGATTGTTTCTTAGGTTGCCTTCACACCAGAACCATTTACTGTGATTAGAACGAATCCTGCTGCATATTGTCAGAACGTGCGCCTCGTATGGCAGTGTGTGGAGTCTCATTCGGACCCTAATTCTACTCCTCCCAAAGACGGTGTGTTTTTTTTTGCTTCAAAACGTAGAGGAGTGCAGATTACTGCACGTGTGAAAGCAATCGCCTTAACACTAGAAAGACAAAGGGGTCGTGAGGACCCCTTTTTGAGATTTTGAAGTGGATTTTCTCTGCCTCTGATGGTCTGAAAAAATTTCCCTTCAACGACTTTTCCAACATATGGACATGAAGAGAATCTAATGAAGAGATCATAGAAGCACTTGGTGCGATATGCCCTGATCCTCATATACAGTAGTTTACACAATGCATTGTATATCTGAGAATGTTGGTGATTTTGTTCCATATTGCACCTTTGCACCATGTTGCAGGTTGCATCAAGAGTTTGCACTTGTAGTGCAGTCCCAGACCAGGAATCCTGATTTTGACGGACAGACAGAAGGACGATGTGTGACCACTTTTTTAGAATTGCTATTACAGTTAAACACAACAGAAACACGATTGTATATGTCAAGGTCCAGAGGTCACAATAATAATCCTAATCATTTTTACTCCATAGAGGAGAAAAACAGCCTCTGGAGGCTTGATGGTGCTTTTTTTAGACGTGAATACAGTGAGTTGTACATTGTATGTTATGAGTGGCAAGGTTCTTCTGCAGCCAGCCTGCACGCACATACTGGTGTTTATCAGCGTGACATCGTCTGTTAAGGCTGTCTCTAGGTCACATACTGGTGTGTATTAGCGTGACATCATCTGTTAAGGCTGTCTGTAGGTTCGAGGACAATTCACCCAACGTCCACACACTTTGTTGGATCAGGAAGACATCCGGATTCTCACCCAGATAAACCACTGGAGGATCCATGTAAATGATGGGCCCCTAGATGGGCTTTTTTACCACACAAAAGGGATCCTCTGCCCTCAGAGCTTTCAACTTTTCTTTATATACTGTCTGCTCACAGATACACATAACTATAGAACTTTTACTTTTACAGCAATATAAGGATTATTTGAAAATGACAAGTAGGGTTGTGTAGTAAGGTTGTGGCCTCCTGGTGTCACTATAATAGGCCAATGTGGAAAGGGTTCTATTTATCGTTATGCTTGTATGCTTGTACATGAGCAGAGCGAGCTAATATGATGACATCACCTAAAACCGGCCAATTGGGTGCGTCCTGGACCGTGCACGGACGGACGAAACAGACAGACATTTACTTTTACAAAGTAAATTGCAAAACCTGGTTGTGGCCTGGTCCCTAACCAAGCCCACCACCAGAAGCTTTAGTTCAAACGCAACTACACACTAAAAAACTGGATAGTTAGAAATAATCCGATCTGAGTTATTTGTAACCCAAATGCCATGTTGAAAGGGACCAGCGCAACCTCTTGTTTACTTCAACACAGTTACCAATAGAAACGCAGAAGTTGAGGTAAGATAATAATCCAATTCTCTGCTTATAATGACCCAGGGTTGTAGTCAATTTAACTTCATTTTGCCCACCCAATCCAAACGTTGCATTGCAATGACCCAGGCCGTAGTTTCTTAACACAATTCCCGCTCTTAACATAGATCTACACTAATCAAACATAGTTCAGACCACTGCTATTGCCGCAGATCTACGGCAATCTTTGCAGTATAGCGCAATTGTCCTACTGATACCGTCCTAATGCAAATGGCCATCACATCACTAGCCTCTTCCTTCTAGCTGAGGGGCCCAAATAAAGACGAACCGTCCTCTTCCTCTGCTCTGACAATTCAATCTATGTTTGGCCTCCACATCTACTGTATATAAGAGGGGATTATCATATACCAAGAGGTTTCTTCAACTATCCCTGTATCTTCTGCTGATATGTGTCTATGAATAGAAGCATAGGAATTGAGACATAGAAAGGAATATTCCTTCCACACTCTGTCCTATCTATAGGGAATTTGTTGAGGCATTTCATTTAGACGGATGCTATGCTGAAAGCTAGCCGTTTCGTAATGAATAGTGCCACAGACCAAGTGCAAATTTGCTTCATTAAGGCATACCATGGCAACAGTTTGCGGTGGGTGGGATTTCACACCAGAAAATACAAGATGCACTGTGTCGAAAATTAGTAGACGTCGAGTGGGAAGAGAGACACAGGACTAGATAGATAGGTAGAAAGCCAGGCAAGCAGGCATTTGGGTGGACAGACAGACTGACGGGGAAATGTTTTCTTGGACTGTTTCCAAGGCAGGAGGACCTAAGCGATTTTGTCATACTTCTGTAGCAGTGGGGAACAAACTCTATTCCTTTGGAGGCAGTGAATATGAATGGACAGACAATGACATGATGGAACGACAGATGGATGTGCATGTCTTCACCCCTGTGTCTTTAAGCTGGAAGAAGTTGCCTCCAGAGGAACCTGGAAGAGGAGAACGCCACCTACAGGTTCCTTCCATGTGCCAGGGACACACAGCTGTGCTGATAGAGGGTACAGTGTATATTTGGGGGTAGGGATGACTACCCAGGGAAAGACGGGGTACACAACAACATTAGAGTGTTTGACACAGAGACAAACAGCTGGATGAACACACCTTCTGCACAGCTTCTTCCAGGAGGACGATTTGGGCATTCAGCAGTTACTTACAATGGAGAGCTGTACATATTTGGTGGCTATAACGGTATGCAGAACTTAAATGATGTGTGGAAATTCAATCCAGAGACCTTCTCCTGGAAGAAGGTTGAGCCCAAGGGTAAAGGACCAGGTCCATTGTGCTCTATGTGTTGTTGCATTGTGGGAGGACATATCATCATTTTTGGAGGATTGAAAGGAGATTACACTACCTCTAATGAGCTGTTCATATTAGAGATGAGTCCTAGTCTTAAGACATTATGTAAACTAGTAGTTATTCAGCACGCTGTGGACCAATCAGAACTCCCACATGACATCAGGTGGGAATTGGCAACCATGACCCAAAAATAGCATTGTGACTTCCACACCGGTGATGTCATAGCAAACATCGATATTGACGAGGCAAAAAAGATGGATCTAAAAGGGCACAAAACGACGCTATATAGCATTGTGCATTGTGACTTCCGATATCGCCAAGGATCGAGTTGCGGTCGTGAGCTCTTAGCTCTGCCGTGTGTGTGTGTGTGTGTGTGTGTGTGTGTGTGTGTGTGTGTGTGTGTGTGTGTGTGTGTGTGTGTGTGTGTGTGTGTGTGTGTGTGTGCGCGCGTGCGTGTGTGTGTGCGCGCGCGTGTTTGTGTGTATTGAGGTTTCATGATGATGGGAGCGCCTCTCACTTCACACGAGTGTGATTCATTTTCTATGTAAGTGTACGTGTGTATTTGTACGTCTCCAAACCCTGTTGTAATGCTTTATCAGTTTGTCCTTGACAGTGACAGCCTTCGTATTGAGTTGTGTTTTCATGTGAAATGTAGGCATACCTTAGGCATGTAGGCATTCTGCAAACTGTCAATCAATCAGTCAACCAATCAATAAATTCCTGTCTATGTCTATGACATACAGGCCTGCAATGTTCAGGATTTACCGCAAAGAAGTGTTCCAAAAACACTTATTTTTTTAATATTTTCTCACAGAAAACTGTTAATAATTGTTTCTGAATCCCCTACAGGAGATAATACTCATGACATTAGTTATGAAGCTTTTAATTACATTACTATTATGTCGTCACCTAAACCGGCCAATCAGAATACTCGGAGTGACAACTGACGACCACAAACAGATCAGTTAACTCCACAGACTACACACCACTGTGCACCGATCGCTTAAATTGCACCTGCTCTGCAAGTAATAAGTAATAATAAAGAGAGAATATAACGAAGGAAAATGAATGCAAACTGGGGTTAAAACACTTGCGGTATGTACACTATTATGATTCTTTAGGAGTTTTGGGGTTATTTTACTGTCCCAAATCAATAAGCCCATTGATAAAGGACCATTCCACCACTTTTGAATGCATCTTCATATTTTACGTCTTCGCTAATATAGATGATAAACTATCACTATTTTGTTGTACTTGGTCTGTGTCTCACAGGAGGGCTGTGGGCAGTCCGGTTGTGTGTTTCTTGGAAACACATAGGGTACCAGGGTTTTCATGTTCTCTTATTTAGGACTTTGAGACTTTTTTGTTCTTTGTAAAGAAAATGTTAGTTATGTGCTGTGGTTTTCCGAGCTTGGTTCTTAGTGTAGTTACCTATTTGGATTTTGTTGTTATTTTATTTACTTTATCCAAATATCTATTTTTATTGGTTTATTGGTTGGTAAGGGATATGGGGAGGGACACACACTTGCCTATTTACGCTTATTTCTTAACACAATATTTGAATAATAGCGCAATTGCCCTACTGATACGGTCCTAATGCTAATGGCCGTTAGCATCGCTAGCCTCCTCTTGCTAGCTGAGGGGCCCAAATAAGAGACGGACCGGCTTCTTCTTCTGCTCCAACAATTCAATCTACGTTTGGCCTCCACATCTACATAGGAGAGGATTATCATATAACAGGAGGTTTCTTCAACTATGCCTGTATATTATGGTGACATCTGACAAGTACAAATAGAATCATAGGAGTTGAGGCATAGATAGGAATATTCCATCCACGCTTTCTGTCCTAGGCCTAGTTATAGGAAAGTTGTTGAGCCATTTCAGTTCATTTCATTTGGACGGATGCTATGCTGAAAGCTAGACGTTTCGTCAGAAATAGCTCCTCAGATTTTCCTCATTAAGGCCTACCATGGCAACAGTTTGCGGTGGGTGGGATTTCACACCACAAACTACAATATGCACCGTGTCGAAAATGACTGTAGACGTTGAGAGGGAAGAGAGACGCAGAACCAGATAGGTAGAAAGGCAGGCAAGCAGGCATTTGGGCGGGCAGACAAACTGACAGGGAAATGTTTTCCTGGACTGTTTCCAAAGCAGGAGGACCTAAGCGATTTCATCATGCTTCTGTAGCAGTGGGGAACAAACTCTATTCCTTTGGAGGCAGGGATGATGAATGGACAGACAACGACATGATGAAGCAAATGGATGTGCATGTCTTCACCACTGTGTCTTTAAGCTGGAAGAAGTTGCCTCCAGAGGAACCTGGAAGAGGAGAACGCCACCTACAGGTTCCTTCCATGTGCATTGGACACACAGCTGTGTTGATAGAGGGTACAGTGTACATCTGGGGAGGCTATCCGTATTGCAGTGCCCTCTATGCATATGATGTAGACGACCACAGATGGTTCAAACCCAGGGTTTCTGGGACAGTTCCAGGGGAGAGGTGCAACCACTCAGCCTGTGTGTTGAAGAAGGACATGTTCATCCATGGAGGATACAACAAGCAGACTCAACGAACTAATGACATGTACAAGTTGGACACCAGCACAATGATCTGGACTTTAATCAACACCAGAGGAACTCCTTTACCTGTTTCATATAGTCACACCGCCACCATCATTGGGACAAAAATGTTTGTATTTGGGGGTTGTGAGTCCTACCCTGGGAAATACGGGGTACACAAACACATTAGAGTGTTTGACACAGAGACAAACAGCTGGATGAACACACCTTCTGCACAGCTTCTTCCAGGAGGACGATTCGGGCATTCAGCAGTTACCTACAATGGAGAGCTGTATATATTTGGTGGCTATAACGGTAACCAGAACTTAAATGATGTGTGGAAATTCAATCCAGAGACCTTCTCCTGGAAGAAGGTTGAGCCCAAGGGTAAAGGACCAGGTCCATTGTGTCATATGTGCTGTTGCATTGTGGGAGGACATATCATCATTTTTGGAGGATGGAAAGGAGATGACACTACCTCTAATGAGCTGTTCATATTAGACATGAGTCCTAGTCTTAAGACGTTATGTAAACTAGTAGTTATTCAGCACGCTGTGGACCAATCAGAACTCCCACACGACATCAGGTGGGAATTGGCAGCCATGAACCAAAAATAGTATTGTGACTTCCACACTGGTGATGTCATAGCAAACATCGATATTGACGAGGCAAAAAAGATGGATCTAAAGGGGCACAAAACGACGCTATATAGCATTGTGCATTGTGACTTCCGATAGCATTGTGACTTCCGATATCGCCAAGGATCACATCGAGTTGCGGTCGTGAGCTCTTAGCTCTGCTATTTGTGTGTGTGTGTGTGTGTGTGTGTGTGTGTGTGTGTGTGTGTGTGTGTGTGTGTGTGTGTGTGTGTGTGTGTGTGTGTGTGTGTGTGTGTGTGTGCGCGGGTGTTTGTGTGTATCGAGGTTGCATGATGATGCGAGCGCCTCTCACTTCACACAGGTGTGATTCAGTTTCTATGTAAGTGTAAGTGTGTATTTGTACGTCTCCAAACCCTGTTGTCATGCTTTATCAGTGTGTCCTTGACAGTGACAGCCTTCGTATTGAGTTGTGTTTTCATGTGAAATGTAGGCATACCTTTAGGCATGTAGGCATTCTGCAAACTGTCAATCAATCAGTCAACCAATCAATAAATTCCTGAAAGGTCTATGACATGTAGGCCTGTGATTTTCAGGCCTTTCCAAAAACACTTATTTTTAATATTCTCACAGAAAACTGTTAATAATTGTTTCTGAATCCCCTACAGGAGATAATACTCATGACATTAGTTATGAAGGTTTTAATTACATTACTATTATGTCGTCACCTAAACCGGCCAATCAGAATACTCGGAGTGACAACTGACGACCACAAACAGATCAGTTAACTCCACAGACTACGCACCACTGTGCACCGATCGCTTAAATTGCACCCGCTCTGCAAGTAATAAGTAATAATAAAGTGACAATATAACGAAGGAAAATGAATGCAAACTGGGGGTTAAAACACTTGCAGTAATGTACGCTATTATGATTCTTTAGGAGTTTTGGGGTTATTTTACTGTCCCAAATCAATAAGCCCATTGATAAAGGACCATTCCACCACTTTTGAATGCATCTTCATATTTTAGGTCTTCGCTAATATAGATGATAAACTATCACTATTTTGTTGTACTTGGTCTGTGTCTCACAGGAGGGCTGTGGGCAGTCCGGATGTGTGTTTCCTGGAAACACATACTGTACCAGGGTTTTCATGTTCTCTTATTTAGGACTTGATACTTTTTTGTTCTTTGTAAAGACTTTTAGTTATGTGCTATGGTTTTCTAGGCTTGGTTCTTAGTGTAGCTACCTATTTGGATTTTGTTGTTATTCTATTTACTTTATCCAAATATCTATTTTTATTGATGGATGTATTATATGTAGAGAGGACAGGGAGGGGTATGAGAAGGGGCACACAGTTGCTTATTTGGGCTGATTTCTTAACACAATCTTTGAATAATAGCACAATTGCCCTCCTGATACGGTCCTAATGCTAATGGCCGTTAGCATTGCTAGCCTCCTCTTGCTAGCTGAGGGGCCCAAATAAGAGACGACCCAAAAATAGCATTTGACTTCCACACTGTTGATGTCATAGCAAACATCCATATTGACGAGGCAAAAAAGATGGATCTAAAGGGGCACAAAACGACGCTATATAGCATTGTGCATTGTGACTTCCAATAGCATTGTGACTTCCGATATCGCCAAGGATCACATCGAGTTGCGGTCGTGAGCTCTTAACTCTGCTATTTGTGTGTGTGTGTGTGTGTGTGTGTGTGTGCGTGCGTGTGTGTGTGTGTGTGTGTGTGTGTGTGTGTGTGTGTGTGTGTGTGCTCACGTGTTTGTGTGTATCGAGGTTGCATGATGATGGGAGCGCCTCTCACTTCACACCAGTGTGATTTTCTATGTAAGTGTAAGTGTGTATTTGTACGTCTCCAAACCCTGTTGTAATGCTTTATCAGTGTGTCCTTGACAGTGACAGCCTTCGTATTGAGTTGTGTTTTCATGTGAAATGTAGGCATACCTTTATTGTAGACATTCTGCAAACTGGCAATCAATCAGTCAACCGATCAATAAATCCTGAAAGGTCTATGACATGTAGGCCTGTGATTTTCAGGATTTACCGCAAAGAAGTGTTACAAAAACACTTATTTTTTTTAATATTCTCACAGAAAACTGTTAATAATTGTTTCTGAATCCCCTACAGCAGGGGTTTTCAACCTTTTTGACACCAGGGACCACCATTTATTCAGAATTTGAGCCACGGACCACCATTTGATTACATTTTCACCCCAAAGACCAAAAACCAAAGAATTATTTTGGTTTTGTCCACAATTCAGGGCTGGATTTTGCAAACAAAACAGTGTAGACTTCTTAAGTAAGTGGTGCTAATTCAGATGATGAATATTTTAACTCTTGAGAGTGTAAAAATGAAACGGGTCCATTTGGTTTCATTTTTACACTCTCAAGAAATACATCTGGTAAATAAGCTTTCCATCATTTAGCTTGGGGACCACCTGGAATCCTCTCAAGGACCACTGGTGGTCCCCGGACCACCTGTTGAAAACCCCTGCCCTACAGGATAATACTCATGACATTGGTTATGAAGGTTTTAATTACATTACTATTATGTCGTCACCTAAACTGGACAATCAGAATACTCGGAGTGACAACTGACGACCAAAAACAGATCAGTTAACTCCACAGACTACGCACCACTGTGCACCGATCGCTTAAATTGCACCCGCTCTGCAAGTAATAAGTAATAATAAAGAGACAATATAACAAACTGGGGGTTAAAACACTTGCAGTAATGTACGCTATTATGATCGTTTAGGAGTTACTGTCCCAAATCAATAAGCCCATTGATAAAGGACCATTCCACCACTTTTGAATGTATCTTCATATTTTAGGTCTTTATATAGATGATAAACTATCACTATTTTGTTGTACTTGGTCTGTGTCTCACAGGAGGACTGTGGGCAGTGCGGATGTGTGTTTCTTGGAAACACATACTGTACCAGGGTTTTCATGTTCTCTTATTTAGGACTTTGAGCCTTTTTTGTTCTTTGTAAAGAATTTTAGTTATGTATTGTGGTTTTCTGGGCTTGGTTCTTAGTGTAGTTACCTATTTGGATTTTGTTGTCATTTTATTTACTTCATCCAAATATCTATTTTTATTGATAGGTGTATTATATGTACAGAGGACAGGGAGGCTAATGGGAGGGGCACACAGTTGCTTATTTGGTCTTATTTCTTAACACAATATTTGAATAATAGCGCAATTGCCCTACTGATACCGTCCTAATGTGAATGGCTGTTACATCACTAGCCTCTTCCTACTAGCTGAGGGGCCCGAATAAAAAACGGACCGTCCTCTTCCTCTTGGCCTGGCTCTTTGGCCTCCACATCTACTGTATAGGAGAGGATTATCACAGGAGGTTTCTTCAACTATGCCTGTATCTTCTGGTGACATCTGTCGAGTACGAATAGAATCGTAGGAGTTGAAGCATAGAAAGGAATATTCCATCCATGCTCTCTGTCCTAGGCCTAGTTATAGGAAAGTTGTTGATAGCATAGCATAGCAACAGTTTGTGTTGGGTGGGATTTCACACCACAAAATACGAAATGCCCCGTGTCGAAAATGACTGTAGACGCCGAGAGGGAAGAGAGAAGCAGAAGTAGAAAGGCAGGCAAGCAGGCATTCGGTTGGGCAGAAGAGATAGACGGGGAGATGTTTTCTTGGACTGTTTCCAAAGCAGGAGGACCTAAGCGATTTCATCATGCTTCTGTAGCAGTGTGGAACAAACTCTATTCCTTTGGAGGCAGTGATGATGAATGGACAGACAACGACATGATGAAGCAAATGGATGTGCATGTCTTCACCACTGTGTCTTTAAGCTGGAAGAAGTTGCCTCCAGAGGAACCTGGAAGAGGAGAACGCCACCTACAGGTTCCTTCCATGTGCCGTGGACACACAGCTGTGTTGATAGAGGGTACAGTGTACATCTGGGGAGGCTATCCGTATTGCAGTCTCCTCTATGCATATGATGTAGACGACCACGGATGGTTTAAACCCAGGGTTTCTGGGACAGTTCCAGGGGAGAGGGAAAACCACTCAGCCTGTGTGTTGAAGAAGGACATGTTCATCCATGGAGGATACAACAAGCAATCTCAACGCACTAATGACATGTACAAGTTGGACACCAGCACCATGATCTGGACTTTAATCAACACCAGAGGAACTCCTTTGCTTGTTTCATCAAGTCACACCGCCACCATCATCGGGACAAAAATGTTTCTATATGGGCTTAGGGATGACTACCGAGGGAAAGACGGGGTACACAACAACATCAGAGTGTTTGACACACAGACAAACAGCTGGATGAACACACCTTCTGCACAGCTTCTTCCAGGAGGACGATTCGGGCATTCAGCATTTACCTACAATGGAGAGCTGTATATATTTGGTGGCTATAACGGTAACCAGCACTTAAATGATGTGTGGAAATTCAATCCAAAGACCTTCTCCTGGAAGAAGGTTGAGCCCAAGGGTAAAGGACCAGGTCCATTGTACTGTATGTGCTGTTCCATTGTGAGAGGACAAATAATACTTTTTGGAGGATTGAAAGGAGATAACACTGCCTCTAATAAGCTGTTTATATTAGACATGAGTCCTAGTCTTAAGACGTTATGTAAACTAGCAGTTATTCAGTACACTCTGGACCAATCAGAACTCCCACATGACATCAGGTGGGAGTTTGCAGCCATGACCAAGAAATAGCATTGTGACTACGGTGATGTCATAGCAAACATCGATACCAACAAGGCTCACATCGAGTTGTGACCATGACCTTG
This sequence comes from Benthosema pterotum, assembly GCA_039105355.1. NCBI lineage: Eukaryota > Metazoa > Chordata > Actinopteri > Myctophiformes > Myctophidae > Benthosema > Benthosema pterotum. Next base: position 44,890,385 of record CM076982.1, on the reverse strand, counting down.
CAGTTCTGCCATGTGTGTGTGCACGTGCGTGCTTGTGTGTGTGTGTGTGTGTGTGTGTGTGTTGTGTGTGTGTGTGTGTGTGTGTGTGTGTGTGTGTGTGTGTGTGTGTGTGTGTGTGTGTGTGTGTGTGTGTGTGTGTGTGTGTGTGTGTGTGATCAATGTTTGCGTGATGACAGGAGCGCCCCTCACTTCACACAGGTGTGATTCTTTTTTGTCTCCACCATAAGGTGGTGACTATGTTTCGCCCCCTGTCCGTCCGTGCACACGTCCGTCTGTTCACATGCCTGTTACGCCACCCGCAGGGTGACGTAACAGTCACTGGCGGTGACTGTCTTCACCTTGACCCAAGACGGTGGTAGAAGTGTGTATTTATACGTCTCTAAATGCTCTGATGAACTGAAAAGGTGGGCCTTGCTGCAATGCTTTACCAGTGTGTCATGACAGTGACATGACAGTAATAGGCGTTGTATTGAGTTGTGTTTTTTATGTAAAAGGTAGGCCTACCCATTCGATTGATTGATCGATTGATTGATCGATAAATCAAACGGTCAATCAGTTAAGCCTTTGAAAGTCGACAGCAGTATTTCCAGAGGTCTCCTCAGCACTTTCATACAAGGGTCCATTTGGTTACCAACTCTTATCATTTAGCTGGGGGGCCTTCAGGACCACTGGCTGAAAACCACTGTCTTAGAGCCAATAGGAACACATTAAGCTTAGTAAACACACACTGTGCGCAACACCCTAAATGGTCCCCCATGCTACAATATGTTTATACTGAACACATAATGTTGCATTGTCTGGCTCATATAAATATGCATGCAGATTTATGTGTGAATCCATATACATTCTTTATATAAGGCAGAAGTCCTTTGCAAATCAACAAGTGTGTTCATAACAACAGGCCGATGTCCTTTCTGTTGTTTTCTAGGCAGAAAATGCATATGCCACCAGGATTTCCATGTTAGTTTATTAGAGGTGACTTTGAGACTTTTGGTTTGTATTTGTTCTTCATAAAGATCTCTATGGTTTCTGTATCTGTTAGTAAGTAAGTAAGTAAGTAGGTAAACTTTATTTATATAGCACTTCTCTCAGAGAGAACTCAAAGTGCTTTACAACAGGGTAAATTAAATTAAAACGATAAAACAATAAATGCGGAAAAGATGGTGACATGGCAAAATACATGGAAATACATGGAAATACATGGACAACATAAAATCAAAAACAAACAAATGATAATAATAAAAATAATTTTCTCGGATTGTTTCTTAGGTCGCCTTCACACCTTAACCATTTACTGTGATTAGAACGAATCCTGCTGCATATTGTCAGAACGTGCGCCTCGTATGGCAGTGTGTGGAGTCTCATTCGGACACTAATTCTACTCCTCCCAAAGACGGTGTTTTTTTTTTTTTTTTTTTTTGCTTCAAAACGCAGAGGAGTGCAGATTACTGCATGTGTGAAAGCAATCGCCTTAACAAGACAGAAAGACTAAGGGGTCGTGAGGACCCCTTTTTGAAATTTTGAAGTGGATTTTCTCTGCCTGTGATGGTCTGAAAAAGTTTCCCTTCCACGACTTTTCCTACATATGGACATGAAGAGAATCTAATGAAGAGATCATAGAAGCACTTGGTGCGATATGCCCTGATCCTCTCATACAGTAGTTTACACAATGCATTGTAGGCCTATATCCGAGAATGGAGGCGGTTTTATTCCATATTGCACCTTTGCACCATGTTGCAGGTTGCATCAAGAGTTTGCACTTGTAGTGCAGTCCCAGACCAGGAATCCTGATTTTGACGGACAGACAGAAGGACGATGTGTGGTTTTGAAGACCACTTTTTTAGAATTGCTATTACAGTTAAACACAACAGAAACAAACAATTGTATATGTCAAGGTCCAGAGGTCACAATAATAATCCTAATCATTTTTACTCCATAGAGGAGAAAAAACAGCCTCTGGAGGCTTGATGGTGCTTTTTTTAGACGCGAATACAGTGAGAAGTTGTACATTGTATGTTATGAGTGGCAAGGTTCTTCTGCAGCCAGCCAGCACGCACATACTGGTGTTTATCAGTGTGACATTGGCTGGTATTCTCAAAGCTGTGGTGTAGCCAGGTATGGTGTAAGTCTTCTCATTGGCTGCAGGGCAGCAAATCAGGTGTGGGGCCATGCTCATTGGCTGCATGGCAGCAAATCAAGTCTGGCCTTCTGTGTATAGGCCAAAAGCCTATACCACCAGGCCTGGGTCTGGGCCTACCAAATAATTATCCATAATAATTAAAACCAGTCATCAAGAGCTTCAACTCATGATGAACAAGCCGGGGAGTACAGTAACATTTTTAATTGGGGGTGTCAGGTGATTTCTGGACCTTTTGAATTGCAGGTTTTAATTATTCTGGGTAATTATTTGGTAAGCTCAGGCCCAGGGCTGGTGGTATAGGCTTTCGGCCTACACACAAGGCCTGAGACCTGATTTGCTGCCATGCAGCCAATGAGAAGACTTACACCGTAGCTGGCTACACCACAGCTTTGAGAATACCAGCCAATGTCTGTTAAGGCTGTCTGTAGGTTGGACGACAATTCACCCAACGTCCACACACTTTGTTGGATCAGGAAGACATCCGGATTCTCACCCAGATAAACCACTGGAGGATCCATGTAAATGATGGTCCTCTAGCTGGGCTTTTTTTTCCACACTAAAGGGATCCTCTGCCCTCAGAGCTTTTAACTTTTCTTCATATACTGTCTGCTCACAGATACACATAACTATAGAACTTTTACTTTTAGTTTTACAGCAATATAAGGATTATTTGAAAATGACAAGTAGGCCATGGCCACATTTTTCTAATAATTTTTTATCCCACGATTTTGTAACCCATTTTTTCACCCAGTGCCAATTCCTAATATGATCCTGGGCTCTACACACCCTCCACCAACCTGGGGAGGCAGCGGACTGGCCTCATGCTTCCTTCAATGCATGAGGAGTCCAAGCTGCCTTCTTTTCACCTGACAGGGGGGAGTTTCCCTGGTTGGACGTAGCGCGTGGAAGGAACACGTTATTCCAACCAGTTCCTGTCCCCTCCATCAGGCGCCCCGGCTGGCCAGGGGGAGGCAGTCTAGAGCCCAGGATTACTGCATGTTTTTGTGAGGGTATCTACCCTAGGGGACACGGGGAGAACATGCAAACTCCACACAGAAAGGCCCTTTCGCCAACCCCACCTCGGGTATGGGCACTGATGACGTGGAGGAGCAGACACGCCACCAGCACCCACAGCAGCGCCCCTAGCGGGAATCGAACCCAGGACCTTCTAGCTGTGAGGCGACAGCACTAACCACTGTGCCACCGTGCCCCTCAAAGCCATGGCCACATTTTTGCCTGAGCAAAGCGATCCCACATCAAACTCGATCAGTGCCCTTCGTGGCACAGGTCTCCACCGGGCCAGATCAGGTTGTGGCCTCCTGGTGGCACTATAATAGGCCAATGTGGAAAGGGTTCTATTTATCGTTATGCCTGATTAATGGGAACTGAAGAAGGTACTTTGAACCAACGAAGGGTACTAGCATGAGCGGGTCCTTAAGATGGGGAAGGGGGTGACGTAGCAGTTGACGTAATGTCAACCCTGACCGACCTGGACCATGCACGAACGGACGGACGGACACAGGGACACAGGGACACAGGGGGTAAAACATACTCTCCACCATACTGGTGGAGACATCCAGGCCTGATAAGGTTGTGGCGTCCTGGTGGCCTACTTGTGCATGTTGATTTCATTTTCCCCACTCGATCCAAAAGTTAAGTTACAATTGACGAAGGATGTAGTTAATTTGATCCAAAGTATACGTGCAAAAGTCCAAAAGTTGACCCAGGCCGTAATTTCTTAACACAATTCCCGCTCTTGACATAGATCTACGCTAATCAAACATAGTTCAGACCGCTGCTATTGCCGCAGATCTACGGCAATCTTTGAAAAATAGCACAATTGTCCTCCTGATACCGTCCTAATGCAAATGGCCATTACATCACTAGCCTCTTCCTTCTAGCTGAGGGGCCCAAATAAAGACGAACCGTCCTCTTCCTCTCCTCTCTCTGACAATTCAATCTATATTTGGCCTCCACATCTACTTTATATAAGAGAGGATTATCATATAACAAGAGGTTTCTTCAACTATGCCTGTATCTTCTGCTGACATCTGGCTATGAATAGAATCATAGGAATTGAGACATAGAAAGGAATATTCCATCCAAGCTCTCTGTCCTAGACCTAGTTATAGGGAAGTTGTTGAGGCATTTCATTTAGACGGATGCTATGCTGAAAGCTAGCCGTTTGTCATGAATAGTGCCACAGAAAAAGGGCAGATTTGCTTCATTAAGGCCTACCATGGCAACAGTTTGCGGTGGGTGGGACACACCAGAAAATACAAGATGCACCGTGTTGTGAATTACTGTAGATGTCGAGAGGGGAGAGAGACACAAAACTGGATTGGTAGAAAGCCAGGCAAGCAGGCATTTGTGTGGGCAGACAGACTGACGGGGAAATGTTTTCTTGGACTGTTTCCAAAGCAGGAGGACCTAAGCGATTTCATCATGCTTCTGTAGCAGTGGGGAACAAACTCTATTCCTTTGGAGGCAGTGATGATGAATGGACAGACAACGACATGATGAAGCAAATGGATGTGCATGTCTTCACCACTGTGTCTTTAAGCTGGAAGAAGTTGCCTCCAGAGGAACCTGGAAGAGGAGAACACCACCTACAGGTTCCTTCCATGTGCCAGGGACACTCAGCTGTGTTAATAGAGGGTACAGTGTACGTCTGGGGAGGCTATCCGTATTGCACTGTCCTCTATGCATATGATGTAGACGACCACAGATGGTTCAAACCCAGGGTTTCTGGGACAGTTCCAGGGGAGAGGCTTAACCACTCAGCCTGTGTCTTGAAGAAGGACATGTTCATCCATGGAGGATACAACAAGCAGTCTCAACGCACTAATGACATGTACACCATGTTGCAGGTTGCATCAAGAGTTTGCACTTGTAGTGCAGTCCCAGACCAGGAATCCTGATTTTGACGGACAGACAGAAGGACGATGTGTGGTTTTGAAGACCACTTTTTTAGAATTGCTATTACAGTTAAACACAACAGAAACAAACAATTGTATATGTCAAGGTCCAGAGGTCACAATAATAATCCTAATCATTTTTACTCCATAGAGGAGAAAAAACAGCCTCTGGAGGCTTGATGGTGCTTTTTTTAGACGCGAATACAGTGAGAAGTTGTACATTGTATGTTATGAGTGGCAAGGTTCTTCTGCAGCCAGCCAGCACGCACATACTGGTGTTTATCAGCGTGACATTGGCTGGTATTCTCAAAGCTGTGGTGTAGCCAGGTATGGTGTAAGTCTTCTCATTGGCTGCAGGGCAGCAAATCAGGTGTGGGGCCATGCTCATTGGCTGCATGGCAGCAAATCAAGTCTGGCCTTCTGTGTATAGGCCAAAAGCCTATACCACCAGGCCTGGGTCTGGGCCTACCAAATAATTATCCATAATAATTAAAACCAGTCATCAAGAGCTTCAACTCATGATGAACAAGCCGGGGAGTACAGTAACATTTTTAATTGGGGGTGTCAGGTGATTTCTGGACCTTTTGAATTGCAGGTTTTAATTATTCTGGGTAATTATTTGGTAAGCTCAGGCCCAGGGCTGGTGGTATAGGCTTTCGGCCTACACACAAGGCCTGAGACCTGATTTGCTGCCATGCAGCCAATGAGAAGACTTACACCGTAGCTGGCTACACCACAGCTTTGAGAATACCAGCCAATGTCTGTTAAGGCTGTCTGTAGGTTGGACGACAATTCACCCAACGTCCACACACTTTGTTGGATCAGGAAGACATCCGGATTCTCACCCAGATAAACCACTGGAGGATCCATGTAAATGATGGTCCTCTAGCTGGGCTTTTTTTTCCACACAAAAGGGATCCTCTGCCCTCAGAGCTTTTAACTTTTCTTCATATACTGTCTGCTCACAGATACACATAACTATAGAACTTTTACTTTTAGTTTTACAGCAATATAAGGATTATTTGAAAATGACAAGTAGGCCATGGCCACATTTTTCTAATAATTTTTTATCCCACGATTTTGTAACCCATTTTTTCACCCAGTGCCAATTCCTAATATGATCCTGGGCTCTACACACCCTCCACCAACCTGGGGAGGCAGCGGACTGGCCTCATGCTTCCTTCAATGCATGAGGAGTCCAAGCTGCCTTCTTTTCACCTGACAGGGGGGAGTTTCCCTGGTTGGACGTAGCGCGTGGAAGGAACACGTTATTCCAACCAGTTCCTGTCCCCTCCATCAGGCGCCCCGGCTGGCCAGGGGGAGGCAGTCTAGAGCCCAGGATTACTGCATGTTTTTGTGAGGGTATCTACCCTAGGGGACACGGGGAGAACATGCAAACTCCACACAGAAAGGCCCTTTCGCCAACCCCACCTCGGGTATGGGCACTGATGACGTGGAGGAGCAGACACGCCACCAGCACCCACAGCAGCGCCCCTAGCGGGAATCGAACCCAGGACCTTCTAGCTGTGAGGCGACAGCACTAACCACTGTGCCACCGTGCCCCTCAAAGCCATGGCCACATTTTTGCCTGAGCAAAGCGATCCCACATCAAACTCGATCAGTGCCCTTCGTGGCACAGGTCTCCACCGGGCCAGATCAGGTTGTGGCCTCCTGGTGGCACTATAATAGGCCAATGTGGAAAGGGTTCTATTTATCGTTATGCCTGATTAATGGGAACTGAAGAAGGTACTTTGAACCAACGAAGGGTACTAGCATGAGCGGGTCCTTAAGATGGGGAAGGGGGTGACGTAGCAGTTGACGTAATGTCAACCCTGACCGACCTGGACCATGCACGAACGGACGGACGGACACAGGGACACAGGGACACAGGGGGTAAAACATACTCTCCACCATACTGGTGGAGACATCCAGGCCTGATAAGGTTGTGGCGTCCTGGTGGCCTACTTGTGCATGTTGATTTCATTTTCCCCACTCGATCCAAAAGTTAAGTTACAATTGACGAAGGATGTAGTTAATTTGATCCAAAGTATACGTGCAAAAGTCCAAAAGTTGACCCAGGCCGTAATTTCTTAACACAATTCCCGCTCTTGACATAGATCTACGCTAATCAAACATAGTTCAGACCGCTGCTATTGCCGCAGATCTACGGCAATCTTTGAAAAATAGCACAATTGTCCTCCTGATACCGTCCTAATGCAAATGGCCATTACATCACTAGCCTCTTCCTTCTAGCTGAGGGGCCCAAATAAAGACGAACCGTCCTCTTCCTCTCCTCTCTCTGACAATTCAATCTATATTTGGCCTCCACATCTACTTTATATAAGAGAGGATTATCATATAACAAGAGGTTTCTTCAACTATGCCTGTATCTTCTGCTGACATCTGGCTATGAATAGAATCATAGGAATTGAGACATAGAAAGGAATATTCCATCCAAGCTCTCTGTCCTAGACCTAGTTATAGGGAAGTTGTTGAGGCATTTCATTTAGACGGATGCTATGCTGAAAGCTAGCCGTTTGTCATGAATAGTGCCACAGAAAAAGGGCAGATTTGCTTCATTAAGGCCTACCATGGCAACAGTTTGCGGTGGGTGGGACACACCAGAAAATACAATATGCACCGTGTTGTGAATTACTGTAGATGTCGAGAGGGGAGAGAGACACAAAACTGGATTGGTAGAAAGCCAGGCAAGCAGGCATTTGTGTGGGCAGACAGACTGACGGGGAAATGTTTTCTTGGACTGTTTCCAAAGCAGGAGGACCTAAGCGATTTCATCATGCTTCTGTAGCAGTGGGGAACAAACTCTATTCCTTTGGAGGCAGTGATGATGAATGGACAGACAACGACATGATGAAGCAAATGGATGTGCATGTCTTCACCACTGTGTCTTTAAGCTGGAAGAAGTTGCCTCCAGAGGAACCTGGAAGAGGAGAACACCACCTACAGGTTCCTTCCATGTGCCAGGGACACTCAGCTGTGTTAATAGAGGGTACAGTGTACGTCTGGGGAGGCTATCCGTATTGCACTGTCCTCTATGCATATGATGTAGACGACCACAGATGGTTCAAACCCAGGGTTTCTGGGACAGTTCCAGGGGAGAGGCTTAACCACTCAGCCTGTGTCTTGAAGAAGGACATGTTCATCCATGGAGGATACAACAAGCAGTCTCAACGCACTAATGACATGTACAAGTTGGACACCAGCACAATAATCTGGACTTTAATCAACACCAGAGAAACTCCTTTGCCTGTTTCAAGTCACACCGCCACCATCATCGGGGCAAAAATGTTTGTTTTTTGGGGTTGTGAGTACTACCCAGCGAAAGACGGGGTACACAACAAAATCAGATTGTTTGACACAGAGACAAACAGCTGGATAAACACACCTTCTGCACAGCTTCTTCCAGGAGGACGATACTGGCATTCAGCATTTACCTACAATGGAGAGCTGTATATATTTGGTGGCTATAACGGTAAACAGCACTTAAATGATGTGTGGAAATTCAATCCAAAGACCTTCTCCTGGAAGAAGGTTGAGCCCAAGGGTAAAGGACCAGGTCCATTGTACAGTATGTGCTGTTGCATTGTGAGAGGACAAATAATACTTTTTGGAGGATTGAAAGGAGATTACACTACCTCTGATGAGCTGTTCATATTAGACATGAGTCCTAGTCTTAAGACATTATGTAAACTAGTAGTTATTCAGTACGCTCTGGACCAATCAGAACTACCACACGACATCAGGTGGGAGTTGGCAGCCATGACCAAGAAATAGCATTGTGACTACGGTGATGGCATAGCAAACATCGATACCAACAAGGCTCACATCGAGTTGTGACCATGACCTTGCAGTTCTGCCATGTGTGTGTGCACGTGCGTGCTTGTGTGTGTGTGTGTGTGTGTGTGTGTGTGTGTGTGTGTGTGTGTGTGTGTGTGTGTGTGTGTGTGCGTGTGTGTGTGTGATCAATGTTGCGTGATGACAGGAGCGCCCCTCACTTCACACAGGTGTGATTCTTTTTTGTCTCCACCATAAGGTGGTGACTATGTTTCGCCCCCTGTCCGTCCGTGCACACGTCCGTCTGTTCACACGTCCGTCTGTTCACACGCCTGTTACGCCACCCGCAGGGTGACGTAACAGTCACTGGCGGTGACTATGTCTTCACCCTGACCCAAGACGGTGGAGACCCTAGTCTTATGTAGAAGTGTGTATTTATACGTCTCTAAATGCTCTGATGAACTGAAAAGGTGGGCCTTGTTGCAATGCTTTACCAGTGCGTCATGACAGTGACATGACAGTAATAGGCGTTGTATTGAGTTGTGTTTTTCATGTAAAAGGTAGGCCTACCCATTCTGCAAACTGTTGTTCGATTGATTGATTGATAAATCAAACAGTCAATCAGTTAAGCCTTTGAAAGTCGACAGCAGTATTTCCAGAGGTCTCCTCAGGACTTTCATATAAGGGTCCATTATGTTACCAACTCTAATCATTTAGCTGTGGGACCTTCAGGACCACTGGATGAAAACCACTGTCTTAGAGCCAATAGGAACACATTAAGCTTAGTAAACACACACTGTGCACAACACCCTAAATGGTCCCCCAGGCTACAATATGTTTATACTGAACACATAATGTTGCATTGTCTGGCTCATATAAATATGAATGCAGATTTATGTGTGAATCCATATACATTCTTTATATAAGGCAGAAGTCCTTTGCAAATCAACAAGTGTGTTCATAACAACAGGCCAATGTCCTTTCTGTTGTTTTCTAGGCAGGAGATGCATATGCCACCAGGATTTCCATGTTAGTTTTTTCGAGGTGACTTTGAGACTTTTGGGTTTTTTTTGTTCTTCATAAAAATTGCTATGGTTACTGTATCTGTTGGGATTTTCTGGGATTGTTTCTTAGGTTGCCTTCACACCAGAACGATTTACTGCGATTATAACGAATCCTGCTGCGTATTGTCAGCACATGCGCCTCATATGGCAGTGTGTGGAGTCTCATTCGGACCCTAATTCTACTCCTCCCAAGGACGGTGTGTTTTTATTTCGCTTCAAAACGCAGAAGAGTGCAGATTACTGCACGTGTGAATGCAAACGCCTTAACACTAGAACGACTCAGGGGTCGTGAGGACCCCTTTTTGAGATTTTGAAGTGGATTTTCTCTGCCTGTGATGATCTGAAAAATTTCCCTTCCATGACTGTAATAATTTCTAAATATGAATTTAGAAGCGATTCTACCTTACATGACTGGTCATTTCGGGTCTGTGAACCTGTTGTCACCCTCCTGGACCGTGCACGGACGGATGGACAGACAGGGGAGTCGTGAGAAACCATTTTTCTAGCCTTATTGGTCCAATAGAGATGAACAAAGAGCAGTTTACCTTTACAAAGTAATCTGCAAAACCTGGTTGTGGCCTGGTCCCTAACCAAACCCACCATCAAAAGCCTTAGTTCAAACGCAACTACACACTAAAAACTGGGTAGTTAGAAATAATCCGAGTTATTTTTTAACCCAAATGCTATGTTGAAAGGGAACAGCGCAACCTCTCGATTACCAAAAGTAACCCAGAAGTTGATTTAAATAAATAATCCAATTCTCTGCTTACAATGACCCAGGCTTGTAGTCAATTTAACCCAATGTATGCATTGATTTCATTTTCCCCACCCAATCCAAAAGTTGCATTGCAATGACCCAGGCCGTAATTTCTTGACACAATTCCCGCTCTTAATGTAGATCTACGCTAATCAAACATAGTTCAGACCGCTGCTATTGCCGCAGATCTACGGGAATTGCGGGAATAGCACAATTGTCCTACTGATACCGTCCTAATGCAAATGGCCGTTAGATCACTAGCCTCTTCCTTCTAGCTGAGGGGCACAAATAAAAGATGAACCGTCTTCTTCCTCTGCTCTGACAGTTCAATCTCTATTTGGCCTCCACATCTACTGTATATGGGAGAGGATTATCATATAACAGGAGGTTTCTACACAGGCATACGCCTATGCCTGTATCTTCTTGTGACGTCTGGCAAGTGTGAATAGAATCATAGGAGTTGAGACATAGAAAGGAATATTCCATCCACGCTCTCTGTCCTAGACTTATAGGGAAGTTGTTGAGGCATTTAATTTAGACGGATGCTATGCTGAAAGCTAGCCGTTTCGTCATGAATAGTGCCACAGACCAAGTGAGAATTTGCTTCATTAAGGCCTACCATGGCAACAGTTTGTGGTGGGTGGGATTTCACACCAGAAAATACAAGATGCACCGTGTCGAAAATTACTGAAGACGTCGAGAGGGAAGAGAGACGCAGAACTAGATAGATAAGTAGAAAGCCGGGCAAGCAGGTATTTGGGTGGGCAGACAGACAGACTGGGAGGGAAATGTTTTCCTGGACTGTTTCCAAAGCAGGAGGACCTAAGCGATTTCGTCAAGCTTCTGTAGCAGTGGGGAACAAACTCTATTCCTTTGGAGGCAGGAATGATGAATGGACAGACGACATGATGAAGCAAATGGATGTGCATGTCTTCACCACTGTGTCTTTAAGCTGGAAGAAATTGCCTCCAGATGAACCTGGAAGAGGAGAACGCCACCTACAGGTTCCTTCCATGTGCCAGGGACACTCAGCTGTTTTAATAGAGGGTACCGTGTACGTCTGGGGAGGCTATCCGTATTGCAGTGTCCTCTATGCATATGATGTAGACGACCACAGATGGTTCAAACCCAGGGTTTCTGGTACAGTTCCAGGGGAGAGGCAGTTCCACTCAGCCTGTGTGTTGAAGAAGGACATGTTCATCCATGGAGGATTAAACAAGCAATCTCAACGCACTAATGACATGTACAAGTTGGACACCAGCACAATGATCTGGACTTTAATCAACATCAGAGGAACTCCTTTGCGTGGTTCATCAAGTCACACCGCCACAATCATCGGAACAAAAATGTTTCTATATGGGGGTAGGGATGACTACCCACGGAAAGACTTACACAACAACATCAGAGTGTTTGACACACAGACAAACAGCTGGATGAACACACCTTCTGCACAGCTTCTTCCAGGAGGACGATTCGGGCATTCAGCATTTACCTACAATGGAGAGCTGTATATATTTGGTGGCTTTAACGGTAACCAGTACTTAAATGATGTGTGGAAATTCAATCCAAAGACCTTCTCCTGGAAGAAGGTTGAGCCCAAGGGTAAAGGACCAGGGCCATTGTACAGTATGTGCTGTTGCATTGTGAGAGGACAAATAATACTTTTTGGAGGATCGAAAGGAGATAACACTACCTCTAATGAGCTGTTCATTTTAGACATAAGTCCTAGTCTTAAGACGTTATGTAAACTAGCAGCTATTCAATACGCTTGGGACCAATCAGAACTCCCACATGACATCAGGTGGGAGTTGGCAGCCATGACCAAGAAATAGCATTGTGACTACGGTGATGTCATAGCAAACATCGATACCAACAAGGCTCACATCGAGTTGTGACCATGAGCTTGCAGTTCTGCCATGTGTGTGTGCACGTGCGCGCTTGTGTGTGTGTGTGTGTGTGTGTGTGTGTGTGTGTGTGTGTGTGTGTGTGTGTGTGTGTGTGTGTGATCAACGTTGCGTGATGACAGGAGCGCCCCTCACTTCACAATGATTCTTTTTTGTCTCCACCGTAAGGTGGTGACTATGTTTTGCCCCCTGTCCGTCCGTGCACACGTCCTTTCTGTTCACACGTCCGTCTGTTCACACGCCTGTTACGCCACCCGCAGGGTGACGTAACAGTCACTGGCGGTGACTGTCTTCACCCTGACCCAAGACGGTGGAGACCCTAGTCTTATGTAGAAGTGTGTATTTGTACGTCTCTAAATGCTCTGATGAACTGAAAAGGTGGGCCTTGTTGCAATGCTTTATCAGTGTGTCATGACAGTGACATGACAGTAATAGGCGTTGTATTGAGTTGTGTTTTTCATGTAAAAGGTAGGCCTACCCATTCTGCAAACTGTTGTTAGATTGATTGATTGATAAATCAAACGGTCAATCAATTAAACCTTTGAAAGTCGACAGCAGTATTTCCAGAGGTCTCAGCACTTTCATACAAGGGTCCATTTGGTTACCAATTCTTATCATTTAGCTGGGGGACCTTCAGGACCATTGGTTTAAAACCACTGTCTTAGAGCCAATAGGAACACATTAAGCTTAGTAAACACACACTGTGCGCAACACCCTAAATGGTCCCCCATGCTACAATACGTCTATACTGAAGACATATTGTTGGCTTGTCTCGTCATATACTCTATACTGTATGCGTGCAGATCATGTGCTAATCCATATACTTTACTTTAAATAAGGGAGAAGTCCTTTGCAAACCAACAGGTGTGTGGGTTGTTCATACTGACACACCAACGTACTTTCTGTTGGTTTCTATAAAGGGAGTGCATAGAAAACAACAGAAAGCCGTCAGGATTTCCATGTCCGCTTATTAGAGGTGACTTTGAGACTTTTTGGTTTGTTTTTGTTCCTCGCAAAGATTGATATGGTAACTGTATCTGTTGGGGTTTCCTGGGATTGTTTCTTATTATTCTGCCTTCACACCAGAACCATTCACTGCCATTAGAACAAATCCTGCAGGGTGTTGTCGGATTGCATCAAGAGTTCGCACTTGTAGTGCAGTCCCAGACTGGAAATCTTGATTGTGACGGACAGACGGACGAAGTGTGGTTTTGAAGAGCACTGTTTTTAATTTGCTATCACGGTTCCAACACGACAGTAACCAAGGATCATATATTTCAAGTTAGAGAGGTCACAATAAAAATCCTAGTCATTTTTACTCTCTACACTCTACAGGGAGGAAAAACAGCCTCTGGAGGCTTGATAGTGCTATTTTTTTTAGAGGGGAATACAGTAAGAATGTGTGGTGCCATGTCATTATTCCGACCTCCCATTGTTGCGACCTCCCTTTGTTCCGAATCTACGAGGCGCAAAACCCTACCCTTCTCCGACCGTAATCCTAAGCCTAAACCCCCGACCCTCAACCTAACCTCACAGACCTCACTGTCTGTAAGGGGGGTTTAGGCTCTTAGGGTTACGGTTGGAGAAGGGTATGGTTTTGCTACAAACATGCCTAAACCCTTCTCTAACCCTCATCCTCACCATAACCGCAAGCACGTTGCAGCTGATAGTGGATTTTCAGCGCATGTTCGGACTAATGGGAGTTCTGATCTGCGGGACTGTGGTACTTAGATTAGTCCCCGAATTTGTCCATTGCATGTTATGAGTGGCAAGGTTGTTCTGCAGCCAGCCAGCATTCATTCCAATGTAAATATCATGGACCTTAGACATTAAAAGCTGGTTCATTTTTGGAACCAGACCTTTAAACACTCTTGCAAATCCGCCAACAAGGCCTGCCATATGCATTAGGAAAATGTGTGTGACATTTTTTTTAAACAATGCCTTAAAACTATTGGTAGAGAGGTTTGTCAATCATGATATGCTTAGCTGTGATCGGATCATAGCAGTTCGGGCAGGGGCTTACTGGAAGGTCTATTATATAGGCCTGCGATATTGAGGATTTACAGCAAATTAAGGATTTTTTGAAAATGACAAGTAGGCCATGGTCACATTTTTGCATGAGCAGAGCGAGCGATCCAAAATCAAACTAGATCAGTGCATTTCATGGCACAGGTCTCCACCAGGCCAGATCAGGTTGTGGCCTCCTGGTGGCACTATAATAAGCCAATGTGAAAAAGGTGCTATTTATCGTTATGCCTGATTAATGGGAACTGAAGAAGGTACTTTGAACCAACGAAGGGTGCTTAAGATGGGGAAGGGGGTGACGTAGCAGTTGACGTAAGGGCAACCCTGACCGACCTGGACCGTGCACGGACGGACAGACACACGGACACGGGGGGTAAAACATACTCTCCAACATACTGGTAGAGACAATCAGGCCAGATAAGGTTGTGGGCTCCTGGTGGCCTACTTGTACATGAGCGGAGCAAGCTAATATGATGACATCACCTAAACTGGCCAATCGGGTGCGGCCTGGACCGTGCACGGACGGATGAACAGACAGGGGGTAAAACATACTCTCCACCATACAGGTGGAGACGACTACCTATCCGAAATGGAGTCGTGAGAAACCATTTTTCTGGCCTTATTGGTCCAATAGAGATGAACAAAGAGCAGTTTACTTTTACAAAGTAAACTGCAAAACCTGGTTGTGGCCTGGTCCCAAACCAAACCCACCACCAGAAGCCTTAGTTCAAATGCAACTATACACTAAAAACTGGATAGTTAGAAATTATCCCAACAGAGTTATTTTGTAACCCAAATGCTATGTTGAAAGGGGCCAGCGCAACCTCTCGGTTACTTCAACACAGTTACCAATAGTAACCCAGAAGTTGAGTTAAATAAACAATCCAATTCTCTGCTTATAATGACCCAGGGTTCAACCCGTAATTCCTTAACACAATTCCCGCTCTTAACGTAGATCTACGCTAATCAAACATAGTTCAGACCACTGCTATTGCCGCAGATTTACGGCAATCTTTGAATATTAGCGCAATTGTCCTACTGATACCGTCCTAATGCAAATGGCCATTAAATCACTAGTAGGGCAGGGACACTATTGGTACCTCATGATACGATATAGGTGGCGATATTAGGCCTTCGATAATGAATATATAATGATATTTGATATATTGTGATATTTGCAATATATCAATATATTGCATGACATTCATCAACGACATATCACGATACTGCAACTGCAGCTGGAAAACAAAAACAAAAATCAATAAATTAATGAATAAAAAAGTAAAAGGCAAAAATCAGAACTCACTAATGTATATCCTCGAGTATTAATCTTAGCTCTTATTTGTCTCAACTGCTTCTCATACCAGGCTTTTTATTTTTATCTTGTGTTTTTTTTTTTGGGGGGAATGAAGCAGCTAAGGAAGTCAGTTAACATTTTAGTTCTGCATCCTGTTTTTCCTCACAGAATTATCCCGTCAGGAAATATCACAATATTTGCTGAGGGATGTGCGATATATATTGTGGGAGGAAGTATACGATATTATCACGATAACGATATTTCAGCACACCCCTAATCACTAGCCTCTTCCTGCTAGCTGATGGGCCCAAATAAAAGACAGACCGTCCTCTTCCTCTGCTCTGACAGTTCAATCTATGTTTGGCCTCCACATCTACTGTATATAAGAGAGGATTATCATATAACAGGAGGTTTCTTCAACTATGCCTGTATCTTCTGCTGACATCTGGCTATGAATAGAATCATAGGAGTTGAGACATAGGAATATTCCTTCCACACTCTGTCCTAGACCTAGTTATGGGGAAGTTGTTGAGGCATTTCCTGTAGACGGATGCTATGCTGAAAGCTAGCCGTTTCATCATGAATAGTGCCAAAGACCAAGTGCAAATTTGCTTCATTAAGGCCTACCATGGCAACAGTTTGTGGTGGGTGGGACACACCACAAAATACAAGATGCACTGTGTCGTAAATTAATGTAGATGAGAGGGAAGAGAGACGTACAGCAAGATAGGTAGAAAGCAGGCATTTGGGAGGGCAGGCAGAGAGACTGACGAGGAAATGTTTTCCTGGACTGTTTCCAAAGCAGGAGGACCTAAGCGATTTCCTCAAGCTTCTGTAGCAGTGGGGAACAAACTCTATTCCTTTGGAGGCAGGGATGATGAATGGACAGATAGGGTTGCCAACCGTTCCGTAAAATACGGAATCGTTCCTTATTTCAGCATAAAATGATGCGTTCCGTATTGAATCGATACGGAACGTGGTTTGTTCCGTATTTTCCTTAATGCCTCCTGTGTGATCTGTCGCACAAACATCAACACTGAATTTAACAGTAGTGAACGAAATAAAACCGGAGATATATTTAAGACAGCACAATTGCTCTGTGGCGAGTGCACACAGGACTTCTCACGAGCAGAAACCAAACCAAAACCTCCCCGTGGCTGCAGATCCGCATGTGTGTGTGCGTGGTGCGCTGGTAGCTCTGCTGCTCTGTGTGCCAAATCCTGCCGTACCCAGAGCCGTAGACTTAGAGAGTTGAGCAAACTCCCAGAGCCATAGAGTAAGACAGTTATGCAAACTCCCCACAACAACTGTCACAGACTCTGTTCTCATGACTGAAACTGCACCCAGAGATCGATTTGATGTTTATCTGTGTTTTTACAAGATGTTAAGTACTTTTTCTATTTCCCTGCCTAATGCTGCTGATGTGGGCATATGCCTATAGCCAGGCTATAGGCTAATATTTGGTTGATTGTTTATTAGTAAAGTCTAATAATTGTGTGTGTATTCAATACAGATTTTGCCCATTTAACAAACTTAGATTTAAAATCAAGATTCTTAATGTTATAAAGACAATGGACTACGTCTTCATAATGGATTAACAGTATACAGTGCAATAGGCCTATACCGGCCTACCCCTTCCTTACTGACCACAGTAAACAGGCCTTAACTGACCCCAGAGGTTAATATGGTATGGGAAATCATCCCTCCATCTTCATCCGCTTATCCGTAGTTGGGTCACGGGGGCAACAGCTCCACCAGAAACCCCAGACTTTCCTAACCTATCGGTCGCGCGTCACGGTCGTAGAAGTGTTCCTTATTTCAAGATCTCAAAGTTGGCAACCCTATGGACAGACAACATGATGAAGCAAATGGATGTGCATGTCTTCACCACTGTGTCTTTAAGCTGGAAGAAGTTGCCTCCAGAGGAACCTGGAAGAGGAGAATGCCACCTACAGGTTCCTTCCATGTGCCTTGGACACACAGCTGTGTTGATAGAGGGTACAGTGTACATCTGGGGAGGCTATCCGTATTGCAGTGTCCTCTATGCATATGATGTAGACGACCACAGATGGTTCAAACCCAGGGTTTCTGGGACAGTTCCGGGGAGAGGCACAACCACTCAGCCTGTGTGTTGAAAAAGGTCATGTTCATCCATGGAGGATTAAACAAGCAATCTCAACGCACTAATGACATGTACAAGTTTGACACCAGCACAATGATCTGGACTTTAATCAACACCAGAGAAACTCCTTTGCCTGTTTCAAGTCACACCGCCATCATCATCGGGACAAAAATGTTTGTATTTGGGTGTTGTGAGTACGTCCCAGCGAAAGACGGGCTACGCAACAACATCAGAGTGTTTGACACAGAGACAAACAGCTGGATGAACACACCTTCTGCACAGCTTCTTCCAGGAGGACGATATGGGCATTCAGCATTTACCTACAATGGAGAGCTGTATTATATATTTGGTGGCTATAACGGTAACCAGAACTTAAATGATGTGTGGAAATTCAATCCAGAGGCCTTCTCCTGGAAGAAGGTTGAGCCCAAGGGTAAAGGACCAGGTCCATTGTGTTATATGTGCTGTTGCATTGTAGGAAGACATATCATCATTTTTGGAGGATTGATAGGAGATCACACTACCTCTAATGAGCTGTTCATATTAGACATGAGTCCTAGTCTTAAGACATTATGTAAACTATTAGTTATTCAACATGCTCTGGACCAATCAGAACTCCCACATGACATCAGGTGGGAATTGGCAGCCATGACCCAAAAATAGCATTGTGACTTCCACACTGGTGATGTCATAGCAAACATCCATATTGACAAGGCAGAAAAGATGGATCTAAAGGGACACACAACGCCGCTCATCTACAAAGGTAATCATTTTTTTTAAAACTATACCATTGTGACTGCTGATATCGCCAAGGATCACATCGAGTTGCAGCTGTGAGCTCTTAGCTCTGCCATGTGTGTGTGTGTGCGCGCGCGTGTTTGTGTGCATCAACGTCGCATGATGATGCGAGCGCCTCTCACTTCACACGAGTGTGATTAATTTTCTATGTAAGTGTAAGTGTGTATTTGTACGTCTCCAAACCCTGTTGTCATGCTTTATCAGTGTGTCCTTGACAGTGACAGCCTTCGTATTGAGTTGTGTTTTCATGTGAAATGTAGGCATACCTTTAGGCATGTAGGCATTCTGCAAACTGGCAATCAATCAGTCAACCAATCAATAAATTCCTGAAAGGTCTATGACATGTAGGCCTGCAATGTTCAGGATTTACCGCAAAGAAGTGTTCCAAAAACACTTATTTTTAATCTTCTCATAGAAAACTGTTAATAATTGTTTCTGCAGAATCCCCTACAGGAGATAATACTCATGACATTAGTTATGAAGGTTTTAATTATGTCACCATGATGTTGTCACCTAAACCGGCCAATCACAATACTCGGAGTGACAACTGACGACCACAAACAGATCAGTTAACTCCACAGACTACGCACCACTGTGCACCAACCGCTTAAATTGCACCTGCTCTGTAAGTAATAAGTAATAATAAAGTAACAATATAACGAAAGAAAATGAATGCAAACTGGGGGTTAAAACACTTGCAGTAACGTACGCTATTATGATTCTTTAGGAGTTCTGGGGTTAATTTACTGTCCCAAATCAATAAGCCCATTGATAAAGGATCATTCCACCACTTTTGAATGTATCTTCATATTTTAGGTCTTCACTAATGTACATGATAAACTATCACTATTTTTTTCTACTTGGTCACTGTCTCACAGGAGGGCTGTGGGCAGTCCGGATGTGTGTTTCTTGGAAACACATACTTTACCAGGGTTTTCATGTTCTCTTATTTAGGACTTTTGTTCTTTGTAAAGAATGTTACTTATGTGCTGTGGCTTTCTAGTCTTGGCTCTTAGTGTAGCTACCTATTTGGATTTTGTTGTTATTTTATTTACTTCATCCAAATATCTATTTTTATTGATAGATGTATTATATGTTGAGAGGACAGCGAGGGGTATGGGAAGGGACACCCAGTTGCTTATTTGTGCTTATTTCTTAACACAATCTTTGAATAATAGCACAATTGCCCTACTGATACGGTCCTAATGCTAATGGCCGTTAGCATCGCTAGCCTCCTCTTGCTAGCTGAGGAGCCCAAATCAGAGACGGGCCGGCTTCTTCTTCTGCTCCAACAATTCAATCTACATTTGGCCTCCACATCTATATAGGTTTCTTCAACTATGGCTGTATCTTCTGGTGACATCTGGCAAATACGAATAGAATGGTAGGAGTTGAAGCATAGAAAGGACTCTCACCCGAAGGGTCACGTAACAGTTGCCTGCAGGGGTGAAACTATGACTATGTCTTCACCCTGACCCAAGACGGTGGAGACCCTAGTCTTATGTAGAAGTGTGTATCTGTACGTCTTTAAATGCTCTGATGAACTGAAAAGTTGGGCCTTGTTGCAATGCTTTACCAGTGTGTCATGACAGTGACATGACAGTAATAGGCGTTGTATTGAGTTGCGTTTTTCATGTAAAAGGTAGGCCTACCCATTCTGCAAACTGTTGTTCGATTGATTGGTCAATAAATCAAACAGTCAATCATTTAAGCCTTTGAAAGTCGGCAGCAGTATTTCCAGAGGTCTCCTCAGCACTTTGATACAAGGGTCCATTTGGTTACCAACTCTTATCATTTAGCTGGGGGACCTTCAGGACCACTGGCTGAAAACCTAGAGCCAATAGGAACACATTTTAATAAACACACTCTGCGCAACACCTTAAATGGTCCCCCGTGCTACAATACGTTTATACTGAACACATAATTTTTGCTTGTCTTTCTCATCATATACTGTATACTGTGTGCATGCAGATTGATGTGTGAATCCATATACTGTACATTCTTTATATAAGGGAGAAGTCCTTTGCGAATCAACAAGTGTGTGGCGTGTTCATAACGACATGGCGACGCCCTTTCTGTTGTTTTCTATGCAGGAAATGAATACACCACCAGGATTTCCATGTTCGTTTATTAGAGGTGACTTTGAGACTTTTTGGGTTGTTTTTGTTCTTCATGAAGATTGCTATGGTTACAGTATCTGTTGGGGTTTCCTGGGATTGTTTCTTAGGTAGGCTTCACACCAGAACCATTTACTGCGATTGTAATGAATCCTGCTGCGTATTGTCGGAATGTGCCCCTCGTTTGGCAGTGTGTGGAGTCTCATTCGGACCCTAATGTGCATCGATTTGCTTTCAACTCAAACACGGTGGGTTTTGTTTTGCTTCAAAACGCAGCAGAGTGTGTTACATTCCCAGGCAGGGCTGTGTGTAGTGTCTCTGCTGTATGGGCGTGTGTGTGCATGTGTGTGTGGGCGTAGGCTTGGCTCCATTCTCCTCCCTGCTCACCTGTTTACAGTCCTCATCAACACTGCCAGCCATCAAATCGTCACCTCCAGCCCTACAAAACCCTGGTCTGCCCACACTGCAGCGCCAGATCGTTGTAGCAACCAAAGGGGTAGGTTGCTGTTGCTCAGCCAGTGTTCCTTAGGGAACTTTAGTTAGTTTTTGTTATGTTATAGTTTATTTAGTTTTTGCACTGGACTCACCGCTCTCTTGTCCTCCTCCTCAGACCACGCCTTGCCTGCCTGCCCCAAGGACTGTTTGTATGCCTGCCTGCCTGTCCATCTGTCTGTCTGCTTATTTAATTAATTTAAATAAACACCCTTGAACATTTGAACTTTGTCTTTGTCTGCATTTGGGTCCGCCAGTTCTTGGTATCGCAACAGAGTGCGGATCACTGCAGGTGTGAATGCAATCGCATTAGACACATGGAGTGAATATACCATTGTGGGATGAAGAAGTTTTTTAGGCTACCAAGAATGAAGGATAAGGCATTATTACATATGACGCAGCGACACAAAGATTCCCAGGCCAGTGGATATACAGTACGTGGGCTAATGAAGAGATCATAGAAGCACTTATTGCACGGTGCACACAATGCATTGTACTGTATATCCGAGAATGGAGGCGATTTTGTTCCATATTGCACCTTTGCACCATGTTGCAGGTTGCATCAAGAGTTTGCACTTGTAGTGCAGTCCCAGACCAGGAATCCTGATTGTGACGGACAGACAGACGGACGACGTTTGGTTTTGAAGACCACTTTTTTACATTTGCTATTACAGTTATATACGACAGACACCAACGATCGTATACAGTATGTCAAGGTCCAGAGGTCACAATAAAAATCCTAATCATTTTTACTCCACACAGGGAGAAAAAACAGACTCTGGAGGCTTGATGGTGCTTTTTTTTTTTTTTTAGACGTGAATACAGTGAGAACTTGTCCATTGCATGTTATGAGCAGGCAATGTTCTTCTGCAGCCAGCCTGCACGCACATAATGGTGTTTATCAGCGAGACATTGTCTGTTAAGGCTTTCTGTAGGTCACATACAGGTGTTTATCAGCGTGACATCATCTGTTAAGGCTGTCTGTAGGTTGGACAACAATTCACCCAACGTCCACACACTTTGTGGGATCAGGAAGACATCCGGATTCTCACCCAGATAAACCACTGGAGGATCCATGTAAATGATGGTCCTCTAGCTGGGCTTTTTTCCACACAAAAGGGATCCTCTGCCCTCAGAGCTTTTAACTTTTCTTCATATACTGTCTGCTCACAGATACACATAACAATAGAACTTACAGTAAGCCCCGCCCTCTCCCCAGTGTCTCCCCAACCAGGGGTTGGACACTTTCCAGACGGGTTCATTCATTCCAATGTAAATATCATGGACATTGTTTTTTAAAAAAAAACAATGTTTTATCATGTTGTGCTTAGTTGTGATCGGATCATAGCAGTTTGGGCAGGGGCTTACTAAAAGGTCTACTATGACATAGGCCTGCGATATTGAGGATTTACAGCAAATTAATTTCATTCATAGACGAGGCGAGACAATAAGGTGTTGACATAACAAAAGGACATATGGTCAAGAGATTTCATTTGAATGTGTGATTGTATTTTGCATCAGTTCAAAGAGCATATGGCGCCGTTTGGCGTCTGGGTAAATGCGTATTCCTGTTGTAAAAATGTATAAATACCCCATGTCAAATAATGTGATGGAGAGTCAGTCTGTGTGATCACCACGACGACACACACGTGTTGGCCTGGGCCCTGCGGCCCAGGCGAACTTTGCCTGCTGTATTGCCGCCGCCGATGCTCTGAATAAAACCATCTCAGGAACACTGCTGCCTGGAACGCCATGCTTCTCCGATGAACTATGCTTTATGTTTTTTGGGTATGTTTAGCTGGTACATACGTTATTTGTACCGGTGAAAATTTACCACAAAGGCTATGGCCACATTTTTACATGAGCAAAGCAAGCAATCGAAAATCAAACTAGATCAGTGCCCTTCGTGGCACAGGTCTCCACCAGGCCAGATCAGGTAGTGGCCTCCTGGTGGCACTATAATAGGTCAATGTGAAAAGGGTGCTAATATGAATATAATGGGAACTGAAGAAGGTACTTTGCACCAACGAAGGGTGCTAGCACTAGCAGGTCCTTAAGATGGGGAAGGGGGTGAGGTATTAGTTGACGTAAGGTCAACCCTGACCGACCTGGTCCGTGCACGGACGGACGGACACACTGACACGGGGTAAAACATACTCTCCACCATACTGGTGGAGACAACCAGGCCAGAGCAGGTTGTGACCTCCTTGTGCCCTACTTGTACATGAGCGGAGCAAGCTAATATGATGACATCACCTAAACCGGCCAATTGGGTGCAGCCTGGACCGTGCACGGATGGACGGACACACGGACACAGGGGTAAAACCATAGAGTAACATAGAGACGTATTCTGATTTTCCCTTCCATCCACTTGCATTAACTTGCTCACCTAGCGCATGAAGCAAACTTCCGGGTTGGAGCAGCAGCGTTGATGCATTGCGGTGGGCCGCTAGAACGCGCTTCACATGAACTCTCATGAACGTGGTCGTGCGTGTGTGCGTGCGAGGCAATCATGAACGCGCGTCGCTGGTCGCTGTATTATATAGGCAGTCAAAATGACAAAAGCTTCATAATATGAATACTTGGGCACCAATCAACTATTTTATGAGAACAACATTGATGTAACTAGCAGATTCGATGAGTTAGATATATTTTATATACACATATTATTGATAACTAAGCCAAAGTCCAGCCGTTGGCCGTGTTTGCTGAGCACTCTGCTCCTCCACTTCAGAGCGGACGGTCAGAGCTCAGCTGGAAAGCTTCCTGGAGGGGGCAGAGCCTAATGCGCATTCTCGCGGCCCATAGTTTGCTCTAAACTGCATTCTCAACTTTGGCCACTACAGTATGTCTTTTTTGCTTCACTGTTTCCTCCAGATGTGGTCTCTATGTTACTCTATGGGTAAAACATACCAGGCCAGATCAGGTTGTGTCCTCCTGGTGGCCTACCTGTACATGAGTGGAGCGAGCTAATATGATGACTTTACCTAAACCGGCATATCCGAAATGGAGTCGTGAGAAACCATTTTTCTAGCCTTTTTGGTCCAATAGAGATGAACAAAGAGCAGTTTACTTTTACAAAGTAAACTGCAAAACCTGGTTGTGGCCTGGTCCCTAACCAAACCCACCACCAGAAGTCTTAGTTCAAACACAACTACACACTATTAACTGGATAGTTAGAAATAATCAGATCTGAGTTATTTTGTAACCCAAATGCTATGTCTAAAGGGACCAGTGCAACCTCTCGGTTACTTCAACACAGTTACCAATAGTAACCCAGAAGTTGAGTTAAATATATAATCCAATTCTCTGCTTATAATGACCCAGGGTTGTAGTCAATTTAACTTCATTTTGCCCACCCAAACCAAAAATTGCATTGCAATGACCCAGGCCGTAATTTCACAATTCCCGCTCTTAACGTAGATCTAGGCTAATCAAACATAGTTCAGACCGCTGCTATTGCCGCAGATCTACGGCAATCTTTGAACAATAGCGCAATTGTCCTACTGATACCGTCCTAACTAGCCTCTTCCTACTAGCTGAGGGGCCAAATAAAAGACGGACCGTCCTCTTCCTCTGCTCTGACAATTCAATCTATATTTGGCCTCCACATCTACTGTATATAAGAGAGGATTTTCATATAACTGGAGGTTTCTTCAACTATGCCTGGGTCTTCTGCTGACATCTGGCTATGAATGGTATTATAGGAATTTAGATAGAAAGGAATATTCCTTCCAAAATCTGTCCTAGACCTATAGGGAAGTTGTTGAGGCATTTCATTTAGAGGGATGCTATGCTGAAAGCTGGCCGTTTGCCATGAATAGTGCCACAGAAAAGTGCAAATTCACTTCATTAAGGCCTACCATGGCAACAGTTTGTGGTGGGTGGGACACACAAGGAAATACAAGATGCACCGTGTCGTAAATTACTGTAGATGTCGAGAGGGAAGAGAGACGCAAAACTAGATTGGTAGAAAGCCAGGCAAGCAGGCATTTGGGCGGGCAGACAGACAGACTGACGGGGAAATGTTTTCTTGGACTGTTTCCAAAGCAGGAGGACCTAAGCGATTTCGCCATGCTTCTGTAGCAGTGGGGGACAAACTCTATTCCTTTGGAGGCAGGGATGATGAATGGACAGACAACGACATGATGAAGCAAATGGATGTGCATGTCTTCACCACTGTGTCTTTAAGCTGGAAGAAGTTGCCTCCAGAGGAACCTGGAAGGGAGAACGCCACCTACAGGTTCCTTCCATGTGCCGTGGACACACAGCTGTGTTGATAGAGGGTACCGTGTACATCTGGGGAGGCTATCCGTATTGCAGTATCCTCTATGCATTTGATGTAGACGACCACAGATGGTTCAAACCCAGGGTTTCTGGGACAGTTCCCGGGGAGAGGCGTAACCACTCAGCCTGTGTGTTGAAGAAGGTCATGTTCATCCATGGAGGATACAACAAGCAGACTAAACGCACTAATGACATGTACAAGTTGGACACCAGCACAATGATCTGGACTTTAATCAACACCAGAGGAACTCCTTTGCCTGTTTCATCAAGACACACCGCCACCATCATTGGGACAAAAATGTTTGTATTTGGGGGTTGGGATGACTACCCAGGGAAAGACAGGGTACACAACAACATTAGAGTGTTTGACACAGAGACAAACAGCTGGATGAACACACCTTCTGCACAGCTTCTTCCAGGAGGACGACATGGGCATTCAGCAGTTACCTACAATGGAGAGCTGTATATATTTGGTGGCTGTGACAGTAACCAGGACTCAAATGATTTGTGGAAATTCAATCCAAAGACCTTCTCCTGGAAGAAGGTTGAGCCCAAGGGTAAAGGACCAGGTCCATTGTGCTGTATGTGCTGTTGCATTGTGGGTGGTCATATCACCATTTTTGGAGGAAAGAAAGGAGGTAACACTACCTCTAATGAGCTGTTCATATTAGACATGAGTCCTAGTCTTAAGACATTATGTAAACTAGTAGTTATTCAGCACGCTGTGGACCAATCAGAACTCCCACACGACATCAGGTGGGAATTGTCAGCCATGACCCAAAAATAGCATTGTGACTTCCACACTGGTGATGTCATAGCAAACATCCATATTGACGAGGCAAAAAAGATGGATCTAAAGAGCCACACAGCGGCGCTCAGCTACAAAGGTAATCATTATTTTAAACAATAGCATTGTGACTTCTGATATCAACAAGGATCACATCGAGTTGCAGCTGTGAGCTCTTAGCTCTGCCATGTGCATGGGCGTCACCGCCATTCACTATGCGGGTGCCTCAGCACCCGCAACTTTTCACGTCGGAAAAAAAATGATGCGAAAAGTGGGGGTGCTCCGGTGCTGGCCAAATCGCAACTGTCCATGCTGCGGGAGAGGCAGAGCCATATGAACCATATAGTGTAGACAGAGTTACGACAACTCCGTCCACTCCAAGAGGCAAGTTCAATGGCGGCTTTTCTACTGAGACTCGAATCGGGAATGGGGAAAACAAATAGGGACAAGTCCTGGACCTGAAGTAGGCAGTAATGCAACGGCCTCCGGCAACAGCCTTGCAACAGCCCCTTGAAAGCATGCATAAAATAGCTCTTATTTGCGCTGTCGACCTCATTGAAAACAATGCATTTCCAACTCCAGTTTGTCCCTATTCAGGCTGCATGAACAGCAGCGCGAGCGTTCAGTTTGTGACCCATCAATGTCGCAACTCTTGTAATAGATGGCAGGCACTGATCTGGGAAGGAGGGAGACGGGGTGACCGGCCGCTTGCATTCATTGCTTTGATATGAATTGCAGTCGGCGACGGTGCGGTTTTGAAACTTTTTTTGTCAATCCACTACATTCTCGTCTCGACACGTCAGGTCAACCATAACTCACAAACGTCTCGTCATATTTTAGTCATCATAGATAGCCGTTTTATCTCGTCACAGTCAGTCTTGTACTGCATTATAACACTGCTTCATTGAAGTGTGTAACCATTACATTTATTGTGAAATATTAGTAAAAAGTGTTTTAGAGGGGGAAAAAAAGCCCCAAATTTTTCGCGGCCGCAATTTAACCCTTGCAGCACCCGCATCTTTCCAGACGCGGTGACGCGCCTGGTCTTGTGTGTGTGTGTGTGCGCGTTTGTTTGTGTGTATCGACGTTGCATGATGATGCGAGCGCCTCTCACTTCACACGGGTGTGATTAAGTTTCTATGTAAGTGTAAGTGTGCATTTGTATGTCTCCAAACCCTGTTGTAATGCTTTATCAGTGTGTCCTTGACAGTGACAGCCTTCGTATTGAGTTGTATTTTCATGTGAAATGTAGGCATACCTTTTTCAACCAATCAATACATTCCTGAAAGGTCTATGACATGTAGGCCTGTGATTTTCAGGATTTACCGCAAAGAAGTGTTCCAAAAACACTTATTTTTTAATATTTTCTCACAGAAAACTGTTAATAATTTGTTTCTGAATCCCTTACAGGAGATAATACTCATGACATTAGTTATGAAGCTCTTATTTACGCTACTATTATGTTGTCACCTAAACCGGCCAATCAGAATACTCGGAGTGACAACTGACGACCACAAACAGATCAGTTAACTCCACAGACTACGCACCACTGTGCACCGATCGCTTAAATTGCACCCGCTCTGCAAGTAATAAGTAATAATAAAGTGACAATATAATGAAGGAAAATTAATGCAAACTGGGGGTTAAAACACTTGCAGTAATGTACACTATTATGATTGTTTAGGAGTTTTGGGTTATTTTACTGTCCCAAATCAATAAGCCCGTTGATAAAGGACCATTCCACCACTTTTGAATGTATCTTCATATTTAAGTCTTCACTAATGTACATGATAAACTATCACTATTTTCTCTACTTGGTCACAGGAGGGCTGTGGGCAGTGCGGATGTGTGTTTCTTGGAAACACATACTGTACCAGGGTTTTCATGTTCTCTTATTTAGGACTTTGAGCCTTTTTTGTTCTTTGTAAAGAATGTTAGTTATGTGCTGTGGTTTTTTGGGCTTGGTTCTTAGTGTAGTTACCTATTTGGATTTTTTTTTAACCTATTTGTTTTTTTATTTACTTTATCCAAATATCTATTTTTATTGATAGATGTATTATATGTACAGAGGACAGGGAGGCTATGGGGAGGGGCAGGCGCGCAGTCTTTGTGGGGGCTCAGGGGCCCGAGCCCCCATCAGAATTTAAGACATAAGGGGCTCTGGGGCTCGGGCTCCCCGAGCCCCCTGCCCCCCACCCCCACCCCACAGATTCTCTGCTTCTGTTCACACATCAGGGCCTAGGTTTCGGGGTGGAGACTTGCCTATTGTGCATTGACGTCACCTATAGGCAACAGGGCCACCAATGCTAATCAGTCTTTTGTTTACCTGTAGGGTATAGTCAGGCTAAATTAGTGCCGGAGCACGCAGGAACGGCATTCCCCCATGGGCCAAATGCGTTCCCCCATGGGCCACGTGCATTCCGGCTGCGTCCGTGAGCGCAGTTGCTTATTTGGGCATATTTATTAACACAATCTTTGAATAATAGCACACATATATATATGTATATGTATATATATATATATATATATATATATATATATATATATATATATATATATATATATATATATATATATATATATATATATATATATATATATATATATATATAGCACACATCTATATAAGAGAGGATTATCATATAACAGGAGCTTTCTTTAACTATGCCTGTATGGTGACATCTGGCAAGTACGAATAGAATCGTAGGAGTTGAGGCATGGAAAGGAATATTCCATCCACGCTTTCTGTCCTAGGCCTAGTTATAGGAAAGTTGTTGAGCCATTTCAGTTCATTTCATTTGGACAGATGCTATACTGAAAGCTACCCGTTTCTTCATAAATAGCCCCACATATTTTCTTCATTAAGGCCTAGCATGGCAACAGTTTGTGTTGGGGGGGATTTCACACCACAAAATACAATATGCACCGTGTCGAAAATGACTGTAGACTCACAGCTACACATAACAATAGAACTTACAATAAGCCCAGCCCTCTCCCCAGTGTCTCCCCAACCATGGGTTGGACACTTTCCAGACGCGTTCATTCATTCCAATGTAAATATCATGGATGTTACCCATTAAAAGCTGGTTCATTTTTGGAACCAGACCTTTAAACACAAATCCGCCAACAAGGCCTGCCGTATGCAGTAGGAAAATGTGTGTGACATTTATTTTTTTAAAACAATGTTTTATCATGTAGGAAAACTATTGGTAGAGAGATTTGTCTATCACATGTTATGGTTAGCTGTGATCGGATCATAGCAGTGTGGATGTTGGTAGATATTGAGGATTTACAGCAAATTAAGGATTGTTTGAAAATACCAAGTAGGCTATGGCCACATTTTTGCATGAGCAAAGCAAGCGATCCAAAATCAAACTAGATCAGTGTCCTTCGTGGCACAGGTCTCCACCAGGCCAGATCAGGTTGTGGCCTCCTGGTGGCACTATAATGGGCCAATGTGGAAAGGGTGCTATTTATCGTTATGCCTGATTGATGGGAACTGAAGAAGGTACTTTGAACCAATGAAGGGTGCTAGCACGAGCAGGGCCTTAAGATGGGGAAGGGGGTGACGTAGCAGTTGACATAACGTCAACCCTGACCGACCTGGACCATGCACGGACGGACGGACACACGAACACAGGGGGTAAAACATACTCTCCACCATACTGGTGGAGACAACCAGGCCAGATCAGGTTGTGGCCTACTTGTAAGCGGAGCTAGCTAATATGATGACATCACCTAAACCGGCCAATCGGGTGCGGCCTGGACCGTGCATGGACGGACAGATGGACGGACGGACAGGAGGTAAAACATACTCTCCACCATATTGGTGGAGACAACTACCTATCCGAAATGGAGTCGTGATGAAACCATTTTTCAGTCAACCAATCAATAAATTCCTGAAAGGTCTATGACATACAGACCTGCAATGTTCAGGATTTACCACAAAGAAGTGTTCCAAAAACACTTATTTTTAATATTTTCACAGAAAACTGTTAATAATTGTTTCTGAATCCCCTACAGGAGATAATACTCATGACATTAGTTATGAAGGTTTTAATTACATTACTATTATGTCGTCACCTAAACCGGCCAATCAGAATACTCGGAGTCAGAGAAGGAGTTTTGGGTTATTTTACTGTCCCAAATCAATAAGCCCATTGATAAAGGACCATTCCACCACTTTTGAATGTATCTTCATATTTTAGGTCTTCACTAATGTAGATGATAAACTATCACTATTTTGTTGTACTTGGTCTGTGTCTCACAGGAGGGCTCTGGGCAGTCCAGATGTGTGTTTTCTGGAAACGCATACTGTACCAGGGTTTTCATGTTCTCTTATTTAGGACTTTGAGACTATTTTGTTCTTTGTAAAGAAAATGCTAGTTATGTGCTGTGGTTTTCTGGGCTTGGTTCTTAGTGTAGTTACCTATTTGGATTTTGTTGTTATTTTATTTACTTTATCCAAATGGACTTCACACAGGTGTGATTCTTTTTTGTCTCCACCGTAAGGTGGTGACTATGTTTCGCCCCCTGTCCGTTCCTGCACACGTCCGCACGCGTTTGTGTCCACACGCCTGTTAACGCCTGTAAAAGTTGGCTTCAGGGGTGAAACATAGTCACCGCCAGTGACTGTTACGTCACCCTGCGGGTGACGTAACAGTCATTGGCGGTGACTATGTCTTCACCCTGACCCAAGACGGTGGAGACCTCTAGAAGTGTGTATTTGTACGTCTCTAAATGCTCTGATGAACTGAAAAAGTGGGCCTTGTTGCAATGCTTCATCAGTGCGTCATGACAGTGACATGACAGTAATAGGCGTTGAATTAAGTTGTTGTTTTTCATGTAAAAAGTAGGCCTACGCATTCTGCAAACTGTTGTTCGATTGATTGATTGATAAATCAAACGGTCAATCAGTTAAGCCTTTGAAAGTCGACAGCAGTATTTCCAGAGGTCTCCTCAGCACTTTCATATAAGGGTCCATTTGGTTACCAACTCTTATCATTTAGCTGGGGGACCTTCAGGACCACTGGCTGAAAACCACTGTCTTAGAGCCAATAGGAACACATTAAGCTTAGTAAACACACACTGTGCGCAACACCCAGAATGGTCCCCCATTGACAATATGTGACTAAACTCCACCCACGTTGAGTCATCTCGGGGAAATGAAGTTGTCAGTACAGGGGTCTAAACTTGATTTTCTCTTATTTTTTATTATCTGTGAAAAATGACCTGAAGCAACTTTATTAGTTGTTTCATACTAAAGCATACATGAGGTGAATGTTAGACCTTAAAACGCCGTGTAAACATGTTATAATTGAATTAATGTGAACTGTAATGACAGTTCTGACCATTATTACCTCATTCCTCCGGGCCGCGATCGGGCCGTTAGCTTAATTAGCTTAAAATGCTAACGGTTGTAATCTGATAAGTGCCTCTAGTTCTGTAAATATGCGATGCCCGCCGTCATCAACAGAACCCGGACTTCGCGTGATTTTGAGCTCAAATAACAGCCAGGTGGCATTCCACATAACCAATTAGTAGCGACGTTCTGTTAGTAAATCCATGTATAAAATATCAAAACATTGGATTCTTCTTCGTGGCGTTTTTTTAGAGCCGGAACTACGTCACTATTCTCAGAGGAAAACAGACAAAGGGTTGCCATGTTGGCTTGTTGGCTTGTTTTCCGTCCATGTTAACCAACATTTTATTGGATATTATCCTCATCTGTTTCTGGTGACTACTATGTGTGATTGTATAATAATGGCAAAAAAATCACCCTAGATACATAGTATTTATAATGATAATGCATCACAATTATTGTTGTTGTTCCATTCATGCATACAAACAATGGACTGTGGGGATGGTTATCTAAAAAAAAAAAAAAAACGTGGAGTACCTGCAAATTGGCCAATGTACTCAATGTCCATAACAATTAAACTGTAGTAGGCTACTGTTGGCATTCCTGCACAGCATACTATTAATTATAGACATACAGTACATGTGCCTAGCAGGGTTATTATAGTTATGGCTTTTTCATTCTACTTTAGTTTTAATTGTTTTTTTTTCCTACTAGTTTTTACTTTAAGAAAAAAGTTATCGTTTTTTCGTTAGTTTTAGTTAACTATAAAAACCCGGATGCCTAGTAGTATTTTTCAACTATACAATATTATTGGACTTTTTGGCGTTATTGGCTTACTTCTCTCCAAATACTTGGCAACAACAGAGAACAGACGGAGAGAGAAGAGAGTCAAGTTGGAGTTGGAAATACGTTCTATACAACAAGGGCGGCGCAAATAAGACAAACAACTAAAGTCTCTGGATGTTTATCTTTTATTATTACTACAAAACGATCTAAAATAAAGAGATCTAGGTGGACCGTTGCTGAGTTCAATGCATTTCAGCATAGACCTACTTTCGGTCCAGGACTTGTCTTTATTTGTTGACCCATTCTCAATACAAGTTTATACAACATACCCGCGGTAAATAATAAAAATAAGAGTCGCGTTATTTGTAGACTTAATAAGAACCAAAGTGCAGTACATTATGAACATTAACCACGTTATGTTGTTTAATAGATTACGTTTTAAACATTTTGGAACAAGAGAAGCTGTTGTTGTTGTGAACATCTGGGATAGGCTCTGGCCATTGTCACCTTCTTGAAAGTGGTACATTAACACATTGTGAACCACTAGATCAATACAACAAAAGCAAATACTTAATTTAATATGCATTAACCACTGTATGAATGGACACTAGTTAAAGGGGAATTCTACCCATTTTCTGTTACTGTCAATATACCTTTTTTCCTAGAAATGGAGGTCTGGGGGAAAAAAAACATTAGCATGGTGAAACACAACTTCACGACAATAGAGTTGTGTTTCACCATGTACACTTGTATAATGGTTACTATGTATCCTTTTAAAGTAAAAATAGCCGTATAAAGGCGAAATGTATTACTATATTCATTTTAGCTACTATTATTAGGCTACTATTCAAACACCTTGACTCAACAATGCCCCCCCAGTATTGAGGAGGTGTTCTCATGCCCAAACTGTTCAACTGTTCAGCAAAGAAGAGGAAACAGCGCCCCCCTCAATGCCCAGACCAAGAACTACATCTTTAAAAGCCAAATTCTCAAATTCCTGTTTCTCTGCAAGACATTACTCTATAAACCATATCTCAAAAACTGGTGGGTCAAATTGCACAACCAATATGTCAAATTGTAGCTATGACTCTCTGCTTTCACATGACATGATAAAACAAAAATGAGAATTTCCTCAAAGACTCAACCTGGGTGGTGCTGGGACACATATGTTTATACTGAACACATAATGTTGCATTGTCTGGCTCATATAAATATGAATGCAGATTTATGTGTGAATCCATATACATTCTTTATATAAGGCAGAAGTCCTTTGCAAATCAACAAGTGTGTTCATAACAACAGGCCGATGTCCTTTCTGTTGTTTTCTAGGCAGGAAATGCATATGCCACCAGGATTTCCATGTTCGCTTATTAGAGGTGACTTTGAGACTTTTGGTTTGTATTTGTTCTTCATGAAGATTGCTATGGTTACTGTATCTGTTGGGGTTTTCTGGGATTGTTTCTTAGGTCGCCTTCACACCAGAACCATTTACTGTGATTAGAACGAATCCTGCTGCATATTGTCAGAACGTGCGCCTCGTATGGCAGTGTGTGGAGTCTCATTCGGCCCTAATTCTACTCCTCCCAAAGACGGTGTGTTTTTTTTATTTTTTTTGCTTCAAAACGCAGAGGAGTGCAGATTACTGCACGTGTGAAAGCAATCGCCTTAACACTAGAAAGACTAAGGGGTCGTGAGGACCCCTTTTTGAGATTTTGAAGTGGATTTTCTCTGCCTGTGATGGTCTGAAAAAGTTTCCCTTCCACGACTTTTCCTACATATGGACATGAAGAGAATCTAATGAAGAGATCATAGAAGCACTTGGTGCAATATGCTCTGGATCCTGGAGGATCCATGTAAATGATGGTCCTCTAGCTGGCTTGTTTTCCACACAAAAGGGATACTCTGCCCTCAGAGCTTTTAACTTTTCTTCATATACTGTCTGCTCACAGATACACATAACAATAGAACTTACAGTAAGCCCCGCCCTCTCCCCAGTGTCTCCCCAACCATGGGTTGGACACTTTCCAGATGGGTTCATTCATTCCAGTGTAAATATCATGGATGTTACACGTTAAAAGCTGCTTAATTTTTGGAACCAGACCTTTAAACACTCTTGAAAATCCGCCACCAAGGCCTGCCGTATGCAGTAGGAAAATGTCTATTATTATTATTTTTTTTAAAAAAACAATGTTTTATCATGTTATGCTTAGTTGTGATCGGATCATAGCAGTTTGGGCAGGGGCTTACTGAAAGGTCTATTATGACATATAGGCCTGCGATGTTGAGGATTTACAGCAAATTAAGGATTGCTTGAAAATACCAAGTAGGCCATGGCCACTTTTTGGCATGAGCAGAACAAGCGATCCAAAATCAAACTAGATCAGTGCCCTTCGTGGCACAGGTCTCCACCAGGCCAGATCAGGTTGTGTCCTCCTGGTGGCACTATAATAGGCCAATGTGGAAAGGGTGCTATTTATCGTTCTGCCTGATTAATGGGAACTGAAGAAGCTACTTTGAACCAACGAAGGGTGCTAGCACTAGCAGGCCCTTAAGATGGGAAAGGGGGTGACGTAGCAGTTGACGTAATGTCAACCCTGACCGACCTGGACCATGCACGGACGGACGGACGGACACACGGACACAGGGGGTAAAGCATACTCTCCACCATACTGCTGGAGACATCCAGGCCTGATAAGGTTGTGGCGTCCTGGTGGCCTACTTGTGCATGTTGATTTCATTTTCCCCACTCGATCCAAAAGTTAAGTTACAATTGACGAAGGATGTAGTTAATTTGATCCAAAGTATACGTGCAAAAGTCCAAAAGTTGACCCAGGCCGTAATTTCTTAACACAATTCCCGCTCTTGACATAGATCTACGCTAATCAAACATAGTTCAGACTGCTGCTATTGCCGCAGATCTACGGCAATCTTTGAAAAATAGCACAATTGTCCTCCTGATACCGTCCTAATGCAAATGGCCATTACATCACTAGCTTCTAGCTGAGAGGGCCAAATAAAGACGAACCGTCCTCTTCCTCTCCTCTCTCTGACAATTCAATCTATATTTGGCCTCCACATCTACTTTATATAAGAGAGGATTATCATATAACAAGAGGTTTCTTCAACTATGCCTGTATCTTCTGCTGACATCTGGCTATGAATAGAATCATAGGAATTGAGACATAGAAAGGAATATTCCATCCAAGCTCTCTGTCCTAGACCTAGTTATAGGGAAGTTGTTGAGGCATTTCATTTAGACGGATGCTATGCTGAAAGCTAGCCGTTTGTCATGAATAGTGCCACAGATTTGCTTCATTAAGGCCTACCATGGCAACAGTTTGTGGTGGGTGGGACACACCAGAAAATACAAGATGCACCGTGTTGTGAATTACTGTAGATGTCGAGAGGGGAGAGAGACACAAAACTGGATTGGTAGAAAGCCAGGCAAGCAGGCATTTGGGTGGGCAGACAGACTGACGGGGAAATGTTTTCTTGGACTGTTTCCAAAGCAGGAGGACCTAAGCGATTTCATCATGCTTCTGTAGCAGTGGGGACCAAACTCTATTCCTTTGGAGGCAGTGATGATGAATGGACAGATAACGATATGATGGAACGACAGATGGACGTGCATGTCTTCACCACTGTGTCCTTAAGCTGGAAGAAGTTGCCTCCAGCGCAACCTGGAAGAGGAGAACGCCACCTACAGGTTCCTACCATGTGCTATGGACACACAGCTGTGTTGATGGAGGGTACAGTGTATATCTGGGGTGGCTATCCGTATTGCACTGTCCTCTATGCATATGATGTAGACGACCACAGATGGTTCAAGCCCAGGGTTTCTGGTACAGTTCCAGGGGAGAGGCGTAACCACTCAGCCTGTGTGTTGAAGAAGGACATGTTCATCCATGGAGGATTTAACAAGCAATCTCAATGCACTAATGACATGTACAAGTTGGACACCAGCACAATGATCTGGACTTTAATCAACACCAGAGGAACTCCTTTGCCTGTTTCATCAAGCCACACCGCCATCATCATTGGGACAAGAATGTTTCTATATGGGGGTTGGGAGTACTACGCAGGAAAAGACAGGGTACACAACAACATTAGAGTGTTTGACACAGAGACAAACAGCTGGAGAAACACACCTCTTGCACAGCTTCTTCCAGGAGGACGATTCGGGCATTCAGCATTTACCTACAATGGAGAGCTGTATATATTTGGTGGCTTTAACGGTAACCAGGACTTAAATGATGTGTGGAAATTCAATCCAAAGACCGTCTCCTGGAAGAAGGTTGAGCCCAAGCGTAAAGGACCAGGTCCATTGTGCTGTATGTGCTGTTGCATTGTGGGAGGACAAATAATACTTTTTGGAGGATTGAAAGGAGATGACACTACCCCTAATGAGCTGTTCATATTAGACATGAGTCCTAGTCTTAAGACGTTATGTAAACTAGCAGCTATTCAGTACACTCTGGACCAATCAGAACTCCCACATGACATCAGGTGGGAGTTGGCAGCCATGACCAAGAAATAGCATTGAGACTTCCACACCGGTGATGTTATAGCAAACATCGATATTGACAAGGCAAAAAAGAGCTCTTAGCTCTGCCATTTGTGTGTGTGTGCGCGTGTTTGTGTGTATCAACGTTGCATGCGAGCGCCTCTCACTTCACATGGGTGTAATTCATTTTCTATGTAAATTTGTGTATTTGTACGCCTTCAAACCCTGTCGAAATGCTTTATCAGTGTGTCCTTGACAGTGACAGCCTGCATATTGAGTGTTGTTTTTATGTGAAATGTAGACATACCTTTAGGCATGTAGGCATGGTTGTTGTCTTCACCGTAAGTTGGTTGAGTATAAATCGTACCATGTCCGTCAGCACGTATGTCCGTCCGTCCGCATCCGCATCCGGATGTGCGTATGTCCGTCCGTCCGCATCCGATGACGCCATGATGACGTCATCATGATGACGTCACACGTATTGTCTTCACCATAAGTTGTCTCCACCTAAGGTGGTTGTTGTTGTTGTTGTTGATTTTTGTTGACTATAAATCGTAACCTGTCCGTCAGCGCGTATGTCTGCATCCGCATCCGGATGCGCGTATGTCCGTCCGTCCGCATCCGATGACGCCATTATGACGTCATCATGATGACGTCATCATGTTTCTCTGATGACGTCATGAATGATGACGTCATCTGAGCCCGGACGGTGGAGATCTGTGCCCCGAAGGGGCACAGGGCTTGTTTTTTTTTTTTTTTTTTAATATTCTCACAGCAAACTGTTAATAATTGTTTCTGAATCCCCTACAGGAGATAATACTCATACATTAGTTATGAAAGTCTTAATTACGTTACCATTCTGTCGTCACCTAAACCGGCCAATCAGAATACTCGGAGTGACAACTGACGACCACAAACAGATCAGTTAACTCCACAGACTACGCACCACTGTGCACCGATCGCTTAAATTGCACCCGCTCTGCAAGTAATATGTAATAATAAAGAAACAATATAAAGAAGGAAAATGAATGCAAACTGGGGTTAAAACACTTGCAGTAATGTACGCTGTTATGATTCTTTAGGAGTTTTGGGGTTATTTTACTGTCCCAAATCAATAAGCCCATTGATAAAGGACCATTCCACCACTTTTGAATGTATCTTCATATTTTAGGTCTTCACTAATGTAGATGACAAACTAACACTATTTTGTTGAACTTGGTCTGTGTCTCACAGGAGGGCTGTGGGCAGTCCGGATGTGTGTTTCTTGGAAACACATACTGTACCAGGGTTTTCATGTTCTCTTATTTAGGACTGAGCCTATTTTGTTCTTTGTAAAGAAAATGTTAGTTATGTGCTGTGGTTTTCTGGGCTTGGTTCTTAGTGTAGTTACCTATTTGGATTTTGTTGTTATTTTATTTACTTTATCCAAATATCTATTTTTATTGGTAGATGTATTATATGTAGAGAGGTCAGTAAGGGATATGGGGAGGGACACACACTTGCCTATTTGGGCTTATTTCTTAACACAATATTTGAATAATAGCGCAATTGCCCTCCTGATACGGTCCTAATGCTAACGGCCTTTAGCATCGCTAGCCTCCTCTTGCTAGCTGAGGGGCCCAAATAAGAGACGGACCGGCTTCTTCTTCTGCTCCAACAATTCAATCTACATTTGGCCTCCACATCTACATAGGAGAGGATTATCATATAACAGGAGGTTTCTTCAACTATGCCTGTATATTATGGTGACATCTGTCAAGTACGAATAGAATCGTAGGAGTTGAGGCATAGAAAGGAATATTCCATCCACGCTCTCTGTCCTAGGCCTAGTTATAGGAAAGTTGTTGAGCCATTTCAGTTCATTTCATTTGGATGGATGCTATGCTGAAAGCTAGACGTTTCCTCATAAATAGCCCCACAGATTTTCTTCATTAGGGCCTAGCATGGCAACAGTTTGTTGGGTGGGATTTCACACCACAAAATACGAAATGCACCGTGTCGAATGACTGTAGACGTCGAGAGGGGAGAGAAAAGCAGAAGTAGAAAGGCAGGCAAGCAGGCATTCGGCTGGGAAGAAGAGATAGACGGGGAGATGTTTTCTTGGACTGTTTCCAAGGCAGGAGGACCTAAGCGATTTTGTCATACTTCTGTAGCAGTGGGGAACAAACTCTATTCCTTTGGAGGCAGTGAATATGAATGGACAGACAATGACATGATGGAACGACAGATGGATGTGCATGTCTTCACCCCTGTGTCTTTAAGCTGGAAGAAGTTGCCTGCAGAGGAACCTGGAAGAGGAGAACGCCACCTACAGGTTCCTTCCATGTGCCGTGGACACACAGCTGTGTTGATAGAGGGTACAGTGTACATCTGGGGAGGCCGACCGTATTGCAGTGCCCTCTATGCATATGATGTAGACGACCACAGATGGTTCAAACCCAGGGTTTCTGGGACAGTTCCTGTGGAGAGGTGCAACCACTCAGCCTGTGTGTTGAAGAAGGACATGTTCATCCATGGAGGATACAACAAGCAGACTCAACGCACTAATGACATGTACAAGTTGGACACCAGCACAATGATCTGGACTTTAATCAACACCACACCCACTCCTTTGCCTGTTTCAAGACACACCGCCACCATCATCGGGAAAAAAGTGTTTCTA
This sequence comes from Benthosema pterotum, assembly GCA_039105355.1. NCBI lineage: Eukaryota > Metazoa > Chordata > Actinopteri > Myctophiformes > Myctophidae > Benthosema > Benthosema pterotum. The sequence goes on along the minus strand of CM076982.1, from coordinate 44,850,568 downwards.
TTTGGGGGTTGGGAGTACTACCCAGGGAAAGACGGGGTACACAACAACATTAGAGTGTTTGACACAGAGACAAACAGCTGGATGAACACACCTTCTGCACAGCTTCTTCCAGGAGGACGATATGGGCATTCAGCAGTTACCTACAATGGAGAGCTGTATATATTTGGTGGCTATAACGGTAACCAGTACTTAAATGATGTGTGGAAATTCAATCCAGAGACCTTCTCCTGGAAGAAGGTTGAGCCCAAGGGTAAAGGACCAGGTCCATCGAGTTATATGTGCTGTTGCATTGTGGGAAGACATATCACCATATTTGGAGGGTGGAAAAATGGCACTATCTCTGATGAGATGTTCATATTAGACATGAGTCCTAGTCTTAAGACGTTATGTAAACTAGCAGTTATTCAGCACGCTCTGGACCAATCAGAACTCCCACATGACATCAGGTGGGAATTGGCAGCCATGACCCAAAAATAGCATTGTGACTTCCACACCGGTGATGTCATAGCAAACATCGATATTGACAAGGCAAAAAAGAGCTCTTAGCTCTGCCATTTGTGTGTGTGTGTGTGTGTGCGCGTGTTTGTGTGTATCAACGTTGCATGCGAGCGCCTCTCACTTCACATGGGTGTGATTCATTTTCTATGTAAATTTGTGTATTTGTACGTCTTCAAACCCTGTTGTAATGCTTTATCAGTGTGTCCTTGACAGTGACAGCCTGCATATTGAGTTGTGTTTTCATGTGAAATGTAGACATACCTTTAGGCATGTAGGCATGGTTGTTGTCTCCACCGTAAGTTGGTTGAGTATAAATCGTACCATGTCCGTCAGCACGTATATCCGTCCGTCCGCATCCGCATCCGGATGCGCGTATGTCCGTCCGTCCGCATCCGATGACGCCATGATGATGGCGTCACACGTATTGTCTTCACCATAAGTTGTCTCCACCTAAGGTGGTTGTTGTTGTTGTTGATTTTTGTCGACTATAAATCGTAACCTGTCCGTCAGCGCGTATGGATGCATCCGGATGCGCGTATGTCCGTCCGTCCGCATCCGATGACACCATTATGACGTCATCATGATGACGTCATCATGTTTCTCTGATGACGTCATGAATGATGATGTCATCTGAGCCCGGACGGTGGAGACCTGTGCCCCGAAGGGGCACAGGGCTTGTTTTTTTTTTTAATATTCTCACAGCAAACTGTTAATAATTGTTTCTGAATCCCCTACAGGAGATAATACTCATACATTAGTTATGAAAGTCTTAATTACGTTACCATTCTGTCGTCACCTAAACCGGCCAATCAGAATACTCGGAGTGACAACTGACGACCACAAACAGATCCGTTAACTCCACAGACTACGCATCACTGTGCACCGATCGCTTAAAAATTGCACCCGCTCTGCAAGTAATAAGTAATAATAAAGAAACAATATAAAGAAGGAAAATGAATGCAAACTGGGGGTTAAAACACTTGCAGTAATGTATGCTATTATGATTCTTTAGGAGTTTTGGGGTTATTTTACTGTCCCAAATCAATAAGCCCATTGATAAAGGACCATTCCACCACTTTTGAATTTATCTTCATATTTTAGGACTTCACTAATGTAGATGATAAACTATCACTATTTTGTTGTACTTGGTCTGTGTCTCACAGGAGGGCTGTGGGCAGTGCGGATGTGTGTTTCTTGGAAACACATACTGTACCAGGGTTTTCATGTTCTCTTATTTAGGACTTTGAGACTATTTTGTTCTTTGTAAAGAAAATGTTAGTTATATGCTGTGGTTTTCTGAGCTTGGTTCTTAGTGTAGTTACCTATTTGGATCTTGTTATTTTATTCACTTTATCCAAATAACGTTTTTTTATTGGTAGATGTATTATATGTACAGAGGACAGGGAGGCTAATGAGAGGGGCACACAGTTGCTTATTTGGGCTTATTTCTTAACACAATCTTTAAATAATAGCGCAATTGCCCTACTGATACGGTCCTAATGCTAATGGCCGTTAGCATCACTAGCCTCCTCTTGCTAGCTGAGGGGCCCAAATAAGAGACGGACCGGCTTCTTCTTCTGCTCCAACAATTCAATCTACATTTGGCCTCCACATCTACATAGGAGAGGATTATCATATAACAGGAGGTTTCTTCAACTATGCCTGTATATTATGGTGACATCTGACAAATACAAATAGAATCATAGGAGTTGAGGCATAGATAGGAATATTCCATCCACGCTTTCTGTCCTAGGCCTAGTTATATAGGAAAGTTGTTGAGCCATTTCAGTTCATTTCATTTGGACGGATGCTATGCTGAAAGCTAGACATTTCGTCAGAAATAGCTCCCCAGATTTTCCTCATTAAGGCCTAGCATGGCAACAGTTTGTTGTGGGTGGGATTTCACACCACAAACTACAATATGCACCGTCGAAAATGACTGTAGACGTTGAGAGGGAAGAGAGACGCAGAACTAGATAGATAGGTAGAAAGGCAGGCAAGCAGGCATTTGGGCGGGCAGACAGACAGACTGACAGGAAATGTTTTCCTGGACTGTTTCCAAAGCAGGAGGACCTAAGCGATTTCATCATGCTTCTGTAGCAGTGGGGAACAAACTCTATTCCTTTGGAGGCAGGGATGAGGAATGGACAGACAACGACATGATGAAGCAAATGGATGTGCATGTCTTCACAACTGTGTCTTTAAGCTGGAAGAAGTTGCCTCCAGAGGAACCTGGAAGAGGAGAACGCCACCTACAGGTTCCTTCCATGTGCCTTGGACACACAGCTGTGTTGATAGAGGGTACAATGTACATCTGGGGAGGCTATCCGTATTGCAGTGTCCTCTATGCATATGATGTAGACGATCACAGATGGTTCAAACCCAGGGTTTCTGGGACAGTTCCAGGGAGAGGTGCAACCACTCAGCCTGTGTGTTGAAGAAGGACATGTTCATCCATGGAGGATACAACAAGCAGACTCAACGAACTAATGACATGTACAAGTTGGACACCAGCACAATGATCTGGACTTTAATCAACATCAGAGGAACTCCTTTACCTGTTTCATCAAGTCACACCGCCACCATCATCGGGACAAAAATGTTTCTATATGGGGGTAGGGATGACTACCCACGGAAAGACGGGGTACACAACAACATCAGAGTGTTTGACACAGAGACAAATAGCTGGATGAACACACCTCCTGCACAGCTTCTTCCAGAAGGACGATGCTGTCATTCAGCCTTTTCCTACAATGGAGAGCTGTATATATTTGGTGGCTATAACGGTAACCAGAACTTAAATGATGTGTGGAAATTCAATCCAAAGACCTTCTCCTGGAAGAAGGTTGAGCCCAAGGGTAAAGGACCAGGTCCATTGTGTTATATGTGCTGTTGCATTGTAGGAAGACATATCATCATTTTTGGAGGAATGAAAGGAGATCACACTACCTCTAATGAGCTGTTCATATTAGACATGAGTCCTAGTCTTAAGACATTATGTAAACTATTAGTTATTCAGCGTGCTCTGGACCAATCAGAACTCCCACATGACATCAGGTGGGAATTGGTAACCATGACCCAAAAATAGCATTGTGACTTCCACACTGGTGATGTCATAGCAAACATCCATATTGACAAGGCAAAAAGATGGATCTAAAGGGACACACAACGGCGCTCAGCTACAAAGGTAATCATTATTTTAAACAATAGCATTGTGACTTCTGATATCGCCATGGATCACATCATGTTGTGGTTGTGAGCTCTTAGCTCTGCCATGTGTGTGTGTGCGCGCGCGCGTGTTTGTGTGTATCAACGTTGCATGATGATGCAAGCGCCTCTCACTTCACACGAGTGTGATTAATTTTCTATGTAAGTGTAAGTGTGTATTTGTACGTCTCCAAACCCTGTTGTAATGCTTTATCAGTGTGTCCTTGACAGTGACAGCCTGCATATTGAGTGTTGTTTTCATGTGAAATGTAGGCATACCTTTAGGCATGTAGGCATTCTGCAAACTGGCAATCAATCCGTCAACCAATCAATAAATTCCTGAAAGGTCTATGACATGTAGGCCTGTGATTTTCAGGATTTACCGCAAAGAAGTGTTCCAAAAACACTTATTTTTTAAATATTTTCTCACAGAAAACTGTTAATAATTGTTTCTGAATCTCCTACAAGAGATAATACTCATGACATTAGTTATGAAGGTTTTAATTACATTACTATTATGTCGTCACCTAAACCGGCCAATCAGCATACTCGGAGTGACAACTGACGACCACAAACAGATCAGTTAACTCCACAGAGTACGCACCACTGTGCACCGAGTAATAAGTAATAATAAAGTGACAATATAACCAAGGAAAATGAATGCAAACTGGGGGTTAAAACACTTGCAGTAATGTACGCCATTATGATTGATTAGGGGTTTTGGGGTTATTTTACTGTCCCAAATCAATAAGCCCATTGATAAAGGACCATTCCACCACTTTTGAATGTATCTTCATATTTTAGGTCTTCACTAATGTAGATGATAAACTATCACTATTTTGTTGAACTTGGTCTGTGTCTCACAGGAGGGCTGTGGGCAGTGCGGATGTGTGTTTCTTGGAAACACATACTGTACCAGGGTTTCCATGCTCTCCTATTTAGGTCTTTGAGCCTTTTTTGTTCTTTGTAAAGAAAGTTAGTTATGTGCTGTGGTTTTCTGGGCTTGGTTCTTAGTGTAGTTACCTATTTGGATCTTGTTATTTTATTCACTTTATCCAAATAACGTTTTTTATTGGTAGATGTATTATATGTACAGAGGACAGGGAGGCTAATGGGAGGGGCACACAGTTGCTTATTTGGGCTTATTTCTTAACACAATATTTGAATAATAGCGCAATTGCCCTACTGATACGGTCCTAATGCTAATGGCCGTTAGCATCGCTAGCCTCCTCTTGCTAGCTGAGGGGCCCAAATAAGAGACGGACCGGCTTCTTCTTCTGCTCCAACAATTCAATCTACATTTGGCCTCCACATCTATGTAGGAGAGGATTATCATATAACAGGAGGTTTCTTCAACTATGCCTGTATCTTCTGGTGACATCTGTCAAGTACAAATAGAATCGTAGGAGTTGAGGCATAGATAGGAATATTCCATCCACGCTTTCTGTCCTAGGCCTAGTTATAGGAAAGTTGTTGAGCCATTTCAGTTAATTTCATTTGGACGGATGCTATGCTGAAAGCCAGACGTTTCCTCATGAATAGCCCCACAGATTTTCTTCATTAGGGCCTAGCATGGCAACAGTTTGTGTTGGGTGGATTTCACACCACAAAATACGAAATGCACCGTGTCGAAAATGACTGTAGACGTCGAGAGGGGAGAGAGAAGGGCAGTAGAAAGGCAGGCAAGCAGGCATTCGGTTGGGAAGAAGAGATAGACGGGGAGATGTTTTCTTGGACTGTTTCCAAGGCAGGAGGACCTAAGCGATTTTGTCACACTTCTGTAGCAGTGGGGAACAAACTCTATACCTTTGGAGGCAGTGATGGTGAATGGACAGACAATGACATGATGGAACGACAGATGGATGTGCATGTCTTCACCCCTGTGTCTTTAAGCTGGAAGAAGTTGCCTGCAGAGGAACCTGGAAGAGGAGAACTCCACCTACAGGTTCCTTCCATGTGCCAGGGACACACAGCTGTGTTGATAGAGGGTACAGTGTATATCTGGGGAGGCTATCCGTATTGCAGTGTCCTCTATGCATATGATGTAGACGACCACAGATGGTTCAAACCCAGGGTTTCTGGGACAGTTCCAGGGGAGAGGAGCAACCACTCAGCCTGTGTGTTGAAGAAGGACATGTTCATCCATGGAGGATACAACAAGCAGACTCAATGCACTAATGACATGTACAAGTTGGACACCAGCACAATGATCTGGACTTTAATCAACACCAGAGAAACTCCTTTGCCTGTTTCATCAAGTCACACCGCCACCATCATCGGGACAAAAATGTTTGTATTTGGGGGTTGTGAGTACGACCCAGCGAAAGACAGGGTACACAACAACATTAGAGTGTTTGACACAGAGACAAACAGCTGGATGAACACACCTTCTGCACAGCTTCTTCCAGGAGGACGATTGGGGCATTCAGCATTTACCTACAATGGAGAGCTGTACATATTTGGTGGCTGTAACGGTAACCAGGACTTAAATGATGTGTGGAAATTCAATCCAAAGACCTTCTCCTGGAAGAAGGTTGAGCCCAAGGGTAAAGGACCAGGTCCATTGTGCTGTATGTGCTGTTGCATTGTGGGAGGACAAATCATACTTTTTGGAGGATTGAAAGGAGATGACACTACCTCTATGAGCTGTTCATATTAGACATGAGTCCTAGTCTTAAGACATTATGTAAACTAGCAGCTATTCAGTACACTCTGGACCAATCAGAACTCCCACATGACATCAGGTGGGAGTTTGCAGCCATGACCAAAAATTGCTGGAATAGCATTGAGACTTCCACACCGGTGATGTTATAGCAAACATCGATACCAACAAGGCTCACATTGAGTTGTGGCTGTGTGTATGTGTGTGTCATCAATGTTGCGTGATGATAGGAATGCCCCTCACTTCACAGAGTTTGTGATTCATTTATGTACAAGTGTGTTTTTGTTAATCTAATTAATTTGAAGCTTTGTAATTATTTAATCTCAATTAATAGCATACCAATATTTGATCCGGGAAGCATTTTTTGTGTCAATTAATACAGGTTGGTAGTGTGTGAGTGAGTTTTTCTAAAACAAACTGTGTCCACATTGTGACGTATTATGTTGAGGGTGAAGAGGCCCTTATTGGCTTCTTGTGACATTGCGTCTACTGGTACCCCTGAAATTCGTCCAATGAAAAAGGTTCTGTGGTGCAAAATCTATGCGCGATTAAAATGAGTTAATTTCTTTAATCGCGTTATTGTTTCTGCAATTAATTAATCTCATTTAATCAGTTAAAAGTCCCAGCCATAGTTATAATGTTAACACAATGTTGGCTTGTCTGTCTCGTCATATATACTGTATGTGTGCAGATCCTGTGTTAATGCATATACAGTCAGTACATACTTCACATAAGGGAGAAGTCCTTTCCAAACCAACAAGTGTGCAGCGTGTTCATAATGAATGCTGACGTCCTTGAAGTGTTTTCTATGCAGGGAATGCATACAGTACCAGGGTTTCCATGTTCGCTTATTAGAGGTGAATTTCAGACTTTTTTGTTTGTTTTTGCTCTTCATTAAGATTGATATGGTTATCAGACGTGACATGACCTACAGACAAGGCTGTCTGTAGCTCACATACTGGTGTTTATCAGAGTGACATCATCTGTTAAGGCTGTCTGTAGGTTGGACAACAATTCACCCAACGTTCACACACTTTGTTGGATCAGGAAGATAACCGGATTCTCACCCAGATAAACCACTGGAGGGTCCATGTAAATGATGGTCCTCTAGCTGGGCTTTTTTCCACACAAAAGGGATCATCTGCCCTCAGAGCTTTTAACTTTTCTTCATATACTGTCTGCTCACAGGTACACATAACAATAGAACTTACAGTAAGCCCCACCCTCTCCCCAGTGTCTCCCCAACCATGGGTGGGACACTTACCAGACGCGTTCATTCATTCCAATGTAAATATCATGGACGTATGCCTGCCGTATGCAGTTGGAAAATGTGTGTGACTTTTTTTTTTTCAAACAATGCTTTAAAACTATTGGTAGAGAGGTTTGTCTATCACATGTTATGCTTAGCAGTGGTCGGATCATAGCAGTTTGTATATGTATATGACATATAGGCCTGCGATATTGAGGATTTACAGCAAATTAAGGATTGTTTGAAAATACCAAGTAGGCTATGGCTACATTTTTGCCTGAGCAAAGCAAACTAGATCAGTGCATTTCGTGGCACAGGTCTCCACCAGGCCAGATCAGGTTGTGGCCTCCTGGTGGCACTATAATAGGCCAATGTGGAAAGGGTGCTATTTATCGTTATGCCTGATTAATGGGAACTGAAGAAGGTACTTTGAACCAACGAAGGGTGCTAAGCACGAGCAGGTCCTTAAGAGGGGAAGGGGGTGACGTAGCAGTTGACGTAACGTCAACCTTGACCGACCTGGACCGTGCACGGACGGACAGAAACAGGGGTAAAACATATCAGGCAAGATCAGGTTGTGGCCTCCTGGTGGCCTACTTCTGTACATGAGCGGAGCGAGCTAATATGATGACTTTACCTAAACCGCCAATCCGAAATGGAGTCGTGAGAAACCATTTTTCTAGGCTTATTGGCCCAATAGAGATGAACAAAGAGCAGTTTACTTTTACAAAGCAAACTGCAAAACATGGTTGTGGCCTCGTCCCTAACCAAACCCACCACCTGAAGCCTTAGTTCAAACGCAACTACACAAAACTGGATAGGTAGAAATAATCCGATCTGAGTTATTTTGTAACCCAAATGCTATGTTGAAAGGGACCAGCGCAACCTCTCAGGTACTTCAACACAGTTACCGATAGTAACCCAGAAGTTGAGTTAAATAAATAATCCAATTCTCTGCTTATAATGACCCAGGGTTGTAGTCAATTTAACTTCATTTTGCCCACCCAAACCAAAAATTGCATTGCAATGACCCAGGCCGTAATTTCTTAACACAATTCCCGCTCTTAACGTAGATCTACGCTAATCAAACATAGTTCAGACCGCTGCTATTGCCGCAGATCTACGGCAATCTTTGAACAATAGCGCAATTGTCCTACTGATACCGTCCTAACTAGCCTCTTCCTACTAGCTGAGGGGCCCAAATAAAAGACGGACCGTCCTCTTCCTCTGCTCTGACAATTCAATCTATATTTGGCCTCCACATCTACATACAGTGGTAAGCACTTGATATTGTCAGTGGTGGTACCACCATGGCAATGAAATGGTAACCAGCAGGAATGTGGTACCAGAAAGTTCCATGCTGTCACCAGGAGATTAACAGGTTAAAAACACATTTACATGTCCTACTACTTGGTTAGTGGTTCCTAATAGACAGAGGCGTACTTTTATAGCCATTGACACCTTTTAAATGAAGTGTGAAAAGCGTTACCATTCCAGGGCAGTGGTACCACCATGGTGCCCCATCAGCAGCCAAGTGTTAACAGTGACAATCTCAAGTGCTTACCACTGTATATAGGAGAGGATTATCATATAACAGGAGGTTTCTTCAACTATGCCTGTATCTTTTGCTGACATCTGGCTATGAATGGATCTTAGGAATTTAGACAGAAAGGAATATTCCTTCCAAAATCTGTCCTAGACCTATAGGGAAGTTGTTGAGGCATTTCATTTAGAGGGATGCTATGCTACAAGCTAGCCGTTTGTCATGAATAGTGCCGCAAAAAGTGCAAATTTGCTTCATTAGGGCCTACCATGGCAACAGTTTGTGGTGGGTGGGACACACAAGAAAATACAAGATGCACCGTGTTGTAAATTACTGTAGATGTTGAGAGGGAAGAGAGACGCAAAACTAGATAGGTAGAAAGCCAGGCAAGCAGGCATTTGGGCGGGCAGACAGACTGACGGGGAAATGTTTTCTTGGACTGTTTCCAAAGCAGGAGGACCTAAGCGATTTCGTCAAGCTTCTGTAGCAGTGGGGAACAAACTCTATTCCTTTGGAGGCAGGGCATATGAATGGACAAACAACGACTTGATGAAGCAAATGGATGTGCATGTCTTCACCACTGTGTCTTTAAGCTGGAAGAAGTTGCCTCCAGAGGAACCTGGAAGCGGAGAACGCCACCTACAGGTTCCTTCCATGTGCCTTGGACACACAGCTGTGTTGATAGAGAGTACAGTGTACGTCTGGGGAGGCTATCCGTATTGTAGTGCCCTCTATGCATATGATGTAGACGACCACAGATGGTTCAAACCCAGGGTTTCTGGGACAGTTCCTGAGGAGAGGTGCAGCCACTCAGCCTGTGTGTTGAAGAAGGACATGTTCATCCATGGAGGATTAAACAAGCAGTCTCAATGCACTAATGCCATGTACAAGTTGGACACCAGCACAATGCTCTGGACTTTAATCAACACCAGAGGAACTCCTTTGCCTGTTTCATATAGTCACACTGCCACCATCATCGGGACAAAAATGTTTGTATTTGGGGGTCGTGGGGTACACAACAACATCAGAGTGTTTGACACAGACAAACAGCTGGATGAACACACCTTCTGCACAGCTTCTTCCAGGAGGACGATACGGGCATTCAGCATTTACCTACAATGGAGAGCTGTATATATTTGGTGGCTCTAACGGTAACCAGTACTTAAATGATGTGTGGAAATTCAATCCAAAGACGTCCTCCTGGAAGAAGGTTGAGCCCAAGGGTAAAGGACCAGGTCCATTGTACTGTATGTGCTGTTGCATTGTGGGAGGACAAATCATACTTTTTGGAGGATTGAAAGGAGATAACACTATCTCTAATGAGCTGTTCATATTAGACATGAGTCCTAGTCTTAAGACGTTATGTAAACTAGCAGCTATTCACTACGCTCTGGACCAATCAGAACTCCCACATGACATCAGGTGGGAGTTGGCAGCCATGACCAAGAAATAGCATTGTGACTATGGTGATGTCATAGCAAACATCCATACCAACAAGGCTCTCATCGAGTTGTGCCTGTGTGTATTTGTGTGTCATCAATGTTGCGTGATGATAGGAGTGCCCCTCACTTCACACAGTTTGTGATTCATTTTTTATGTATTTGTACGTTTCTAGCCTGGCCTAACACATAGCCGTTTTGCCGTGTGTGTGTGTGTGTGTGCGTGTGTGTGGTGTGTGTGTGTGTGTGTGTGTGTGTGTGTGTGTTTGTTTTTGGTATAAAGTGAGGACACACACGTGCTTTCCACCTGCAGAGTGAGGACCGTTTTGGAAGTGAGGACATTTTGCTGGTCCTCACTTTTTTGGGGGATAGTGAGGACTGACTTCATATTTAACCCACAGAGTGAGGACCTTTGGAAAGTGAGGACCGGGCTCCACAGCGCCCCCCTACAGCGCTGTGGTCGGTCGGTCGACCGGTCCTCACTTTCCTTTATGCTTATTGCTAAGCATAATGGAGCTATGTTGTGCCAGGATGCATAACCAAAAATGGAATAAATGGTTTGTACTTGACATTCACAATTCTTCATGGCCTTGAACATGCTTGAATATAACTTCCAATAATAATTACAGATTAAGTTATAGGTTCAAGGTTTCTTCTTTGTTACTTCTCACATGCAGGTATATAAGAGCACAATTCTTCATTCAACATTGTACTATGTCATTAATATACCTTTTGAGTTGTTATAATAACATCATATTGAGTCACTACCTTTTCTAAAGTAATGCAAGGAAAGTAACGGACCCCAAGTCTGATGAACTGTCACCCCATGTACCAGTTGCAAGCGATTTTCAGTAGTCCTTTCTTCCGGTCGATTTTTTGCCTTGTCAGCTGTTTAATCGCTGAAGTATGGAGCTTAAACTGCAAGGTTGGCGTCCTCACCTACAGCCAGGTCCAGGACCAGCTCCTGTCACTCAGGCAACCAGCCAGACCAGGAGACTCTGACTTCGACTCGCTGGATAAGTATCCAGAATTTAAAAATACCGGAACACGAAAATGGACTAAATTCAAGAAAAGAGGATCGAGAGGCGGAGTGAGAGAACGGCTAAGGAGACGAGGCAGCAGACCCCCCTTGCCGGTAATAACTCTTTCCAATGTTTGCTCGTTGACCAACAAGAAAGAAGAAATATGCGCTATGCGTCCGCTTTCCCGTGCAGCGAATCAACCCGTGCTGCTTATTGGGGACTTTAACTCTTGTGACTTGTCCGATCACCTCCCCAACCTACATCAGTATGTAGACTGTCCGACGTGCTTGGCACGCACTTTGGATAAGTGCTACGGCAACATACCCGATGCCTATAAAGCCACCTGCAAGCCTGCCCTGGGGAAGTCAGACCACAAGGTCGTACATCTTCTTCCACGTTACAGGGCTCGGCTGAAACGGGAAAAGACAGTAAAAAAGGAGATTGTGACCTGGACAGAGGACTGTAACGAGGAAATGCGATGCGAGCTGGAGACAGATAGAATACAAGGATAAAGTGGAGCATCACTAATTTTCAGGAAATGCCAAGAAAGCATGGGAAGGTTTAAAGGTGATGATGGCCAGGGACTCTAAGCAAAAGCGCACCCCCCTGTCACACCCCTCTCCATCCTTTGCTAATGACTTAAACATCTCCTTTAGTCGCTTTGATAATAACGACTTCAGTACAGAGCGTGATAATGTGTGTAGGTCCATTCCTGAATATGTCCCTATTACACTTAATGAACATGAGATTGTAACTAACCTGTCCTGTATCAAGCCCAACTCTGCTCCTGGGCCTGATGGCCTGAGAGGCAGAGTTCTTAAAAAAAAACATTTATGTACTTAAAGGTATTCTTTTGGAGCTTTTTCAGTACCTGCTTGATTCTTTAACTATGCCCAACGGATGGAAAATGTCTTGCATTGTACCTCTTCCCAAAAAGCCTGGAGCCACTGAACTGAAAGACTTCAGGCTCATTGCCCTTACCTTTATTCTGGGGAAATGTTTTGAGAGTATATAGCTCGACTAATAACAGAGTCTGTTTCTAATTGTTTTGATCATCTACAATTTGCTTATAAAAGTCAGAGGGGAACTGATGATGCAACTGTCAGCCTGGTCAACACCTTGACTAAGCACATCCAGGTTCCCACCCACTATGCCAGGGTCCTGTTTATTGATTTTACTTCTGCTTTTAATAGCATGCAGATACACACTCTCCTGCAGAGACTCATTGATATAGGGGTTAATGGTGGTATCATCCACCTAGTCAGAGACTTCCTCTCTAACCGTCCTCAACAGGTCCGTGTCAATGACACCCGCTCTGACATCACTGTGCTTAACACAGGTGCTCCGCAGGGGACAATACTATCACCTTTACTTTTCTCCCTGTACACTAATGAATTCAAATTAGATCAGGAGAAGTTTAGTCTCTTTAAGTATGCTGATGATATGGCTTTGGTTGCCATGCTAAAAAAGGGAGAAATAGTGGGGGAAGAAGCATTCAGAGGACACGTGTCTTCTCTCCAAAACTGGTGCGATGTAAGCTCCTTAGATATTAATATAACAAAAACAAAGGAACTGGTTATTTATCAAAAGGACCCTGTGCAGCCCTTTAAGATGAAGGGACAAAATGTAGAGATAGTTAACTTTAAATACTTAGGATCTATTGTTGACAGCAACCTTGACTTCAATGATAACACAGATAATATTTTTTAAATCCTGTAACCAACGTCTCCACTTGTTGCACAGGCTCAACTTCTTCAGAGTGAGCAAATACATTATGGAGACTGTTTACAAGAACCTCATAGAGGGAATCATGACCTTTAACATAGCTATGTGGTATGGTAACCTCAGCAACGACACCTCTCATCCACTCCACAGGGAGTTCGAATTACTCCCCTCAGGTAGACGTTATAGAACACCAAAGTTTAACCGTAGCCGCAATATTTTTAAAAAATATTTTATTCCAAAGGCTTGGTGCAGTATTATGCCTTGTTGTGCTCTTCTCTGCCTGTTAAGATGTTTTGTGTGTAAATGTTTGTTGCTTGTTGTTGATCTTGTTGTCGTTTTTAATGTTTTTTGTACATGAGACTAAAGACAAATTTCCACTTGTGGACAATAAATAAACTAACTAACTAACATGTGTGAACCAGATTCTGATGAAGAAGTACAACAAATTCATAACTGCCTACATGTAGTCGCAAAGGTCCCCCTGACAGCTGAGTCCCCAGCTTACAGATATTAGTTGTAATTTGGACACCTACGGTAGGCCTAACTAGTGTTGTAGTTCTCGAGACATTGTCTCGTCTCGAGACCAGTCTCAAGACAAATTTTCATTGTCTTGGTCTTGTTTTTGTCTCGCTTTGTTTTGTCTTGGTCTTGTCTCGACCTTGCGGCTCTCCACTTCATTTGTCTTGTGGTCTCGTCTTGTTCTCGTATAATTTTGTGTTGGTCTTGTCTCGACCTTGGAGCCATTGTCTCGGGTCTTGATCGCCAACAAGACCTCTCGAGACAAGACAATGCAAAGGAAAAGTTCTATTCATTGCGCGGAGCGAGGACCCATTCATAAAGACAGCTGCAGGCACAAATCGCAATATACTTTTTTCTTCTGTAAATATTGAAAAGAAAGAAGACAGGCACTGGGATGTGTCTGAATAGGGATTTTTTATATTCTTATCAACCATCTCGCCCCAGCTTATATTATTAGTGGTTTTGTTTAAAAATGTAATGGTGGACGGGGCAAAACAATCAAATTGAGTGTTACTAATAATAGAAGATTGAAAATCATTAAGAACGTTATTATATGTTAAAATCGGCATGACAAAACTAGGTCTTGGCCTCGGTCTTGACCAGTCTTGGTCTTGTATTGTTCTCGGCCCCTCTAGGTCTTGGTCTTGTCTTGTTCTCGGCCACGCTAGGTCTTGGTCTTGTCTTGATCTCGACCCTCTAGGTGCTAATCTCGTCTCGATCTCGTCTCGATCAAGTCCGTGGTTGTCTTGGTCTCGTCTTGGTCTTGACCCCTCTAGGTGCTAGTCTCGTCTTGATCTCGTCTCGATCAATCTGTGGTTGTCTTGGTCTTGTCTTGGTCTCGATTTAAGTGGTCTCGACTACAACACTAGGCTAACAGAGCTTTGGAAAGACAGATGGTGCATTTTACTTGCAACTAGTATTGGTATCCATTACATCAAGCACATTATTACCATCACAGCACACATTATACTATCATTGGGATACTTGTTTATTTGTCATTATTTATTCTAATGATATATTGTAATGATAATTTATTTATTCCTTCATCTGACTATAAATATAAACACTTAGCCTATGTTGGCTATATAGCTGCCCATCCTGTCACAAACTACAAGGTTCCTTCACAATTTCCCCCCCGCTCCACAAGGAGACACAAGTTCAGTAGAACCCCCTTTGCATGGAACCTACAACCACCTCACTTCCTGTCACAGTCTACATACAGGCCTGGATCCCCAGGCCCAGTATTCTATTGTCTCCAAACAATTCACAGCCAGCAGAGCCTGCTGTGTTTCCTACAAACTGATGATGATGCCATGCGTCTTTGAACATTGATCTATGTAAGTCCAAATGCCCTGACTCTGATGTTTATGGATGGATGCATTTGATTGAGATGTGATTTGGTATATTATATTATGAAATTACTTTTACTTGGCTTGCTATTTATTATTTGAATGCTCTATTAGGTAATATATTAGACTATATGCAAGTATTGAAATGCCATAATTAACTTCTACTTTAAGAGAATATTACAATCTGTTCTTTTATAGAACCATGAAGAAGACAATAGGCAACACACATCGACTGATGGGTGCTGGGTTAAAAGAATACTATGAAAATGGATGGAGCCCGCACACCAGATAAGGTACAAAAAGACTTTCTTTATTTGGATCGTCCACATAAAGAAAGTCTTTTTGTACCTTATCTGGTGTGCGGGCTCCATCCAGCTTGCAGCAAAAAGCAGCAAGCTCATAAAGTTTATCCAAAATAGGAACCTTTGATTCCTAAAAGGTACCATAAGTCATTTGGGTGATTTGGAAAATCCTACTGGATGTAGCAGCTTTCTGGACTGAAGTGGTGGGGGGGCTGCATAGGTGCAGTGATTAGAGGCAATTCTACTCCACTACATCTCATAGCCAAACATAGCCCCATTTACCCACTACAATTATATACTGTATATGGTATAGTAAGTGATTTGTGTGATTTGGGAAACCCTCCAGTCCTCCTGGTTACAAGATGTGCACATACTCTACAGTGGGGTGAAGTGCAACAGTGCCCACCTTGGGGTACAGTATACACTGGAGCTGTGTGTAAAGTTGGTCTGACCTCTTCAATAGCTTGTTTCATTTATGCTCCGAGTTGAACTGTCAGCTAGACTGCACCCATCCCCCACTCCACACTACTGTAGCATTCTGTAGCAGCTTTACAAAAATGCTACAGTAGAGTGGAGTGGGGGATGGGGGGGGGGGGGGGGGGGGTCTGCGCAGGTGCATTGATTACAGGCAATTCTACTGCACTATCTCAGAGCCAAACATTGTATTAGGCTCATTTCCCACTACAGTTATATAAAAGGTATAGTTAGTGATTTGTGTGATTTGGGAAATCCTCCAGTCCTCCTGGTATGTGCACATGCACATACTTTACAGTGAGGTGAAGTGCAACAGTGCACATCTTATATGGAGCATTTAACAGAAAATGTTTTTGAACCACTTACTCTACCTTTAAATCCTTAATGGTACTTTACTTTGGAGATATGACTTAAGCATTAACCACTTCGATCCTGTGCATTGCCA
>CM076982.1:44725286-44833634 GCA_039105355.1 Benthosema pterotum | reverse complement strand
GGACCTTCAGGACCACTGGCTGAAAACCACTGTCTTAGAGCCAATAGGAACACATTAAGCTTAGTAAACCCTAACTAAACACCTAAATGGTCCCCCATGCTACAATATGTTCATACTGAACACATAATGTTGCGTTGTCTGGCTCATATAAAATATGAATGCAGATTTATGTGTGAATCCATATACATTCTTTATATAAGGCAGAAGTCCTTTGCAAATCAACAAGTGGGTTCTTAACAGGCCGATGTCCTTTCTGTTGTTTTCTAGGCAGAAAATGCATATGCCACCAGGATTTCCATGTTAGTTTATTAGAGGTGACTTTGAGACTTTTGGTTTGTATTTGTTCTTCATAAAGATTGCTATGGTTTCTGTATCTGTTCAGTAAGTAAGTATATAGTAAGTAAGTAAGTAAGTAAGTAAGTAAGTAAGTAAGTAAGTAAGTAAGTAAGTAAACTTTATTTATATAGCACTTCTCTCAGAGAGAGCTCACAAAGTGCTTTACCACAGGGTTAAATTAAATTAAAACAATAAAACAATAAATGCGGAAAAGATGGTGACATGGCAAAATACATGGAAATACATGGACAACATAAAACCAAAAAAACAAACAAATAATAATAATAAAAATAATTTTCTGGATTGTTTCTTCACACCTTAACCATTTACTGTGATTAGAAACGAATCCTGCTGCATATTGTCAGAACGTGCGCCTCATATGGCAGTGTGTGGAGTCTCATTCGGGACACTAATTCTACTCCTCCCAAGGACGGTGTGTGTGTTTTTTTTTTTTTTTTTTTTCGCTTCAAAACGTATAGAGGAGTGCAGATTACTGCACGTGTGAAAGCAATCGCCTTAACACTAGAAAGACTAGGGGGTCGTGAGACCCCTTTTTGAGATTTTGAAGTGGATTTTCTTTGCCTGTGATGGTCTGAAAAGTTTCCCTTCCACGACTTTCCTACATATGGACATGAAGAGAATCTAATGAAAGAGATAGAAGAGAAGCACTTGGTGCGATATGCCCTGATCCTTCATACAGTAGTTTACACAATGCATTGTATCCCAGACCGGGAATCCTGATTTTGACGGACAGACAGAAGGACGATGTGTGGTTTTGAAGACCACTTTTTTAGAATTGCTATTACAGTTAAACACAACAGAACCGACGATTGTATATGTCAAGGTCCAGAGGTCACAATAAAAATCCTAATCATTTTTACTCCACACAGGGAGAGAAAAAACAGACTCTGGAGGCTTGATGGTGCTTTTTTTTTGGACGTGATACAGTGAGAACTTAAACATTGCATGTTATTGTAGGCTATAGGTGGCTGCGTTACTACTTGCCCATTGGGCCATGGCTCTTTAGGTGATTGGCAGGCGCGTTCACCGCGTCTGGAAAGATGCGGGTGCTGATTCTGCTTTAGGGTTAAATTGCGGCGCGGCCGCGAACATTTTGGGCTTTTTTCCCCCTCTAAAACACTAATATTTCACAATAAATGTAATGGTATACACTTCAATGGAACAGTATTATAATGCAGTACAAGACTGACTGTGACGAGATAAAACGGCTATCTATGATGACTAAAATATGAAGAGACGTTTGTGAGTTATGGTTGACGTGACGTGTGTCGAGACGAGAATGTAGTGATTGACGAAAAAGTTTCAAAAACCGCACCGTCGCCGACTGTGCAACTCATATCAATGAAATGAATGCAAGCGGGGCCGGTCACCTTCTCTCCTTCTTCCAGATCAGTGCCATCTAGTAGAAGAAATGCATTGTTTTCAATGAGGGCGACAGCGCAAATAAGAGCTATTTTATGCATGCTTTCAAGGGGCTGTTGCAAGGTGTTGCCGGAGGCCGTTGCATTAGCCTATGGACTACTTCAGGTCCAGGACTTCTCCCTATTTGTTGTCCCCATTCCCGATTCGAGTCTCAGTAGAAAAGCCGCCATTGAACTTGCCTCTTCTTGGAGTGGACGGAAGTTGTCGTAACTCTGTCTACACTATATGGTTCATATGGCTCTGCCTCTCCCGCAGCATGGACAGTTGCGGTTTGGCCAGCACCAGCACCCCCACTTTTTCGCATCATTTTTTTTTCCGACGTGAAAAGTTGCGGGTGCTGAGGCACCCGCATAGTGAATGGCGGTGAGCCCATCGTGATTGGTAACGTATGCGGCTTGTATGTATGAGGTCCCGTGGTTCGCCTCCCGGCCGACTACATCGGCACAGACCGACGTAGTCGATGGTCCCTCCCCACCTGGAGTGGAGGTCCCCCCGGTCAGTCGAGCCTCGCTCCTGGCTGGCACGCGTGGACGCACTTCTAGGTGGGGGGGGGGGGGGGGGGGGGGGGGGGGGGCGACTGTAGGCTATAGGTGGCTGCGTTACTACTTGGCCAATTGGGCCATGGCTCTTTAGGTGATTGTAACGTACGCGGCTTGTATGTATGAGGTTCCGGGTTCGCCTCCCGGCCGACTACATTATGAGCGGCAGGGTTCTTCTGCAGCCAGCCTGCACGCACATACTGGTGTTTATCAGCGTGACATCGTCTGTTAAGGCTGTCTGTAGGTCACATACTGGTGTGTATTAGTGTGACATCATCTGTTAAGGCTGTCTGTAGGTTGAGAGAACAGTTCTTCCAACGTCCAAACTTTGTTGGATCAGGAAGATAACCGGATTCTCACACAGATAAACCACTGGAGGATCCATGTAAATGATGGTCCTCTAGCTGGGCTTTTTTCCACACAAAAGGGAATCCACCTGCACTCAGAGCTTTTAACTTTTCTTCATTATACTGTCTGCTCACAGGTACACATAACAATAGAACTTCGAGTAAGCCCCCGGCCCTCTCCCCAGTGTCTCTCCAACCATGGGTGGGACACTTTCCAGACGCGTTCATTCATTCCAATGTAAATATCATGGACGTATGCCTGCCGTATGCAGTAGGAAAATGTATGTGACATTTTTTTTTTAAACGATGCTTTAACTATTGGTAGAGAGGTTTGTCTATCACATGTTATGCTTAGCTGTGATTGGATCAGCAGTTTGGACAGGGGCTTACTGAAAGGTCTATTATGGCATATATGCCTGCGATATTGAGGATTTACAGCGAATTAAGGATTGCTGAAAATACCAAGTAGGCCATGGCCACATTTTTGCATGAGCACAGCAAGCGATCCAAAAATCAAACTAGATCAGTGCCCTTCGTGGCACAGTCTCCACCAGGCCAGATCAGGTTGTGGCCTCCTGGTGGCACTATAATAGGCCAATGTGGAAAGGGTGCTGTTTATCGTTATGCCTGATGAATGGGAACTGAAGAAGGTACTTTAAACCAACAAAGGGTGCTAGCACGAGCGGGTCCTTAAGATGGGGAAGGGGGTGACGTAGCAGTTGACGTAAGGGCAACCCTGACCGACCTGGACCGTGCACGGACGGACGGACACACGGACACAGGGGGTAAAACATACTCTCCACCATACTGGTGGAGACATCCAGGCCTGATAAGGTGTTGTGGCGTCCTGGTGGCCTACTTGTGCATGTTGATTTCATTTTCCCCACTCGATCCAAAAGTTAAGTTACAATTGACGAAGATGTAGTTAATTTGATCCAAAGTATACGTGCAAAAGTCCAAAGTTGACCCAGGCCGTAATTTCTTAACACAATTCCCGCTCTTGACATAGATCTACGCTAATCAAACATAGTTCAGACCGGTGCTATTGCCGCAGATCTACGGCAATCTTTGAAAAATAGCACAATTGTCCTCCTGATACCGTCCTAATGCAAATGGCCATTACATCACTAGCCTCTTAGCTGAGCGGCCCAAATAAAGACGAACCGTCCTCTTCCTCTCCTCTCTCTGACAATTCAATCTATATTTGGCCTCCACATCTACTTTATATAAGAGAGGATTATCATATAACAAGGGGTTTCTTCAACTAATGCCTGTATCTTCTGCTGACATCTGGCTATGAATAGAATCATAGGAATTGAGACATAGAAAGGAATATTCCATCCAAGCTCTCTGTCCTAGACCTAGTTATAGGGAAGTTGTTGAGGCATTTCATTTAGACGGATGCTATGCTGAAAGCTAGCCGTTTGTCATGAATAGTGCCACAAATTTGCTTCATTAAGGCCTACCATGGCAACAGTTTGTGGTGGGTGGGACACACCAGAAAATACAAGATGCACAGTGTTGTGAATTACTGTAGATGTCGAGAGGGGAGAGAGACACAAAACTGGATTGGTAGAAAGCCAGGCAAGCAGGCATTTGGGCGGGCAGACAGACTGACGGGGAAATGTTTTCCTGGACTGTTTCCAAAGCAGGAGGACCTAAGCGATTTCATCATGCTTCTGTAGCAGTGGGGAACAAACTATTCCTTTGGAGGCAGGGATGATGAATGGACAGATAACGATATGAAGGAACGACAGATGGACGTGCATGTCTTCACCACTGTGTCCTTAAGCTGGAAGAAGTTGCCTCCAGCGCAACCTGGAAGAGGAGAACGCCACCCACAGGTTCCTTCCATGTGCCGTGGACACACAGCTGTGTTGATAGAGGGTACAGTGTATATCTAGGGAGGCTATTCGTATTGCAGTGTCCTCTATGCATATGATGTAGACGAGCACAGATGGTTCATACCCAGGGTTTCTGGTACAGTTCCTGGGGAGAGGCAGTTCCACTCAGCCTGTGTGTTGAAGAAGGACATGTTCATCCATGGAGGATTAAACAAGCAGATTCAACGCACTAATGACATCTACAAGTTTGACACCAGCACAATGATCTGGACTTTAATCAACACCAGAGGAACTCCTTTACCTGTTTCATCAAGTCACAGCGCCACCATCATCGGGACAAAAATGTTTGTATTTGGAGGTTGTGAGTCCTACTCTGGGAAAGACAGGGTACACAACAACATTAGAGTGTTTGACACAGAGACAAACAGCTGGATGAACACGCCTCTTGCACAGCTTCTTCCAGGAGGACGATTCGGGCATTCAGCATTTACCTACAATGGAGAGCTGTATATATTTGGTGGCTATAACGGTAACCAGAACTTAAATGATGTGTGGAAATTCAATCCAAAGACCTTCTCCTGGAAGAAGGTTGAGCCCAAGGGTAAAGGACCAGGTCCATTGTGTTACATGTGCTGTTGCATTGTAGGAAGACATATCATATCATACCTCAAAACTACTAATCATATGCTGTTCACATATTAGACATGAGTCCTAGTCTTAAGACATTATGTAAACTATTAGTTATTCAGCGTGCTCTGGACCAATCAGAACTCCCACATGACATCAGGTGGGAATTGGCAACCATGAACCAAAAATAGCATTGTGACTTCCACACTGGTGATGTCATAGCAAACATCCATATTGACAAGCCAAAAAAGATGGATCTAAAGAGCCACACAGCGGCGCTCAGCTACAAAGGTAATGATTATTTTAAACAACAGCATTTTTGACTTCCGATATCGCCAAGGATCACATTGAGTTGCGGTTGTGAGCTTTTAGCTCTGCCATTTGTGTGTGTGTGTGTGTGTGTGTGTGTGTGTGTGTGTGTGTGTGTGTGTGTGTGTGTGTGTGTGTGTGTGTGTGTGTGTGTGTGTGCACGTGTTTTGTCCGTTTGTCCTTCACAGTGACAGCCTTCGCATTGAGTTGTGTTTTCATCGTGAAATGTACGCATACCATTAGGCATGTAGACATTCTGCAAACTGTCAATCAGTCAACCAATCAATAAATTCCTGAAAGGTCTATGACATGTAGGCCTGTGATTTTCAGGATTTACTGCAAAGAAGTGTTCCAAAAACACTTATTTTTTTAATATTCTCACAGAAAACTGTTAATAATTGTTTCTGAATCCCCTACAGGAGATAATACTCATGACATTAGTTATAAAGGTCTTAATTACGTTACTATTATGTCGTCACCTAAACCGGCCAATCAGAATACTGGACCACAAACAGATCAGTTAACTCCAAAGACTACGCACCATTGTGGACCAACAGCTTAAATTGCACCTGCTCTGCAAGTAATAAGTAATAATAAAGAGACAATATAACGAAGGAAAATGAATGCCAACTGGGGGTTAAAACACTTGCAGTAATGTACGCCATTATGATTGTTTAGGAGTTTTGGGGTTATTTTACTGTCCCAAATCAATAAGCCCATTGATAAAGGACCATTCCACCACTTTTGAATGTATTTTCATATTTTAGTTCTTCAGTAATGTAGATGATATACTATCACTATTTTGTTGTACAACCCCAATTCCGTTGAAGTTGGGACGTTGTGTAAAATGTAAATAAAAACAGAATGCATTGATTTGCAAATCGTTTTCAACCTCTATTCAGTTGAATACACCACAAAGACAATATATTTAATGTTCAAACTGATAAACTTTATTGTTTTTTGAAATTATACAATCTTTTGTAAATTGATCCCTGCAACACGTACCAAAAAAGTTGGGACGGGGGCAACAAAAGACTGGTAAAGGTCATGAATGCACAAATAACGCCTGTTTGGAACATTCCACAGGTAAACAGGTTAATCTTAAACAGTTTAATATTGTGATTGGGGATAACAGGACCATCCAGTCTTTCACAATCAAAGATGGGGCGAGGTTCACCACTTTGTGAACAATTCTGTGAGAAAATCATCCAACGGTTTAAAAACAATGTTTCTCAACATTCAATTGCAAGGAATTTGGTGATTTCATCATCTACAGTCCATAATATAATCAAAACGTTCAAAGAATCTGAAGAACTTGCTATACTAAAGCGACAAGGCTGAAAACCAACACAGAATACTTGTGACCTTTGATCCCTCAGGTGGCTCTGCATTAAAAACTGACGTCATTGTGTAAAGGATATTACTGTGAGGACTCAGGAACACTCAGAAAACCATTGTAAGTTTACATAATTTGTCACGACACCTGCGAGTGCAAGTTAAAACTCTACCGTGCAAAGCAAAGCCATACATCAGAAAGGTTGGTTTGAAAAACAACCAGAAATGCCTTCTCTGGGTCCACTATCATTAGAAATGTGGACTCATCAGACCACAGCACACTTTTCCACTTTGTGTCTAACCATTTCAAAATGATATTGTACCCAGAGAAGGCTTTTCTGGCTGTTTTTCTGGTTGTTTTTTCAAACCAACCTTTCTGATGTATGGCTTTGCTTTGCATGGTAGAGTTTTAACTTGCAATCGCAGGTGTAGCGACAAATTATGTAAACTGACAATGGTTTTCTGAGTGTTCCTGAGTCCTCACAGTAATATCCTTTACACAACGATGTCAGTTTTTAATGCAGAGCCACCTGAGGGATCAAAGGTCACAAGTGTTCGGTGTTGGTTTTCGCCTTGTCGCTTTAGTATAGTAAATTCTTCAGATTCTTTGAATGTTTTGATTATATTATGGACTGTAGATGATGAAATCACCAATTGAATGTTGAGAAACATTGTTTTTAAACCGTTGGATGATTTCTCACAGAATTGTTCACAAAGTGGTGAACCTTGCCCCATCTTTGATTGTGAACGACTGGGATGGTCCCGTTATACCCAATCACGATATTAAACTGTTTAAGATTAACCTGTTTACCTGTGGAATGTTCCAAACAGGCGTTATTTGTGCATTCATGACCTTTACCAGTCTTTTGTTGCCCCCGTCCCAACTTTTTTGGTACGTGTTGCAGGGATCAATTTACAAAAGATTGTATAATTTCAAAACACAATAAAGTTTATCAGTTTGAACATTAAATATATTGTCTTTGTGGTGTATTCAACTGAATAGAGGTGAAAACGATTTGCAAATCAATGCTTTCTGTTTTTATTTACATTTTACACAACGTCCCAACTTCAACGGAATTGGGGTTGTACTTGGTCTGTGTCTCACAGGAGGGCTGTGGGCAGTCCAGATGTGTGTTTCTTGGAAACACATACTGTACCAGGGTTTTCATGTTCTCTTATTTAGGACTTTTAGACTTTTTTGTTCTTTGTAAAGAATTTTAGTTATGTATTGTGGTTTTCTGGGCTTGGTTCTTAGTGTACCTATTTGGATTTTGTTGTCATTTTATTTACTTCATCCAAATATCTATTTTTATTGATAGGTGTATTACAGTATATGTACAGAGAACAGGGAGGCTAATGGGAGGGGCACACAGTTGCTTATTTGGGCTTATTTCTTAACACAATCTTTGAATAATAGCACAATTGCCCTACTGTTACGGTCCTAATGCTAATGGCCGTTAGCATCGCTAGCCTCCTCTTGCTAGCTGAGGGGCCCAAATAAGAGACGGACCGGCTTCTTCTTCTGCTCCAACAATTCAATCTACATTTGGCCTCCACATCTACATAGGAGAGGATTATCATATAACAGGAGGTTTCTTCAACTATGCCTGTATCTTCTGGTGACATCTGTCAAGTACAAATAGAATCGTAGGAGTTGAGGCATAGATAGGAATATTCCATCCACGCTTTCTGTCCTAGGCCTAGTTATAGGAAAGTTGTTGAGCCATTTCAGTTCATTTCATTTGGACGGATGCTATGCTGAAAGCTAGACGTTTCGTCAGAAATAGCTCCCCAGATTTTCCTCATTAAGGCCTAGCATGGCAACAGTTTGTGGTGGGTGGGATTTCACACCACAAAGTACAATATGCACCGTGTCGAAAATGACTGTAGACGTTGAGAGGGAAGAGAGACGCAGAACCAGATAGGTAGAAAGGCAGGCAAGCAGGCATTTGGGCGGGCAGACAGACTGACAGGGAAATGATTTCCTGGACTGCTTCCAAATCAGGAGGACCTAAGCGATTTCATCATGCTTCTGTAGCAGTGGGGAACAAACTCTATTCCTTTGGAGGCAGGGTTGAGGAATGGACAGACGACATGATGAAGCAAATGGATGTGCATGTCTTCACCACTGTGTCTTTAAGCTGGAAGAAGTTGCCTCCAGAGGAACCTGGAAGAGGAGAACGCCACCTACAAGTTCCTTCCATGTGCTATGGACACACAGCTGTGTTGATAGAGGGTACAGTGTACATCTGGGGAGGCTATCTGTTTTGCGGTGTCCTCTATGCATATGATGTAGACGACCACAGATGGTTCAAACCCAGGGTTTCTGGGACAGTTCCGGGGGAGAGGTGCTACCACTCAGCCTGTGTGTTGAAGAAGGACATGTTCATCCATGGAGGATACAACAAGCAGTCTCAACGCACTAATGACATGTACAAGTTGGACACCGGCACAATGATCTGGACTTTAATTAACACCAGAGGAACTCCTTTGCCTGTTTCATCAAGTCACACTTCCACCATCTTCGGGACAAAAATGTTTCTATATGGGGGTAGGGATGACTACCCAGGGAAAGACAGGGTACACAACAACATCAGAGTGTTTGACACAGAGACAAACAGCTGGATTAACACACCTTCTGCACAGCTTCTTGCAGGAGGACGATGCTGTCATTCAGCCTTTTCCTACAATGGAGAGCTGTATATATTGGGTGGCCATAACGGTAACCAGAACTTAATTGATATGTGGAAATTCAATCCAGAGACCTTCTCCTGGAAGAAGGTTGAGCCCAAGGGTAAAGGACCAGGTCCATTGTGTTACATGTGCTGTTGCATTGTAGGAAGACATATCATCATTTTTGGAGGATTGAATGGAGATAAAACTACCTCTAATGAGCTGTTCATATTAGACATGAGTCCTAGTCTTAAGACACTATGTAAACTATTAGTTATTCAGCGTGCTCTGGACCAATCAGAACTCCCACATGACATCAGGTGGGAATTGGCAACCATGAACCAAAAATAGCATTGTGACTTCCACACTGGTGATGTCATAGCAAACATCCATATTGACAAGGCAAAAAAGATGGATCTAAAGGGACACACAACGGCGCTCATCTACAAAGGTAATCATTTTTTAAAACTATAGCATTGTGACTTCTGATATCGTCAAGGATCACATCGAGTTGTGGTTGTGAGCTCTTAGCTCTGCCATGTGTGTGTGTGTGCGCGTGTGTTTGTGTGTATCAACGTTGCATGATGATGCGAGTGCCTCTCACTTCACATGGGTGTGATTAATTTTCTATGTAAGTGTAAGTGTGTATTTGTACGTCTCCAAACCCTGTCGTAATGCTTCATCAGTGTGTCCTTGACAGTGACAGCCTTCGTATTGAGTTGTGTTTTCATGTGAAATGTAGGCATACCTTTAGGCATGTAGGCATTCTGCAAACTGTCAATCAATCAGTCAACCAATCAATAAATTCCTGAAAGGTCTATGACATGTAGGCCTGCAATGTTCAGGATTTACCGCAAAGAAGTGTTCCAAAAACACTTATTTTTCATATTCTCATAGAAAACTGTTAATAATTGTTTCTGCAGAATCCCCTACAGGAGATAATACTCATGACATTAGTTATGAAGGTTTTAATTATGTTACCATGCTGAGTCACCTAAACCGGCCAATCAGAATACTCGGATTGACAACTGACGACCACAAACAGATCAGTTAACTCCACAGACTACGCACCACTGTGCACCGATCGCTTAAATTGCACCTGCTCTGTAAGTAATAATAAAGTGACAATATAACAAAGGAAAATGAATGCCAACTGGGGGTTAAAACACTTGCAGTAACGTATGCTATTATGATTCTTTAGGAGTTTTGGGGTTATTTTACTGTCCCAAATCAATAAGCCCATTGATAAAGGACCATTCCACCACTTTTGAATGTATCTATATTTTAGGTCTTCAGTAATGTAGATGATAAACTATCACTACTTTTTTCTACTTGGTCACTGTCTCACAGGAGGGCTGTGGGCAGTCTGGATGTGTGTTTCCTGGAAACACATACTGTACCAGGGTTTTCATGTTCTCTTATTTAGGACTTTTGTTTTTTGTAAAGAATGTTACTTATGTGCTGTGGCTTTCTAGTCTTGGCTCTTAGTGTAGTTACCTATTTGGATTTTGTTGTTATTTTATTTACTTCATCCAAATATCTATTTTTATTGATAGATGTATTATATGTTGAGAGGACAGGGAGGGGTATGGGAAGGGGCACCCAGTTGCTTATTTGTGCTTATTTCTTAACACAATCTTTGAATAATAGCTAGCTAGCTGAGGAGCCCAAATCAGAGACGGGCCGGCTTCTTCTTCTGCTCCAACAATTCAATCTACATTTAGCCTCCACATCTATATAGGAGAGGATTATTATATAACAGGAGATTTCTTCAACTATGGCTGTATCTTCTGGTGACATCTGGCAAGTCCGAATAGAATCGTAGGAGTTGAAGCATAGAAAGAACTCTCACCCGAAGGGTCACGTAACAGTTGCCTGCAGGGGTGAAACTATGACTATGTCTTCACCCTGACCCAAGACGGTGGAGACCCTAGTCTTATGTAGAAGTGTGTATTTGTACGTCTCTAAATGCTCTGATGAACTGAAAAGGTGGGCCTTGCTGCAATGCTTTACCAGTGTGTCATGACAGTGACATGACAGTAATAGGCGTTGTATTGAGTTGTGTTTTTCATGTAAAAGGTAGTCCTACCCATTCTGCAAACTGTTGTTCAATTGATTGATCGATAAATCAAACAGTCAATCAGTTAAGCCTTTGAAAGTCGACAGCAGTATTTCCAGAGGTCTCCTCGGCACTTTGATACAAGGGTCCATTTGGTTACCAACTCTTATCATTTAGCTGGGGGACCTTCAGGACCACTGGCTGAAAACCTAGAGCCAATAGGAACACATTTTAATAAACACACTGTGCGCAACACCTTAAATGGTCCCCCGTGCTACAATACGTTTATACTGAACACATAATTTTTGCTTGTCTTTCTCATCATATACTGTATACTGTGTGCATGCAGATTGATGTGTGAATCCATATACTGTACATTCTTTATATAAGGGAGAAGTCCTTTGCGAACCAACAAGTGTGTGGCGTGTTCATAACGACATGGCGACGCCCTTTCTGTTGTTTTCTATGCAGGAAATGAATACACCACCAGGATTTCCATGTTCGCTTATTAGAGGTGACTTTGAGACTTTTGGTTTGTATTTGTTCTTCATGAAGATTGCCATGGTTACAGTATCTGTTGGGTTTCCTGGGATTGTTTCTTAGGTTGCCTTCACACCAGAACCATTTACTGCGATTATAATGAATCCTGCTGCGTATTGTCGGAACGTGCGCCTCGTTTGGCAGTGTGTGGAGTCTCATTCGGACCCTAATGTGCATCGATTTGCTTTCTACTCAAACACGGTGGGTTTTGTTTTGCTTCAAAACGCAGCAGAGTGTGTTACATTCCCAGGCAGGGCTGTGTGTGGTGTCTCTGCTGTATGGGCGTGTGTGTGCATGTGTGTGTGGGCGTAGGCTTGGCTCCATTCTCCTCCCTGCTCACCTGTTTACAGTCCTCATCAACACTCCTGCCAGCCATCAGATCGTCACCTCCAGCCCTACAAAACCCTGGTCTGCCCACACTGCAGCGCCAGATCGTTGTAGCAACCACAGGGGTAGGTTTGCTGTTGCTCAGCCAGTGTTCCTTAGGGAACTTTAGTTAGTTTTTGTTATGTTATAGTTTATTTAGTTTTTTGCACTGGACTCACCGCTCTCTTGTCCTCCTCCTCAGACCACGCCTTGCCTGCCTGCCCCAAGGACTGTTTGTATGCCTGCTCTGGCTGCCTGTCCATCTGTCTGTCTGCTTATTTAATTAATTTAAATAAACACCCTTGAACATTTGAGCTCTGTCTTTGTCTGCTTTTGGGTCCGTCAGTTCTTGGTATTGCAACAGAGTGCGGATCACTGCAGGTGTGAATGCAATCGCATTAGACACATGGAGTGAATATATCATTGTGGGATGAAGAAGTTTTTTAGGCTACCAAGAATGAAGGATAAGGCATTATTACATATGACGCAGCGACACAAAGATTCCCAGGCCAGTGGATATACAGTACGTGGGCTAATGAAGAGATCATAGAAGCACTTATTGCACGGTGCACACAATGCATTGTACTGCATATCCGAGAATGGAAGCAATTTTGTTCCATATTGCACCTTTGCACCATGTTGCAGGTTGCATCAAGAGTTTGCAGTTGTAGTACAGTCCCAGACCAGGAATCCTGATTGTGACGGACAGACAGACGGACGACGTGTGGTTTTGAAGAGCACTTTTTTACATTTGCTATTACAGTTATATACGACAGACACCAACGATCGTATATGTCAAGGTCCAGAGGTCACAATAAAAATCCTAATCATTTTTACTCCACACAGGGAGAAAAAACAGACTCTGGAGGCTTGATGGTGCTTTTTCTTTTTAGACGTGAATACAGTGAGAACTTGTCCATTGCATGTTATGAGCGGCAAGGTTCTTCTGAAACCAGCCTGCACGCACATACTGGTGTTTATCAGCGTGACATTGTCTGTTAAGGCTGTCTGTAGGTCACATACGAGTGTGTCTGAGTGTAACTTCATCTGTTAAGGCTGTCTGTAGGTTGGAGGACAATTCACCCAACGTCCACACACTTTGTGGGATGAGGAAGATATCCGGATTCTCACCCAGATAAACCACTGGAGGATCCATGTAAATGATGGTCCTCTAGCTGGGCTTTTTTCCTTTGCTCACAGATACACATAACAATAGAACTTACAGTAAGCCCCGCCCTCTCTCCAGTGTCTCCCCAACCATGGATTGGACACTTTCCAGACGGGTTCATTCATTCCAATGTAAATATCATGGACGTTACACATTAAAAGCTGGTTCATTTTTGGAACCAGACCTTTAAACACTCTTGCAAATCCGCCACCAAGGCCTGCCGTATGCATTAGGAAAATGTCTGCGTCATTTTATTATTTTTTAAATTTTATCATTTTATTATTATTTTTTTAAAAAACAATGTTTTATCATGTTATGCTTAGCTGTGATTGGATCATAGCAGTTCGGGCAGGGGCTTACTGAAAGGTCTATTATGACATATAGGCCTGCAATATTGAGGATTTACAGCAAATTAAGGATTGTTTGAAAATACCAAGTAGGCTATGGCCACATTTTTGCATGAGCAAAGCAAGCGATCCAAAATCAAACTAGATCAGTGCATTTCATGGCACAGGTCTCCACCAGGCCAGATCAGGTTGTGGCCTCCTGGTGGCACTATAATAGGCCAAAGTGAAAAGGGTGCTATTTATCATTATGCCTGATTGATGGGAACTGAAGAAGGTACTTTGAACCAACGAAGGGTGCTAGCACGAGTGGGTCCTTAAGATGGGGATGGGGGTGACGTAGCAGTTGAGATAACGTCAACCCTGACCGACCTGGACCGTGCACGGACGGACAGACACACGGACACAGGGGGTAAAACATACTCTCCACCATACTGGTAGAGACAATCAGGCCAGATAAGGTTGTAGCATCCTGGTGGCCTACTTGTACATGAGCGGAGCGAGCTAATATGATGACATCACCTAAACCGGCCAATCGGGTGCGCTCTGGACCGTGCACAGACGGACAAACAGACAGGGGGTAAAACATACTCTCCACCATACAGGTGGAGACACTATCCGAAATGGAGTCGTGAGAAACCATTTTTCTAGCCTTATTGGTCCAATAGAGATGAACAAAGAGCAGTTTACTTTTTTACAAAGTAAACTGCAAAACCTGGTTGTGGCCTCGTCCCTAACCAAACCCACCACCAGAAGCCTTAGTTCAAACGCAACTACACACTAAAAACTGGATAGTTAGAAATAATCCGATCTGAGTTATTTTGTAACCCAAATGCTATGTTGAAAGGGACCAGCGCAACTTCTCGGTTACTTCAACACAGTTACCGATAGTAACCCAGAAGTTGAGTTAAATAAATAATCCAATTCTCTGCTTATAATGACCCAGGGTTGTAGTCAATTTAACTTCATTTTGCCCACCCAATCCAAAAGTTGCATTGCAATGACCCAGGCCGTAATTTCTTAACACAATTCCCGCTCTTAACGTAGATCTACGCTAATCAAACATACTTCAGACCGCTGCTATTGCCGCAGATCTACGGAAATCTTTGAATAATAGCGCAATTGTCCTACTGATACCGTCCTAACTAGCCTCTTCCTACTAGCTGAGGGGACCAAATAAAGACGGACCGTCCTCTTCCTCTGCTCCGACAATTCGATCTATATTTGGCCTCCACATCTACTGTATATAAGAGAGGATTATCATATAACAGGAGGTTTCTTCAACTATGCCTGTATCTTCTGCTGACATCTGGCTATGAATGGTATCATAGGAATTTAGACAGAAAGGAATATTCCTTCCAAAATCTGTCCTAGACCTATAGGGAAGTTGTTGAGGCATTTCATTTAGAGGGATGCTATGCTGAAAGCTGGCCGTTTGTCATGAATAGTGCCACAGAAAAGTTCAAATTTGCTTCATTAAGGCCTACCATGGCAACAGTTTGTGGTGGGTGGGACACACCAGAAAATACAAGATGCACCGTGTCGTAAATTACTGTAGATGTCGAGAGGGAAGAGAGACGCAAAACTAGATAGGTAGAAAGCCAGGCAAGCAGGCATTTGGGCGGGCAGACAGACTGACGGGGAAATGTTTTCTTGGACTGTTTCCAAAGCAGGAGGACCTAAGCGATTTCGTCAAGCTTCTGTAGCAGTGGGAGACAAACTCTATTCCTTTGGAGGCAGGGATGATGAATGGACAGACAACGACATGATGAAGCAAATGGATGTGCATGTCTTCACCACTGTGTCTTTAAGCTGGAAGAAGTTGCCTCCAGAGGAACCTGGAAGAGGAGAACGCCACCTACAGGTTCCTTCCATGTGCCTTGGACACACAGCTGTGTTGATAGAGAGTACAGTGTACGTCTGGGGAGGCTATCCGTATTGCACTGTCCTCTATGCATATGATGTAGACGATCACAGATGGTTCAAACCCAGGGTTTCTGGTACAGTTCCAGGGGAGAGGCGCTACCACTCAGCCTGTGTGTTGAAGAAGGTCATGTTCATCCATGGAGGATACAACAAGCAGTACAAATGCACTAATGACATGTACAAGTTGGACACCAGCACAATGATCTGGACTTTAAACAACACCAGAGGAACTCCTTTACCTTTATCATCAAGTCACAACGCCACCATCATCGGGACAAAAATGTTTGTATTTGGGGGTTATGAGTCCTACCCAGGGAAAGACTGGGTACACAACAACATCAGAGTGTTTGACACAGAGACAAACAGCTGGATTAACACACCTTCTGCACAGCTTCTTCCAGGAGGACGATGCTGTCATTCAGCATTTACCTACAATGGAGAGCTGTATATATTTGGTGGCTATAACAGTAACCAGTACTTAAATGATGTGTGGAAATACAATCCAGAGACCTTCTCCTGGAAGAAGGTTGAGCCCAAGGGTAAAGGACCATGTCCAATGTATTGTATGTGCTGTTGCATTGTGGGAAGACATATCATCATTTTTGGAGGATTGAAAGGATATAACACTACCTCTAATGAGCTGTTCATATTAGACATGAGTCCTAGTCTTAAGACATTATGTAAACTATTAGTTATTCAGCACGCTGTGGACCAATCAGAACTCCCACACGACATCAGGTGGGAATTGGCAGCCATGACCCAAAAATAGCATTGTGACTTCTACACTGGTGATGTCATAGCAAACATCCATATTGCCGAGGCAAAAAAGATGGATCTATAGGACACACAACGGCGCTCATCTACAAAGGTAATCATTTTTTTAAATTATAGCATTGTGACTTCTGATATCGCCATGGATCACATCAAGTTGTGGTTGTGAGCTCTTAGCTCTGCCACGTGTGTGTTCGTGCACGCGTGTTTGTGTGTATCAACGTTGCATGATGATGCGAGCGCCTCTCACTTTACATGGGTGTGATTAATTTTCTATGTAAGTGTAAGTGTGTATTTGTACGTCTCCAAACCCTGTCGTAATGCTTCATCAGTGTGTCCTTGACAGTGACAGCCTTCGTATTGAGTTTTGTGTTTTCATGTGAAATGTAGGCATACCTTTAGGGCATGTAGGCATTCTGCAAACTGTCAATCAATTAGTCAACAATCAATAAATTGGTGAAAGGTCTATGACATGTAGGCCTGCAATGTTCAGGATTTACCGCAAAGAAGTGTTCCAAAAACACTTATTTTAACATTCTCATAGAAAACTGTTAATAATTGTTTCTGCAGAATCCCCTACAGGAGATAATACTCATGACATTAGTTATGAAGGTTTTAATTACATTACTATTATGTCGTCACCTAAACCGGCCAATCAGAATACTCGGAGTGACAACTGACGACCACAAACAGATCAGTTAACTCCACAGACTACGCACCACTGTGCACCGATCGCTTAAATTGCACCCGCTCTGCAAGTAATAAGTAATAATAAAGTGACAATATAACCAAGGAAAATGAATGCAAACTGGGGGTTAAAACACTTGCAGTAATGTACACTATTATGATTGATTAGGGGTTTTGGGGTAATTTTACTGTCCCAAATCAATAAGCCCATTGATAAATGACCATTCCACCACTTTTGACTGTTTCTTCATATTTTAGGTCTTCGCTAATATAGTGATAAACTATCACTATATTGTTGTACTTGGTCACTGTCTCACAGGAGGGCTGTGGGCAGTCCGGATGTGTGTTTCTTGGAAACACATACTGTACCAGGGTTTTCATGTTCTCTTATTTAGGACTTTGAGACTTTTTTGTTCTTTGTAAAGAAAATGTTAGTTATGTGCTGTGGTTTTCTGAGCTTGGTTCTTAGTGTAGTTACCTATTTGGATCTTGTTGTTATTTTATTCACTTTATCCAAATAACGTTTTTATTGGTAGATGTATTATATGTACAGAGGACAGGGAGGCTAATGGGAGGGGCACACAGTTGCTTATTTGGGCTTATTTCTTAACACAATCTTTAAATAATAGCGCAATTGCCCTACTGATACGGTCCTAATGCTAATGGCCGTTAGCATGGCTAGCCTCCTCTTGCTAGCTGAGGGGCCCAAATAAGAGACGGACCGGCTTCTTCTTCTGCTCCAACAATTCAATCTACATTTGGCCTCCACATCTACATAGGAGAGGATTATCATATAACAGGAGGTTTCTTCAACTATGCCTGTATATTATAGTCAGAGTTGTACCCGAACGCGTTCAAAGAACGAAAGTTCTTTGAACCGTTCGTATTTTTAAGGAACTTGAACGGAACGGACCCTCTATCTGCTTGAAGAACGGCGGTGTGAACTCGTTCATTTCTGGCGTGAGTGAACGCCACTTTTCTTGCGTTCGATTTCGTTCAAGAGCAGGACTCGACAGGCTCGCATTTGTAATTAAAAAGTTCATAGCACCGGTGCGAGTAGAGCATTTGGCCATTCAGCTGTGATAGAGACATGACAAGTGCACATTCTATGAGTTATACCTACATTTATATTACTGTAGTACGGCGGTGTTGTTCGCTAAAATAGAGCAGATATACAAGCTATCAACGTGTTGAGGCTCGAGGCATCCTTAGCTTGAAGATCTGTTCTCCCTGCCCACCGCCCCGCCCCTCCCTCTGCTCTGTCAGCAGCGCACAGAATCAGAGCAGACAGCCAACACACACAGCACCAAGGAAGGACGCTTCTCTCCAACACGCTGAATGAGCTACTAAAGCTGTTCGTGTTGGTGAAATGTATAATCTTCCTGCGCTGTGCGTGTATTTGAATCATATACTGTCTGCGCAGCAACCTTTTGCCTCACGCACGTGTGTCGCTATCCCGTGATTAATCATAAATAACGCACCATGCACGTGCGCGCTCGGACGCACAACACTTATATATTCTTACCATCATTGACTGATTTGCCGTCGGATCGTTTTCATTTTTATTTACCGGTAGGCTACAATTAGCCTACTACAGGGCCTTAAGGTTTGGGGGACCCTTTCACATTGTGATTAATATAACAATATGGGCTATTGTATAGAGTTGCAATACCCGACCGAAACAATACCCGCGACGGCCCGGTTTCATTTGCATAATTGATGGTCGGGCTTTCAGTCGACCTGGCTATGTTAATATATTGATATTGTAAAATAGTAGCCTACTAGGAAAAATGCTAAGCATTGAGCCCTGTTCAAGAGTGAGACTAGAATGAGCTGAAAATAGAGCAGATCTACAAACTCAGTGACGCACTTTGAGCTTGTTGATCTCTATTTCTGCTGATATTTTCTGCTCTATTTTCAGCACACAGAGATGCACAGGGCTGGACTGAACTGAGCGCCTTCATAATAAAAATCTTCACAAATCAACTAAGGACATCTTCAGTTGTATATGGCTATGTATGGGCTGCAATCATTTTGAACAAAAAAAGAGGGAGGGGAAAAAAAGAACGAAAAAGAACTATAATAGTTCTTTTTTTGGAACCATGAACTTTAGTTCTAAAAATTCAACAATGAACTATGAACGGAACGAGTTCGTTTCTAAAGGTAGGAACTATGAACTGAACTATTTCAGAAAAAAAGAGAACTTTCCCAACACTGATTATGGTAACATCTGACAAGTACAAATAGAATCATAGGAGTTGAGGCATAGATAGGAATATTCCATCCATGCTTTCTGTCCTAGGCCTAGTTATAGGAAAGTTGTTGAGCCATTTCAGTTCATTTCATTTGGACGGATGCTATGCTGAAAGCTAGACATTTCGTCAGAAATAGCTCCCCAGATTTTCCTCATTAGGGCCTAGCATGGCAACAGTTTGTTGTGGGTGGGATTTCACACCACAAACTACAATATGCACCGTCGAAAATGACTGTAGACGTTGAGAGGGAAGAGAGACGCAGAACTAGATAGATAGGTAGAAAGCCAGGCAAGCAGGCATTTGGGCGGGCAGACAGACAGACTGACAGGGAAATGTTTTCCTGGACTGTTTCCAAAGCAGGAGGACCTAAGCGATTTAATCATGCTTCTGTAGCAGTGGGGAACAAACTCTATTCCTTTGGAGGAAAGGATGATGAATGGACAGACAACGACATGATGAAGCAAATGGATGTGCATGTCTTCACCACTGTGTCTTTAAGGTGGAAGAAGTTGCCTCCAGAGGAACCTGGAAGAGGAGAACGCCACCTACAGGTTCCTTCCATGTGCCTTGGACACACAGCTGTGTTGATAGAGGGTACAATGTACATCTGGGGAGGCTATCCGTATTGCAGTGTCCTCTATGCATATGATGTAGACGATCACAGATGGTTCAAACCCAGGGTTTCTGGTACAGTTCCAGGGGAGAGGTGCAGCCACTCAGCCTGTGTGTTGAAGAAGGACATGTTCATCCATGGAGGATACAACAAGCAGACTCAACGCACTAATGACATGTACAAGTTGGACACCAGCACAATGATCTGGACTTTAATCAACACCAGAGGAACTCCTTTACCTGTTTCATCAAGTCACACCGCCACCATCATTGGGACAAAAATGTTTCTATATGGGGGTAGGGATGACTACCCACGGAAAGATGGGGTACACAACAACATCAGAGTGTTTGACACAGAGACAAATAGCTGGATGAACACACCTCCTGCACAGCTTCTTCCAGAAGGACGATGCTGTCATTCAGCCTTTTCCTACAATGGAGAGCTGTATATATTTGGTGGCTATAACGGTAACCAGAACTTAAATGATGTGTGGAAATTCAATCCAAAGACCTTCTCCTGGAAGAAGGTTGAGCCCAAGGGTAAAGGACCAGGTCCATTGTGTTATATGTGCTGTTGCATTGTAGGAAGACATATCATCATTTTTGGAGGAATGAAAGGAGATCGCACTACCTCTAATGAGCTGTTCATATTAGACATGAGTCCTAGTCTTAAGACATTATGTAAACTATTAGTTATTCAGCGTGCTCTGGACCAATCAGAACTCCCACATGACATCAGGTGGGAATTGGTAACCATGACCCAAAAATAGCATTGTGACTTCCACACTGGTGATGTCATAGCAAACATCCATATTGACAAGGCAAAAAGATGGATCTAAAGGGACACACAACGGCGCTCAGCTACAAAGGTAATCATTATTTTAAACAATAGCATTGTGACTTCTGATATCGCCATGGATCACATCGTGTTGTGGTTGTGAGCTCTTAGCTCTGCCATGTGTGTGTGTGCGCGCGCGTGTTTGTGTGTATCAACGTTGCATGATGATGCAAGCGCCTCTCACTTCACACGAGTGTGATTAATTTTCTATGTAAGTGTAAGTGTGTATTTGTACGTCTCCAAACCCTGTCGTAATGCTTCATCAGTGTGTCCTTGACAGTGACAGCCTTCGTATTGAGTTGTGTTTTCATGTGAAATGTAGGCATACCTTTAGGCATGTAGGCATTCTGCAAACTGTCAATCAATCAGTCAACCAATAACATGTAGAGATGCGATTTTCAGGATTTACCGCAAAGAAGTGTTCCAAAAACACTTATTTTTTTAATATTTTCTCACAGAAAAACTGTTAATAATTGTTTCTGAATCCCCTACAGGAGATAATACTCATGACATTAGTTATGAAGCTCTTAATTACGTTACTATTATGTCGTCACCTAAACCGGCCAATCAGAATACTCGGAGTGACAACTGACGACCACAAACAGATCAGTTAACTCCACAGACTACGCACCACTGTGCACCGATCGCTTAAATTGCACCGCTCTGCAAGTAATAAGTAATAATAAAGAGAGAATATAACGAAGGAAAATTAATGCAAACTGGGGGTTAAAACACTTGCAGTAACGTACGGTATTATTATTCTTTAGGAGTTTTGGGGTTATTTTACTGTCCCAAATCAATATGCCCATTGATAAATGACCATTCCACCACTTTTGACTGTATCTTCATATTTTAGGTCTTCGCTAATATAGATGATAAACTATCACTATTTTATTGTACTTGGTCTGTGTCTCACAGGAGGGCTGTGGGCAGTCCGGATGTGTGTTTCCTGGAAACACATACTGTACCAGGGTTTTCATGTTCTCTTATTTAGGACTTTGAGACTTTTTTGTTCTTTGTAAAGAAAATGTTAGTTATGTGCTGTGGTTTTCTGAGCTTGGTTCTTAGTGTAGTTACCTATTTGGATTTTGTTGTTATTTTATTTACTTTATCCAAATATCTATTTTTATTGGTTTTTA
This sequence comes from Benthosema pterotum, assembly GCA_039105355.1. Taxonomy (NCBI): domain Eukaryota; kingdom Metazoa; phylum Chordata; class Actinopteri; order Myctophiformes; family Myctophidae; genus Benthosema; species Benthosema pterotum. The sequence continues at coordinate 44,811,476 of CM076982.1, read as the reverse complement.
TTGGTTTACTGGTTGGTAAGGGATATGGCGAGGGACACACACTTGCCTATTTGGGCTTATTTCTTAACACAATATTTGAATAATAGCACAATTGCTCTCCTGATACGGTCCTAATGCTAATGGCCGTTAGCATCGCTAGCCTCCTCTTGCTAGCTGAGGGGCCCAAATAAGAGACGGACCGGCTTCTTCTTCTGCTCCAACAATTCAATCTACGTTTGGCCTCCACATCTACATAGGAGAGGATTATCATATAACAAGAAGTTTCTTCAACTATGCCTGTATATTATGGTGACATCTGACAAGTACAAATAGAATCATAGGAGTTGAGGCATAGATAGGAATATTCCATCCACACTTTCTGTCCTAGGCCTAGTTATAGGAAAGTTGTTGAGCCATTTCAGTTCATTTCATTTGGACGGATGCTATGCTGAAAGCTAGACGTTTCGTCAGAAATAGCTCCTCAGATTTTCCTCATTAAGGCCTACCATGGCAACAGTTTGCGGTGGGTGGGATTTCACACCACAAACTACAATATGCACCGTGTCGAAAATGACTGTAGACGTTGAGAGGGAAGAGAGACGCAGAACCAGATAGGTAGAAAGGCAGGCAAGCAGGCATTTGGGCGGGCAGACAAACTGACAGGGAAATGTTTTCCTGGACTGTTTCCAAAGCAGGAGGACCTAAGCGATTTCATCATGCTTCTGTAGCAGTGGGGAACAAACTCTATTCCTTTGGAGGCAGTGATGATGAATGGACAGACAACGACATGATGAAGCAAATGGATGTGCATGTCTTCACCACTGTGTCTTTAAGCTGGAAGAAGTTGCCTCCAGAGGAACCTGGAAGAGGAGAACGCCACCTACAGGTTCCTTCCATGTGCCTTGGACACACAGCTGTGTTGATAGAGGGTACAGTGTACATCTGGGGAGGCTATCCGTATTGCAGTGCCCTCTATGCATATGATGTAGACGACCACAGATGGCTCAAACCCAGGGTTTCTGGGACAGTTCCAGGGGAGAGGTGCAACCACTCAGCCTGTGTGTTGAAGAAGGACATGTTCATCCATGGAGGACACAACAAGCAGACTCAACAAACTAATGACATGTACAAGTTGGACACCAGCACAATGATCTGGACTTTAATCAACACCAGAGGAACTCCTTTACCTGTTTCATATAGTCACACCGCCACCATCATTGGGACAAAAATGTTTGTATTTGGGGGTTGTGAGTCCTACCCTGGGAAATACGGGGTACACAAACACATTAGAGTGTTTGACACAGAGACAAACAGCTGGATGAACACACCTTCTGCACAGCTTCTTCCAGGAGGACGATTCGGGCATTCAGCAGTTACCTACAATGGAGAGCTGTATATATTTGGTGGCTATAACGGTAACCAGAACTTAAATGATGTGTGGAAATTCAATCCAGAGACCTTCTCCTGGAAGAAGGTTGAGCCCAAGGGTAAAGGACCAGGTCCATTGTGTCATATGTGCTGTTGCATTGTGGGAGGACATATCATCATTTTTGGAGGATGGAAAGGAGATGACACTACCTCTAATGAGCTGTTCATATTAGACATGAGTCCTAGTCTTAAGACGTTATGTAAACTAGTAGTTATTCAGCACGCTGTGGACCAATCAGAACTCCCACACGACATCAGGTGGGAATTGGCAGCCATGAACCAAAAATAGTATTGTGACTTCCACACTGGTGATGTCATAGCAAACATCGATATTGACGAGGCAAAAAAGATGGATCTAAAGGGGCACAAAACGACGCTATATAGCATTGTGCATTGTGACTTCCGATAGCATTGTGACTTCCGATATCGCCAAGGATCACATCGAGTTGCGGTCGTGAGCTCTTAGCTCTGCTATTTGTGTGTGTGTGTGTGTGTGTGTGTGTGTGTGTGTGTGTGTGTGTGTGTGTGTGTGTGTGTGTGTGTGTGTGTGTGTGTGTGTGTGCGCGCGGGTGTTTGTGTGTATCGAGGTTGCATGATGATGCGAGCGCCTCTCACTTCACACAGGTGTGATTCAGTTTCTATGTAAGTGTAAGTGTGTATTTGTACGTCTCCAAACCCTGTTGTAATGCTTTATCAGTGTGTCCTTGACAGTGACAGCCTTCGTATTGAGTTGTGTTTTCATGTGAAATGTAGGCATACCTTTAGGCATGTAGGCATTCTGCAAACTGTCAATCAATCAGTCAACCAATCAATAAATTCCTGAAAGGTCTATGACATGTAGGCCTGTGATTTTCAGGCCTTTCCAAAAACACTTATTTTTAATATTCTCACAGAAAACTGTTAATACTTGTTTTTGAATCCCTTACAGGAGATAATACTCGTGACATTAGTTATGAAGGTTTTAATTACATTACTATTATGTCGTCACCTAAACCGGCCAATCAGAATTCTCGGAGTGACAACTGACGACCACAAACAGATCAGTTAACTCCACAGACTACGCACCACTGTGCACCGATCGCTTAAATTGCACCCGCTCTGCAAGTAATAAGTAATAATAAAGTGACAATATAACAAAGGAAAATTAATGCAAACTGGGGGTTAAAGCACTCGCAGTAATGTACGCTATTATGATTGTTTAGGAGTTTTGGGGTTATTTTACTGTCCCAAATCAATAAGCCCATTGATAAAAGACCATTCCACCACTTTTGAATGCATCTTCATATTTTAGGTCTTCGCTAATATAGATGATAAACTATCACTATTTTGTTGTACTTGGTCTGTGTCTCACAGGAGGGCTGTGGGCAGTCCGGATGTGTGTTTCCTGGAAACACATACTGTACCAGGGTTTTCATGTTCTCTTATTTAGGACTTGATACTTTTTTGTTCTTTGTAAAGACTTTTAGTTATGTGCTATGGTTTTCTAGGCTTGGTTCTTAGTGTAGCTACCTATTTGGATTTTGTTGTTATTCTATTTACTTTATCCAAATATCTATTTTTATTGATGGATGTATTATATGTAGAGAGGACAGGGAGGGGTATGAGAAGGGGCACACAGTTGCTTATTTGGGCTGATTTCTTAACACAATCTTTGAATAATAGCACAATTGCCCTCCTGATACGGTCCTAATGCTAATGGCCGTTAGCATTGCTAGCCTCCTCTTGCTAGCTGAGGGGCCCAAATAAGAGACGACCCAAAAATAGCATTTGACTTCCACACTGGTGATGTCATAGCAAACATCCATATTGACGAGGCAAAAAAGATGGATCTAAAGGGGCACAAAACGACGCTATATAGCATTGTGCATTGTGACTTCCAATAGCATTGTGACTTCCGATATCGCCAAGGATCACATCGAGTTGCGGTCGTGAGCTCTTAACTCTGCTATTTGTGTGTGTGTGTGTGTGTGTGTGTGTGTGTGTGTGTGTGTGTGTGTGTGTGTGTGTGTGTGTGTGTGTGTGTGTGTGTGTGTGTGTGTGTGTGCGCACGTGTTTGTGTGTATCGAGGTTGCATGATGATGGGAGCGCCTCTCACTTCACACCAGTGTGATTTTCTATGTAAGTGTAAGTGTGTATTTGTACGTCTCCAAACCCTGTTGTAATGCTTTATCAGTGTGTCCTTGACAGTGACAGCCTTCGTATTGAGTTGTGTTTTCATGTGAAATGTAGGCATACCTTTATTGTAGACATTCTGCAAACTGGCAATCAATCAGTCAACCGATCAATAAATCCTGAAAGGTCTATGACATGTAGGCCTGTGATTTTCAGGATTTACCGCAAAGAAGTGTTACAAAAACACTTATTTTTTTTAATATTCTCACAGAAAACTGTTAATAATTGTTTCTGAATCCCCTACAGCAGGGGTTTTCAACCTTTTTGACACCAGGGACCACCATTTATTCAGAATTTGAGCCACGGACCACCATTTGATTACATTTTCACCCCAAAGACCAAAAACCAAAGAATTATTTTGGTTTTGTCCACAATTCACGGCTGGATTTTGCAAACAAAACAGTGTAGACTTCTTAAGTAAGTGGTGCTAATTCAGATGATGAATATTTTAACTCTTGAGAGTGTAAAAATGAAACGGGTCCATTTGGTTTCATTTTTACACTCTCAAGAAATACATCTGGTAAATAAGCTTTCCATCATTTAGCTTGGGGACCACCTGGAATCCTCTCAAGGACCACTGGTGGTCCCCGGACCACCTGTTAAAAACCCCTGCCCTACAGGATAATACTCATGACATTGGTTATGAAGGTTTTAATTACATTACTATTATGTCGTCACCTAAACTGGCCAATCAGAATACTCGGAGTGACAACTGACGACCACAAACAGATCAGTTAACTCCACAGACTACGCACCACTGTGCACCGATCGCTTAAATTGCACCCGCTCTGCAAGTAATAAGTAAGGGATAATACCCGAAGAGACAATATAACAAACTGGGGGTTAAAACACTTGCAGTAATGTACGCTATTATGATCGTTTAGGAGTTACTGTCCCAAATCAATAAGCCCATTGATAAAGGACCATTCCACCACTTTTGAATGTATCTTCATATTTTAGGTCTTTATATAGATGATAAACTATCACTATTTTGTTGTACTTGGTCTGTGTCTCACAGGAGGACTGTGGGCAGTGCGGATGTGTGTTTCTTGGAAACACATACTGTACCAGGGTTTTCATGTTCTCTTATTTAGGACTTTGAGCCTTTTTTGTTCTTTGTAAAGAATTTTAGTTATGTATTGTGGTTTTCTGGGCTTGGTTCTTAGTGTAGTTACCTATTTGGATTTTGTTGTCATTTTATTTACTTCATCCAAATATCTATTTTTATTGATAGGTGTATTATATGTACAGAGGACAGGGAGGCTAATGGGAGGGGCACACAGTTGCTTATTTGGGCTTATTTCTTAATACAATATTTGAATAATAGCGCAATTGCCCTACTGATACCGTCCTAATGTGAATGGCTGTTACATCACTAGCCTCTTCCTACTAGCTGAGGGGCCCGAATAAAAAACGGACCGTCCTCTTCCTCTTGGCCTGGCTCTTTGGCCTCCACATCTACTGTATAGGAGAGGATTATCACAGGAGGTTTCTTCAACTATGCCTATATCTTCTGGTGACATCTGTCGAGTACGAATAGAATCGTAGGAGTTGAAGCATAGAAAGGAATATTCCATCCATGCTCTCTGTCCTAGGCCTAGTTATAGGAAAGTTGTTGATAGCATAGCATAGCAACAGTTTGTGTTGGGTGGGATTTCACACCACAAAATACGAAATGCCCCGTGTCGAAAATGACTGTAGACGCCGAGAGGGAAGAGAGAAGCAGAAGTAGAAAGGCAGGCAAGCAGGCATTCGGTTGGGAAGAAGAGATAGACGGGGAGATGTTTTCTTGGACTGTTTCCAAAGCAGGAGGACCTAAGCGATTTCATCATGCTTCTGTAGCAGTGGGGAACAAACTCTATTCCTTTGGAGGCAGGGATGATGAATGGACAGACAACGACATGATGAAGCAAATGGATGTGCATGTCTTCACCACTGTGTCTTTAAGCTGGAAGAAGTTGCCTCCAGAGGAACCTGGAAGAGGAGAACGCCACCTACAGGTTCCTTCCATGTGCCGTGGACACACAGCTGTGTTGATAGAGGGTACAGTGTACATCTGGGGAGGCTATCCGTATTAAAGTCTCCTCTATGCATATGATGTAGACGACCACGGATGGTTTAAACCCAGGGTTTCTGGGACAGTTCCAGGGGAGAGGGAAAACCACTCAGCCTGTGTGTTGAAGAAGGACATGTTCATCCATGGAGGATACAACAAGCAGACTCAACACACTAATGCCATGCACAAGTTGGACACCAGCACAATGATCTGGACTTTAATCAACACCAGAGGAACTCCTTTGCTTGTTTCATCAAGTCACACCGCCACCATCATCGGGACAAAAATGTTTCTATATGGGCTTAGGGATGACTACCGAGGGAAAGACGGGGTACACAACAACATCCGAGTGTTTGACACACAGACAAACAGCTGGATGAACACACCTTCTGCACAGCTTCTTCCAGGAGGACGATTCGGGCATTCAGCATTTACCTACAATGGAGAGCTGTATATATTTGGTGGCTATAACGGTAACCAGAACTTAAATGATGTGTGGAAATTCAATCCAAAGACCTTCTCCTGGAAGAAGGTTGAGCCCAAGGGTAAAGGACCAGGTCCATTGTACTGTATGTGCTGTTGCATTGTGAGAGGACAAATAATACTTTTTGGAGGATTGAAAGGAGATTACAATGCCTCTAATAAGCTGTTTATATTAGACATGAGTCCTAGTCTTAAGACGTTATGTAAACTAGCAGTTATTCAGTACACTCTGGACCAATCAGAACTCCCACATGACATCAGGTGGGAGTTTGCAGCCATGACCAAGAAATAGCATTGTGACTACGGTGATGTCATAGCAAACATCGATACCAACAAGGCTCACATCGAGTTGTGACCATGACCTTGCAGTTCTGCCATGTGTGTGTGCACGTGCGTGCTTGTGTGTGTGTGTGTGTGTGTGTGTGTGTGTGTGTGTGTCTGTGTGTGTGTGTGTGTGTGTGTGTGTGTGTGTGTGTGTGTGTGTGTGTGTGTGTGTGTGTGTGTGTGTGTGTGTGTGTGTGTGTGTGTGATCAATGTTTGCGTGATGACAGGAGCGCCCCTCACTTCACACAGGTGTGATTCTTTTTTGTCTCCTCCATAAGGTGGTGACTATGTTTCGCCCCCTGTCCGTCCGTGCACACGTCCGTCTGTTCACATGCCTGTTACGCCACCCGCAGGGTGACGTAACAGTCACTGGCGGTGACTGTCTTCACCTTGACCCAAGACGGTGGTAGAAGTGTGTATTTATACGTCTCTAAATGCTCTGATGAACTGAAAAGGTGGGCCTTGCTGCAATGCTTTACCAGTGTGTCATGACAGTGACATGACAGTAATAGGCGTTGTATTGAGTTGTGTTTTTTATGTAAAAGGTAGGCCTACCCATTCTGCAAACTGTTGTTCGATTGATTGATCGATAAATCAAACGGTCAATCAGTTAAGCCTTTGAAAGTCGACAGCAGTATTTCCAGAGGTCTCCTCAGCACTTTCATACAAGGGTCCATTTGGTTACCAACTCTTATCATTTAGCTGGGGGGCCTTCAGGACCACTGGCTGAAAACCACTGTCTTAGAGCCAATAGGAACACATTAAGCTTAGTAAACACACACTGTGCGCAACACCCTAAATGGTCCCCCATGCTACAATATGTTTATACTGAACACATAATGTTGCATTGCCTGGCTCATATAAATATGCATGCAGATTTATGTGTGAATCCATATACATTCTTTATATAAGGCAGAAGTCCTTTGCAAATCAACAAGACTGTTCATAACAACAGGCCGATGTCCTTTCTGTTGTTTTCTAGGCAGAAAATGCATATGCCACCAGGATTTCCATGTTAGTTTATTAGAGGTGACTTTGAGACTTTTGGTTTGTATTTGTTCTTCATAAAGATCTCTATGGTTTCTGTATCTGTTAGTAAGTAAGTAAGTAAGTAGGTAAACTTTATTTATATAGCACTTCTCTCAGAGAGAACTCAAAGTGCTTTACAACAGGGTAAATTAAATTAAAACGATTAAAACAATAAATGCGGAAAAGATGGTGACATGGCAAAATACATGGAAATACATGGAAATACATGGACAACATAAAATCAAAAACAAACAAATGATAAATAATAAAAATAATTTTCTCGGATTGTTTCTTAGGTCGCCTTCACACCTTAACCATTTACTGTGATTAGAACGAATCCTGCTGCATATTGTCAGAACGTGCGCCTCGTATGGCAGTGTGTGGAGTCTCATTCGGACACTAATTCTACTCCTCCCAAAGACGGTGTTTTTTTTTTTTTTTTTTTTTTTTCAAAACGCAGAGGAGTGCAGATTACTGCATGTGTGAAAGCAATCGCCTTAACAAGACAGAAAGACTAAGGGGTCGTGAGGACCCCTTTTTGAAATTTTGAAGTGGATTTTCTCTGCCTGTGATGGTCTGAAAAAGTTTCCCTTCCACGACTTTTCCTACATATGGACATGAAGAGAATCTAATGAAGAGATCATAGAAGCACTTGGTGCGATATGCCCTGATCCTCTCATACAGTAGTTTACACAATGCATTGTAGGCCTATATCCGAGAATGGAGGCGGTTTTATTCCATATTGCACCTTTGCACCATGTTGCAGGTTGCATCAAGAGTTTGCACTTGTAGTGCAGTCCCAGACCAGGAATCCTGATTTTGACGGACAGACAGAAGGACGATGTGTGGTTTTGAAGACCACTTTTTTAGAATTGCTATTACAGTTAAACACAACAGAAACAAACAATTGTATATGTCAAGGTCCAGAGGTCACAATAATAATCCTAATCATTTTTACTCCATAGAGGAGAAAAAAAAAGGAGGCTTGATGGTGCTTTTTTTAGACGCGAATACAGTGGGAAGTTGTACATTGTATGTTATGAGTGGCAAGGTTCTTCTGCAGCCAGCCAGCACGCACATACTGGTGTTTATCAGCGTGACATTGTCTGTTAAGGCTGTCTGTAGGTTGGACGACAATTCACCCAACGTCCACACACTTTGTTGGATCAGGAAGACATCCGGATTCTCACCCAGATAAACCACTGGAGGATCCATGTAAATGATGGTCCTCTAGCTGGGCTTTTTTTTCCACACAAAAGGGATCCTCTGCCCTCAGAGCTTTTAACTTTTCTTCATATACTGTCTGCTCACAGATACACATAACTATAGAACTTTTACTTTTAGTTTTACAGCAATATAAGGATTATTTGAAAATGACAAGTAGGCCATGGCCACATTTTTCTAATAATTTTTTATCCCACAATTTTGTAACCCATTTTTTCACCCAGTGCCAATTCCTAATGTGATCCTGGGCTCTACACACCCTCCACCAACCTGGGGAGGCAGCGGACTGGCCTCATGCTTCCTTCAATGCATGAGGAGTCCAAGCTGCCTTCTTTTCACCTGACAGGGGGGAGTTTCCCTGGTTGGACGTAGCACGTGGAAGGAACACGTTATTCCAACCAGTTCCTGTCCCCTCCATCAGGCGCCCCGGCTGGCCAGGGGGAGGCAGTCTAGAGCCCAGGATTACTGCATGTTTTTGTGAGGGTATCTACCCTAGGGGACACGGGGAGAACATGCAAACTCCACACAGAAAGGCCCTTTCGCCAACCCCACCTCGGGTATGGGCACTGATGACGTGGAGGAGCAGACACGCCGCCAGCACCCACAGCAGCGCCCCTAGCGGGAATCGAACCCAGGACCTTCTAGCTGTGAGGCGACAGCACTAACCACTGTGCCACCGTGCCCCTCAAAGCCATGGCCACATTTTTGCCTGAGCAAAGCGATCCCACATCAAACTCGATCAGTGCCCTTCGTGGCACAGGTCTCCACCGGGCCAGATCAGGTTGTGGCCTCCTGGTGGCACTATAATAGGCCAATGTGGAAAGGGTTCTATTTATCGTTATGCCTGATTAATGGGAACTGAAGAAGGTACTTTGAACCAACGAAGGGTACTAGCATGAGCGGGTCCTTAAGATGGGGAAGGGGGTGACGTAGCAGTTGACGTAATGTCAACCCTGACCGACCTGGACCATGCACGAACGGACGGACGGACACAGGGACACAGGGACACAGGGGGTAAAACATACTCTCCACCATACTGGTGGAGACATCCAGGCCTGATAAGGTTGTGGCGTCCTGGTGGCCTACTTGTGCATGTTGATTTCATTTTCCCCACTCGATCCAAAAGTTAAGTTACAATTGACGAAGGATGTAGTTAATTTGATCCAAAGTATACGTGCAAAAGTCCAAAAGTTGACCCAGGCCGTAATTTCTTAACACAATTCCCGCTCTTGACATAGATCTACGCTAATCAAACATAGTTCAGACCGCTGCTATTGCCGCAGATCTACGGCAATCTTTGAAAAATAGCACAATTGTCCTCCTGATACCGTCCTAATGCAAATGGCCATTACATCACTAGCCTCTTCCTTCTAGCTGAGGGGCCCAAATAAAGACGAACCGTCCTCTTCCTCTCCTCTCTCTGACAATTCAATCTATATTTGGCCTCCACATCTACTTTATATAAGAGAGGATTATCATATAACAAGAGGTTTCTTCAACTATGCCTGTATCTTCTGCTGACATCTGGCTATGAATAGAATCATAGGAATTGAGACATAGAAAGGAATATTCCATCCAAGCTCTCTGTCCTAGACCTAGTTATAGGGAAGTTGTTGAGGCATTTCATTTAGACGGATGCTATGCTGAAAGCTAGCCGTTTGTCATGAATAGTGCCACAGAAAAAGGGCAGATTTGCTTCATTAAGGCCTACCATGGCAACAGTTTGCGGTGGGTGGGACACACCAGAAAATACAAGATGCACCGTGTTGTGAATTACTGTAGATGTCGAGAGGGGAGAGAGACACAAAACTGGATTGGTAGAAAGCCAGGCAAGCAGGCATTTGTGTGGGCAGACAGACTGACGGGGAAATGTTTTCTTGGACTGTTTCCAAAGCAGGAGGACCTAAGCGATTTCATCATGCTTCTGTAGCAGTGGGGAACAAACTCTATTCCTTTGGAGGCAGTGATGATGAATGGACAGACAACGACATGATGAAGCAAATGGATGTGCATGTCTTCACCACTGTGTCTTTAAGCTGGAAGAAGTTGCCTCCAGAGGAACCTGGAAGAGGAGAACACCACCTACAGGTTCCTTCCATGTGCCAGGGACACTCAGCTGCAGCAGGGGCGAAATCCATTCAAGCCCTCGCCCGCGGGCGCCCGGTTTCAAAACCGGGCGCCCGATTTCGAAGCGGGCGCCCGTTTTCGAAAGCGGGCGCCCGTTTTCGAAAGCGGGCGCCCGCTTTCACAAAAACGGGCGCCCGGGGGCGCCCGCGGTCGAGGGCGCTTTGGATTTCGCTTCGGTTTTGAAACCGGGCGCCCGTTTTCACAAACGGGCCCTCCCTCCCTCCTTCCCTCCCTCTCTCCTTCCCTCCCAGGTGTCTGCTGTTAAGACGCTGTGAATAAATGAGTTGATGTGTTGAAGAAAACTTTTAAAACGAAATATCTGTGATCATCTGTGTTGGTGAGTCATTTAATGTACATAATGACAATAACTATTATAATACACAGACGATTATGCCTACTGTTATGTTGATTTAGAGCTGCTGGCTTTGTGTAGATCATTGAGACATTAACCATCGCGTTTTCTTAGACACCTAAATTTGCATCACATTACCAAAACAGATAGACCATTATATCGTAAATATCCCACTTGTGAAAACACATTAGGCCTATTCATATCCCTAGAAGCTCCAAAAGTTGACACCATTTAGCACCCATTTAAATGTTAATGTAACTCTGAGAAAAAGTCAACTAAATCTATATAATTCCATTTGTACACCCTCAGAGTTACAGAACCACAAGGGTCCATTTGGTTCCAAACTATCATTTACTTATAGACTGGACCCCTAACTCAATGTTGGATGGAAGTGTACACGATGGTTAGTTCTTAGGAAGTGAAATTGAGAGACCCTTTAGTTTGAAATCTACCCATACCTGTACATTTTTTCAACCAAATACTTAAATCAAATCTGTACGTATACACCATAGGAGTTAAATTTGCTGTAGACTACAGACTAAATTCAATGCAAACAGATGGTACAATGATTTGTTCTTCCAATGTACCTGTAGTAAAAATACAATGCAGTATACATCATTTTGGGTGTATTTTGTATCTTTCAGGAATTGTGATGACATGACTACATTCAGCATTCGGTGATCTGGATTCCAGCAGCAGTGAGAAGCAGCCGTTCGATTTGGAGAATGCAGCATCAAACTGTTCTCTTCTCTGTTCCTTTTTGAGGGAGGTTGTTGTGGACTGTAGCATACTTGTTCATCTCAGTTATGTACCAAGACAATGAGATGGCATTTAACTTATTGATTTGATTCACCACACACGTTTTACTTGACCTAACTACTGTATGTGTATACTATAATTACATTATTCAGAACATCTCTGTATTCAATTCCAGTCGCATTATACAAAGAAAATCCACCCAAAATACAACATTCATTCTATTTTCCTCAATACATGGCTAACTATAGATGCAAGAGGATAGTATCTGTATTGTCCAGGTGTATTTGAATAAAGCTGACACTGACAGACATCTATGTGTTTTAATTGAAATGACTGACATGATGGATTACAACATATACTTCAAGTGCATGTAAAAGTTAAAACCATGAAGAGCAGAATTGATTTGTATTGATTTGTATTGATGTACATCTCCTGGAGACCATGGTAACCTGAAAGACAAAGAAACAAAAGAAAGTTATTTTTGTTCCTATGTGGAAAGAAATTTGAACTTTGAGGTAAAATGACTGATATGTTCTGTTGTCCAGTGTCATGGCAGCAGAGTTGGCACCTCAATATTGGTAATTTCTACAAAACGTGTGGATAGGTCTGAAAATGAATGTACCGCAGATGTTTACATGTAACTAGTATGTACCATACATGGGTACATTACATATTATTCTCAATACTGAAATACTTTTTTTAAAATTTACTAAACATGAAAAAGAAGTCAATACAAACTCTGCTACTTTGAGGACAAAACCAAATTATTATTCAATATTATTATTGAAGCAGGGTACTCTTGAGACTTTGAGTAAATAGTAGTAGTCTAAATGGGTCCCTAGCTAAATATAGCTTGGAACCAAATGGACCCTACATTTGGTTGGATTCAAACTGGGGTGGTTTGGGTTATCCACGACATGAAAACGTTTGGTCTGCTCTAATGTAACTTCTTGGGATATGAATAATGCATTATCACAAGTGGGATATACGGTATAATGGCCAATGGCAGGCAACACTGTCTTTTGTATTACCAAGCTAGTCTGTATAGGTGTCTTAAGAAAACGCGATGGTTAATGTCTCAATGATCTACACAAAGCCAGCAGCTCTAAATCAACATAACAGTAGGCATAATCGTCTGTGTATTATAATAGTTATTGTCATTATGTACATTAAATGACTCACCAAAGCCAAGACAACATTGATAAAAGCAGTAAACAAACGTTAGATTATAGTAGAAAAATGTTTACCTGTTACACAGCAGCCAGCAGCCTAGAGTAGACCAGTGTGGTGGTGGGGGCAGAATCCACATGTTTTGCTTTGTAAATAAACACACAATAACCGAATTCCAATCAAAACGAACGGTAAATTAATGAAGCATACTAATGTAAGTTATGTTACAAAGTGGTGAAAATAGAAATATATGACGCGGAAATAATTGTATGTCTGTAGAAAAACGACTCGGCCAACTCCAGGCTCTGCTCCATGTAAAGTCAATACAGTACTGGATGGTTGGGGACTCAAAACGGAAGTGAACGAGTGTGAAGCGGAAGTTCCCCCCGCCCACTCCAGCAAATTGTGCAAGAGGGTAATAGACAGTTATGCAAACACCATTCACTTCATGGGGCCAGTCCAATGGCGGCTCTTCTACATAGACTTCTATTGAATTAGCACAACAAAAGGGGACACGTTCTGGAATGGAAGTAGTATTTGCAATGGATTCAAGCAACGGCCCAGCTTTTATGATAGTTTTGTAGTAAGCCTGTACAATACCTTACAACAGTTGTCATGATGAACAGATTCCTAAATTAGCCCTTATTTGTGCCGCCCTCGTTGAGAAACAATGTATTTCCAACAGTTTGTCACTTTATCTCATTTGCGCTTGGCTTCTGGCCCCTCAATGTCGCAACTCTTGTCCACCTAGAGTACACTATAGGCAGCCAACAGAGAAAACAACGGCGCATGCGCGGGCACTCTTCTGGTCATAGAAGAGTTGCGACATTGAGGGGTCAGAAACTGAGGGGTCAGAAACTGAGCGCTCGAGCTGCTGTTCATGCAGCTTATATGATGCAGCTGAATAGGGACTTTAGGCAGGTTTTCAACAGTCAAAGGTACAGTAACGTTGTTATTTTACCGTTGACATGTTTGTGTTGTACTATCACTAAAAACAATCTAAAATAAAGCGATTTAAGATCATTAACGCTGGGATGTTGCCTGGGTCCTAATTCAGGTCCAGGAGTTGTCCCCATTCTCTATTGAAGTCTAAGCAGAAAAGCCGCCATTGGACTACCCCATGAAGTGGATGGAGTTGTCACTCTGTCTATACTCTATGGCTCTGTTTCAACACAGATGATCACAGATGATACCAGATATTTCGTTTTAAAAGTTTTCTTCAACACATCAACTCATTTATTCACAGCGTCTTAACAGCAGACACCTGGGAGGGAAGGAGAGAGGGAGGGAAGGAGGGAGGGAAAACGGGCGTTTGTGAAAACGGGCGGCCGTTTGTGAAAACGGGCGCCCGGTTTCAAAACCGAAGCGAAATCCAAAGCGCCCTCGACCGCGGGCGCCCGTTTTTGTGAAAGCGGGCGCCCGCTTTCGAAAACGGGCGCCCGCTTTCGAAAACGGGCGCCCGCTTCGAAATCGGGCGCCCGATTTTGAAACCGGGCGCCCGCGGGCGAGGGCGCTTTTGGATTTCGCTGGCTCTCCTCAGCTGTGTTAATAGAGGGTACAGTGTACGTCTGGGGTGGCTATCCGTATTGCACTGTCCTCTATGCATATGATGTAGATGACCACAGATGGTTCAAACCCAGGGTTTCTGGTACAGTTCCAGGGGAGAGGCAGTTCCACTCAGCCTGTGTGTTGAAGAAGGACATGTTCATCCATGGAGGATTAAACAAGCAATCTCAATGCACTAATGACATGTACAAGTTGGACACCAGCACAATGATGTGGACTTTAATCAACACCAGAGAAACTCCTTTGCCTGTTTCATCAATTCACACCGCCACCATCATCGGAACAAAAATGTTTCTATATGGGGGTAGGGATGACTACCCACGGAAAGACTTACACAACTTACCCAACAGAGTGTTTGACACACAGACAAACAGCTGGATAAACACACCTTCTGCACAGCTTCTTCCAGGAGGACGATTCGGGCATTCAGCATTTACCTACAATGGAGAGCTGTATATATTTGGTGGCTTTAACGGTAACCAGAACTTAAATGATGTGTGGAAATTCAATCCAGAGACCTTCTCCTGGAAGAAGGTTGAGCCCAAGGGTAAAGGACCAGGTCCATTGTACTGTATGTGCTGTTGCATTGTGGGAGGACAAATCATACTTTCTGGAGGATTGAAAGGAGATTACACTACCTCTGATGAGCTGTTCATATTAGACATGAGTCCTAGTTTTAAGACAGTATGTAAACTAGCAGTTATTCAGCATGCTCTGGACCAATCAGAACTCCCACATGACATCAGGTGGGAGTTGGCAGCCATGACCAAGAAATAGCATTGAGACTACGGTGATGTCATAGCAAACATCGATACCAACAAGGCTCACATCGAGTTGTAACCATGAGCTTGCAGTTCTACCATGTGTGTGTGCACGTGCGTGCTTGTGTGTGTGTGTGTGTGTGTGTGTGTGTGTGTGTGTGTGTGTGTGTGTGTGTGTGTGTGTGTGTGTGTGTGTGTGTGTGTGCGTGTGTGTGTGTGATCAATGTTGCGTGATGACAGGAGCGCCCCTCACTTCACACAGGTGTGATTCTTTTTTGTCTCCACCATAAGGTGGTGACTATGTTTCGCCCCCTGTCCGTCCGTGCACACGTCCGTCTGTTCACACGTCCGTCTGTTCACACGCCTGTTACGCCACCCGCAGGGTGACGTAACAGTCACTGGCGGTGACTATGTCTTCACCCTGACCCAAGACGGTGGAGACCCTAGTCTTATGTAGAAGTGTGTATTTATACGTCTCTAAATGCTCTGATGAACTGAAAAGGTGGGCCTTGCTGCAATGCTTTATCAGTGCGTCATGACAGTGACATGACAGTAATAGGCGTTGTATTGAGTTGTGTTTTTCATGTAAAAGGTAGGCCTACCCATTCTGCAAACTGTTGTTCGATTGATTGATTGATAAATCAAACAGTCAATCAGTTAAGCCTTTGAAAGTCGACAGCAGTATTTCCAGAGGTCTCCTCAGGACTTTCATATAAGGGTCCATTATGTTACCAACTCTAATCATTTAGCTGTGGGACCTTCAGGACCACTGGATGAAAACCACTGTCTTAGAGCCAATAGGAACACATTAAGCTTAGTAAACACACACTGTGCACAACACCCAAAATGGTCCCCAATGCTACAATATGTTTATACTGAACACATAATGTTGCATTGTCTGGCTCATATAAATATGAATGCAGATTTATGTGTGAATCCATATACATTCTTTATATAAGGCAGAAGTCCTTTGCAAATCAACAAGTGTGTTCATAACAACAGGCCAATGTCCTTTCTGTTGTTTTCTAGGCAGGAGATGCATATGCCACCAGGATTTCCATGTTAGTTTTTTCGAGGTGACTTTGAGACTTTTGGGTTTTTTTTGTTCTTCATAAAAATTGCTATGGTTACTGTATCTGTTGGGATTTTCTGGGATTGTTTCTTAGGTTGCCTTCACACCAGAACGATTTACTGCGATTATAACGAATCCTGCTGCGTATTGTCAGCACATGCGCCTCATATGGCAGTGTGTGGAGTCTCATTCGGACCCTAATTCTACTCCTCCCAAGGACGGTGTGTTTTTATTTAGCTTCAAAACGCAGAAGAGTGCAGATTACTGCACGTGTGAATGCAAACGCCTTAACACTAGAACGACTCAGGGGTCGTGAGGACCCCTTTTTGAGATTTTGAAGTGGATTTTCTCTGCCTGTGATGATCTGAAAAGTTTCCCTTCCATGACTGTAATAATTTCTAAATATGAATTTAGAAGCGATTCTACCTTACATGACTGGTCATTTCGGGTCTGTGAACCTGTTGTCACCCTCCTGGACCGTGCACGGACGGATGGACAGACAGGGGAGTCGTGAGAAACCATTTTTCTAGCCTTATTGGTCCAATAGAGATGAACAAAGAGCAGTTTACCTTTACAAAGTAATCTGCAAAACCTGTTTGTGGCCTGGTCCCTAACCAAACCCACCATCAAAAGCCTTAGTTCAAACGCAACTACACACTAAAAACTGGGTAGTTAGAAATAATCCGAGTTATTTTTTAACCCAAATGCTATGTTGAAAGGGAACAGCGCAACCTCTCGATTACCAAAAGTAACCCAGAAGTTGATTTAAATAAATAATCCAATTCTCTGCTTACAATGACCCAGGCTTGTAGTCAATTTAACCCAATGTATGCATTGATTTCATTTTCCCCACCCAATCCAAAAGTTGCATTGCAATGACCCAGGCCGTAATTTCTTGACACAATTCCCGCTCTTAATGTAGATCTACGCTAATCAAACATAGTTCAGACCGCTGCTATTGCCGCAGATCTACGGGAATTGCGGGAATAGCACAATTGTCCTACTGATACCGTCCTAATGCAAATGGCCGTTAGATCACTAGCCTCTTCCTTCTAGCTGAGGGGCACAAATAAAAGATGAACCGTCCTCTTCCTCTGCTCTGACAGTTCAATCTCTATTTGGCCTCCACATCTACTGTATATGGGAGAGGATTATCATATAACAGGAGGTTTCTACACAGGCATACGCCTATGCCTGTATCTTCTTGTGACGTCTGGCAAGTGTGAATAGAATCATAGGAGTTGAGACATAGAAAGGAATATTCCATCCACGCTCTCTGTCCTAGACTTATAGGGAAGTTGTTGAGGCATTTAATTTAGACGGATGCTATGCTGAAAGCTAGCCGTTTCGTCATGAATAGTGCCACAGACCAAGTGAGAATTTGCTTCATTAAGGCCTACCATGGCAACAGTTTGTGGTGGGTGGGATTTCACACCAGAAAATACAAGATGCACCGTGTCGAAAATTACTGAAGACGTCGAGAGGGAAGAGAGACGCAGAACTAGATAGATAAGTAGAAAGCCGGGCAAGCAGGTATTTGGGTGGGCAGACAGACAGACTGAGAGGGAAATGTTTTCCTGGACTGTTTCCAAAGCAGGAGGACCTAAGCGATTTCGTCAAGCTTCTGTAGCAGTGGGGAACAAACTCTATTCCTTTGGAGGCAGGAATGATGAATGGACAGACGACATGATGAAGCAAATGGATGTGCATGTCTTCACCACTGTGTCTTTAAGCTGGAAGAAATTGCCTCCAGATGAACCTGGAAGAGGAGAACGCCACCTACAGGTTCCTTCAGTGTGCCAGGGACACTCAGCTGTGTTAATAGAGGGTACAGTGTACGTCTGGGGAGGCTATCCGTATTGCAGTGTCCTCTATGCATATGATGTAGACGACCACAGATGGTTCAAACCCAGGGTTTCTGGTACAGTTCCAGGGGAGAGGCAGTTCCACTCAGCCTGTGTGTTGAAGAAGGACATGTTCATCCATGGAGGATTAAACAAGCAATCTCAACGCACTAATGACATGTACAAGTTGGACACCAGCACAATGATCTGGACTTTAATCAACATCAGAGGAACTCCTTTGCGTGGTTCATCAAGTCACACCGCCACAATCATCGGAACAAAAATGTTTCTATATGGGGGTAGGGATGACTACCCACGGAAAGACTTACACAACAACATCAGAGTGTTTGACACACAGACAAACAGCTGGATGAACACACCTTCTGCACAGCTTCTTCCAGGAGGACGATTCGGGCATTCAGCATTTACCTACAATGGAGAGCTGTATATATTTGGTGGCTTTAACGGTAACCAGTACTTAAATGATGTTTGGAAATTCAATCCAAAGACCTTCTCCTGGAAGAAGGTTGAGCCCAAGGGTAAAGGACCAGGGCCATTGTACAGTATGTGCTGTTGCATTGTGAGAGGACAAATAATACTTTTTGGAGGATCGAAAGGAGATAACACTACCTCTAATGAGCTGTTCATTTTAGACATAAGTCCTAGTCTTAAGACGTTATGTAAACTAGCAGCTATTCAATACGCTTGGGACCAATCAGAACTCCCACATGACATCAGGTGGGAGTTGGCAGCCATGACCAAGAAATAGCATTGTGACTACGGTGATGTCATAGCAAACATCGATACCAACAAGGCTCACATCGAGTTGTGACCATGAGCTTGCAGTTCTGCCATGTGTGTGTGCACGTGCGCGCTTGTGTGTGTGTGTGTGTGTGTGTGTGTGTGTGTGTGTGTGTGTGTGTGTGTGTGTGTGTGTGTGTGTGTGTGTGTGTGTGTGTGTGTGTGTGATCAACGTTGCGTGATGACAGGAGCGCCCCTCACTTCACAATGATTCTTTTTTGTCTCCACCGTAAGGTGGTGACTATGTTTTGCCCCCTGTCCGTCCGTGCACACGTCCTTTCTGTTCACACGTCCGTCTGTTCACACGCCTGTTACGCCACCCGCAGGGTGACGTAACAGTCACCGGCGGTGACTGTTTTCACCCTGACCCAAGACGGTGGAGACCCTAGTCTTATGTAGAATTGTGTATTTGTACGTCTCTAAATGCTCTGATGAACTGAAAAGGTGGGCCTTGTTGCAATGCTTTATCAGTGTGTCATGACAGTGACATGACAGTAATAGGCGTTGTATTGAGTTGTGTTTTTCATGTAAAAGGTAGGCCTACCCATTCTGCAAACTGTTGTTAGATTGATTGATTGATAAATCAAACGGTCAATCAATTAAACCTTTGAAAGTCGACAGCAGTATTTCCAGAGGTCTCCTTAGCACTTTCATACAAGGGTCCATTATGTTACCAACTCTTATCATTTAGCTGGGGGACCTTCAGGACCATTGGTTTAAAACCACTGTCTTAGAGCCAATAGGAACACATTAAGCTTAGTAAACACACACTGTGCGCAACACCCTAAATGGTCCCCCATGCTACAATACGTCTATACTGAAGACATATTGTTGGCTTGTCTGTCTCGTCATATACTCTATACTGTATGCGTGCAGATCATGTGCTAATCCATATACTTTACTTTAAATAAGGGAGAAGTCCTTTGCAAACCAACAGGTGTGTGGGTTGTTCATACTGACACACCAACGTACTTTCTGTTGGTTTCTATGCAGGGGAAACAACAGAAAGCCGCCAGGATTTCCATGTCCGCTTATTAGAGGTGACTTTGAGACTTTTTGGTTTGTTTTTGTTCCTCGCAAAGATTGATATGGTAACTGTATCTGTTGGGGTTTCCTGGGATTGTTTCTTAGTTCACTTTCACACCAGAACCATTCACTGCCATTAGAACAAATCCTGCAGCGTGTTGTCGGATTGCATCAAGAGTTCGCACTTGTAGTGCAGTCCCAGACTGGAAATCTTGATTGTGACGGACAGACGGACGAAGTGTGGTTTTGAAGAGCACTGTTTTTAATTTGCTATCATGGTTCCAACACGACAGAAACCAAGGATCATATATTTCAAGTTAGAGAGGTCACAATAAAAATCCTAGTCATTTTTACTCTCTGTCTACAGGGAGGAAAAACAGCCTCTGGAGGCTTGATAGTGCTTTTTTTTAGAGGGGAATACAGTAAGAATGTGTGGTGCCATGTCATTATTCCGACCTCCCATTGTTGCGACCTCCCTTTGTTCCGAATCTACGAGGCGCAAAACCCTACCCTTCTCTGACCGTAATCCTAAGCCTAAACCCCCGACCCTCAACACAGACCTCACTGTCTGTAAGGGGGGTTTAGGCTCTTAGGGTTACGGTTGGAGAAGGGTATGGTTTTGCTACAAACATGCCTAAACCCTTCTCTAACCCTCATCCTCACCATAACCGCAAGCACGTTGCACTGATAGTGGATTTTCAGCGCATGTTCGGACTAATGGGAGTTCTGATCTGCGGGACTGTGGTACTTAGATTAGTCCCCGAATTTGTACATTGCATGTTATGAGTGGCAAGGTTGTTCTGCAGCCAGCCAGCATTCATTCCAATGTAAATATCATGGACCTTAGACATTAAAAGCTGGTTCATTTTTGGAACCAGACCTTTAAACACTCTTGCAAATCCGCCAACAAGGCCTGCCGTATGCATTAGGAAAATGTGTGTGACATTTTTTTTAAACAATGCTTTAAAACTATTGGTAGAGAGGTTTGTCAATCATGATATGCTTAGCTGTGATCGGATCATAGCAGTTTGGGCAGGGGCTTTCTGAAAGGTCTATTATCACATAGAGGCCTGCGATATTGAGGATTTACAGCAAATTAAGGATTGCTTGAAAATACCAAGTAGGCTATGGTAACATTTTTGCATGAGCAAAGCAAGCGATCCAAAATCAAACTAGATCAGTGCATTTCGTGGCACAGGTCTCCACCAGGCCAGATCAGGTTGTGGCCTCCTGGTGGCACTATAAATGTGAAAAGGGTGCTATTTATCGTTATGCCTGATTAATGGGAACTGAAGAAGGTACTTTGAACCAACAAAGGGTACTAGCACGAGCGGGTCCTTAAGATGGGGAAGGGGGTGACGTAGCAGTTGACGTAACGTCAACCCTGACCAACCTGGTCCGTGCACGGACGGACGGACACACGGGGTAAAACATACTCTCCACCAGTATGGTGGAGAGTATGTTTTAGAGACAACCAGGCTAGATCAGGTTGTGGCCTCCTGGTGGCCTACTTGTACATGAGCGGAGCAAGCTAATATGATGACATCACCTAAACTGGCCAATCGGGTGCGGCCTGGACCGTGCA
This sequence comes from Benthosema pterotum, assembly GCA_039105355.1. Taxonomy (NCBI): domain Eukaryota; kingdom Metazoa; phylum Chordata; class Actinopteri; order Myctophiformes; family Myctophidae; genus Benthosema; species Benthosema pterotum. Next base: position 44,789,718 of record CM076982.1, on the reverse strand, counting down.
CAGACGGATGAACAGACAGGGGGTAAAGCATACTCTCCACCATACAGGTGGAGACAACTACCTATCCGAAATGGAGTCGTGAGAAACCATTTTTCTATCCTTATTGGTCCAATAGAGATGAACAAAGAGCAATTTACTTTTACAAAGTAAACTGCAAAACCTGGTTATGGCCTGGTCCCTAACCAAACCCACCACCAGAAGCCTTAGTTCAAATGCAACTACACACTAAAAACTGGATAGTTAGAAATAATCCGATCTGAGTTATTTTGTAACCCAAATGCTATGTTGAAAGGGGCCATCGCAACCTCTCGGTTACTTACAACACAGTTACCAATAGAAACGCAGAAATTGAGTTAAATAAACAATCCAATTCTCTGCTTATAATGACCCAGGGTTGTAGTCAACCCGTAATTCCTTAACACAATTCCCACTCTTAACGTAGATCTACGCTAATCAAACATAGTTCAGACCGCTGCTATTGCCGCAGATTTACGGCAATCTTTGAATATTAGTGCAATTGTCCTACTGATACCGTCCTAATGCAAATGGCCATTAAATCACTAGTAGGGCAGGGACAATATTGGTACCTCATGATACGATATAGGTGGCGATATTAGGCCTTCGATAATGAATATATAATGATATTTGATATATTGTGATATTTGCAATATATCAATATATTGCATGACATTCATCAACGACATATCACGATACTGCAACTGCAGCTGGAAAACAAAAACAAAAATCAATAAATTAATGAATAAAAAAGTAAAAGGCAAAAATCAGAACTCACTAATGTATATCCCCGAGTATTACTCTTAGCTCTTATTTGTCTCGACTGCTTCTCATACCAGGCTTTTTATTTTTATCTTGTGTTTGTTTTTTTGGGAATGAAGCAGCTAAGGAAGTCAGTTAACATTTTAGTTCTGCGTCCTGTTTTTCCTCACGGAATTATCCCGTCAGGAAATATCACAATATTTGCTGAGGGATGTGCGATATATATTGTGGGAGGAAGTATACAATATTATCACGATAACGATATTTCAGCACACCCCTAATCACTAGCCTCTTCCTTCTAGCTGATGGGCCCAAATAAAGACGAACCGTCCTCTTCCTCTGCTCTGACAATTCAATCTATGTTTGGCCTCCACATCTACTGTATATAAGAGAGGATTATCATATAACAGGAGGTTTCTTCAACTATACATGTATCTTCTGCTGACATCTGGCTATGAATAGAATCATAGGAGTTGAGACATAGAAAGGAATATTCCTTCCACACTCTGTCCTAGACCTAGTTATGGGGAAGTTGTTGAGGCATTTCCTGTAGACGGATGCTATGCTGAAAGCTAGCCGTTTCATCATGAATAGTGCCAAAGACCAAGTGCAAATTTGCTTCATTAAGGCCTACCATGGCAACAGTTTGTGGTGGGTGGGACACACCACAAAATACAAGATGCACCGTGTCGTAAATTAATGTAGATGAGAGGGAAGAGAGACGTACAGCAAGATAGGTAGAAAGCAGGCATTTGGGAGGGCAGGCAGAGAGACTGACGAGGAAATGTTTTCCTGGACTGTTTCCAAAGCAGGAGGACCTAAGCGATTTCCTCAAGCTTCTGTAGCAGTGGGGAACAAACTCTATTCCTTTGGAGGCAGGGATGATGAATGGACAGACAACATGATGAAGCAAATGGATGTGCATGTCTTCACCACTGTGTCTTTAAGCTGGAAGAAGTTGCCTCCAGAGGAACCTGGAAGAGGAGAATGCCACCTACAGGTTCCTTCCATGTGCCTTGGACACACAGCTGTGTTGATAGAGGGTACAGTGTACATCTGGGGAGGCTATCCGTATTGCAGTGTCCTCTATGCATATGATGTAGACGACCACAGATGGTTCAAACCCAGGGTTTCTGGGACAGTTCCGGGGGAGAGGCACAACCACTCAGCCTGTGTGTTGAAAAAGGTCATGTTCATCCATGGAGGATTAAACAAGCAGTCTCAACGCACTAATGACATGTACAAGTTGGACACCAGCACAATGATCTGGACTTTAATCAACACCAGAGAAACTCCTTTGCCTGTTTCAAGTCACACCGCCATCATCATCGGGACAAAAATGTTTGTATTTGGGTGTTGTGAGTACGACCCAGCGAAAGACGGGCTACGCAACAACATCAGAGTGTTTGACACAGAGACAAACAGCTGGATGAACACACCTTCTGCACAGCTTCTTCCAGGAGGACGATATGGGCATTCAGCATTTACCTACAATGGAGAGCTGTATATATTTGGTGGCTATAACGGTAACCAGAACTTAAATGATGTGTGGAAATTCAATCCAGAGGCCTTCTCCTGGAAGAAGGTTGAGCCCAAGGGTAAAGGACCAGGTCCATTGTGTTATATGTGCTGTTGCATTGTAGGAAGACATATCATCATTTTTGGAGGATTGATAGGAGATCACACTACCTCTAATGAGCTGTTCATATTAGACATGAGTCCTAGTCTTAAGACATTATGTAAACTATTAGTTATTCAACATGCTCTGGACCAATCAGAACTCCCACATGACATCAGGTGGGAATTGGCAGCCATGACCCAAAAATAGCATTGTGACTTCCACACTGGTGATGTCATAGCAAACATCCATATTGACAAGGCAGAAAAGATGGATCTAAAGGGACACACAACGGCGCTCATCTACAAAGGTAATCATTTTTTAAAACTATAGCATTGTGACTGCTGATATCGCCAAGGATCACATCGAGTTGCAGCTGTGAGCTCTTAGCTCTGCCATGTGTGTGTGTGTGTGTGTGCGCGCGTGTTTGTGTGAATCAACGTCGCATGATGATGCGAGCGCCTCTCACTTCACACGAGTGTGATTAATTTTCTATGTAAGTGTAAGTGTGTATTTGTACGTCTCCAAACCCTGTTGTAATGCTTTATCAATGTGTCCTTGACAGTGACAGCCTTCGTATTGAGTTGTGTTTTCATGTGAAATGTAGGCATACCTTTAGGCATGTAGGCATTCTGCAAACTGGCAATCAATCAGTCAACCAATCAATAAATTCCTGAAAGGTCTATGACATGTAGGCCTGCAATGTTCAGGATTTACCGCAAAGAAGTGTTCCAAAAACACTTATTTTTAATCTTCTCATAGAAAACTGTTAATAATTGTTTCTGCAGAATCCCCTACAGGAGATAATACTCATGACATTAGTTATGAAGGTTTTAATTATGTCACCATGATGTCGTCACCTAAACCGGCCAATCACAATACTCGGAGTGACAACTGACGACCACAAACAGATCAGTTAACTCCACAGACTACGCACCACTGTGCACCAACCGCTTAAATTGCACCTGCTCTGTAAGTAATAAGTAATAATAAAGTAACAATATAACGAAAGAAAATGAATGCAAACTGGGGGTTAAAACACTTGCAGTAACGTACGCTATTATGATTCTTTAGGAGTTTTGGGGTTAATTTACTGTCCCAAATCAATAAGCCCATTGATAAAGGATCATTCCACCACTTTTGAATGTATCTTCATATTTTAGGTCTTCACTAATGTACATGATAAACTATCACTATTTTTTTCTACTTGGTCACTGTCTCACAGGAGGGCTGTGGGCAGTCCGGATGTGTGTTTCTTGGAAACACATACTTTACCAGGGTTTTCATGTTCTCTTATTTAGGACTTTTGTTCTTTGTAAAGAATGTTACTTATGTGCTGTGGCTTTCTAGTCTTGGCTCTTAGTGTAGCTACCTATTTGGATTTTGTTGTTATTTTATTTACTTCATCCAAATATCTATTTTTATTGATAGATGTATTATATGTTGAGAGGACAGCGAGGGGTATGGGAAGGGACACCCAGTTGCTTATTTGTGCTTATTTCCTAACACAATCTTTGAATAATAGCACTACTGATACGGTCCTAATGCTAATGGCCGTTAGCATCGCTAGCCTCCTCTTGCTAGCTGAGGAGCCCAAATCAGAGACGGGCCGGCTTCTTCTTCTGCTCCAACAATTCAATCTACATTTGGCCTCCACATCTATATAGGTTTCTTCAACTATGGCTGTATCTTCTGGTGACATCTGGCAAATACGAATAGAATGGTAGGAGTTGAAGCATAGAAAGGACTCTCACCCGAAGGGTCACGTAACAGTTGCCTGCAGGGGTGAAACTATGACTATGTCTTCACCCTGACCCAAGACGGTGGAGTCTTATGTAGAAGTGTGTATCTGTACGTCTTTAAATGCTCTGATGAACTGAAAAGTTGGGCCTTGTTGCAATGCTTTACCAGTGTGTCATGACAGTGACATGACAGTAATAGGCGTTGTATTGAGTTGCGTTTTTCATGTAAAAGGTAGGCCTACCCATTCTGCAAACTGTTGTTCGATTGATTGGTCGATAAATCAAACAGTGAATCATTTAATTCTTAAAGCGCCGTTCTCGAGCTGCTCGTGGACCTCCCGTGGAGAACCCCACTGCCGAAAACGCGGACGGCTCGTATCACGACGAGATGTAGATTTCATTCTTTAATCCAACTATTAGTCCGTGCGCATCGTCTGATGATCATCCCGTTGCTGACTTTCATTTGGGACAGAATTGGCGACAACTTTTTTTTTTTCCCTCCCATTGACATGCATTCAACCCAATGCATTCAAACGGCTCTCCTCCGGTTTGCCCCCTCAATGTCGCTGGCGCATGGGTTAAGCAGCCAGGGCTACACAGCTCTTCCTGACTTGTGACCCGGATGTTGTTGGGTACATCGCCAGATGATCGATTAGGCAAGACAACAGACACAGCATAACAGAAACAGCACATCCTGTTTAGGAGATCTGAGCTTCAAAATAAGGGCTATTTTACCGATCGAACTGGTTTGAGCCGCGGCAATGGAGAGGAAACAAAGAAGATCCGATCGCGGTCAATGAGTTAAGCCTTTGAAAGTCGGCAGCAGTATTTCCAGAGGTCTCCTCAGCACTTTGATACAAGGGTCCATTTGGTTACCAACTCTTATCATTTAGCTGGGGGACCTTCAGGACCACTGGCTGAAAACCTAGAGCCAATAGGAACACATTTTAATAAACACACTCTGCGCAACACCTTAAATGGTCCCCCGTGCTACAATACGTTTATACTGAACACATAATTTTTGCTTGTCTTTCTCATCATATACTGTATACTGTGTGCATGCAGATTGATGTGTGAATCCATATACTGTACATTCTTTATATAAGGGAGAAGTCCTTTGCGAATCAACAAGTGTGTGGCGTGTTCATAACGACATGGCGACGCCCTTTCTGTTGTTTTCTATGCAGGAAATGAATACACCACCAGGATTTCCATGTTCGTTTATTAGAGGTGACTTTGAGACTTTTTGGGTTGTTTTTGTTCTTCATGAAGATTGCTATGGTTACAGTATCTGTTGGGGTTTCCTGGGATTGTTTCTTAGGTAGGCTTCACACCAGAACCATTTACTGCGATTGTAATGAATCCTGCTGCGTATTGTCGGAATGTGCCCCTCGTTTGGCAGTGTGTGGAGTCTCATTCGGACCCTAATGTGCATCGATTTGCTTTCAACTCAAACACGGTGGGTTTTGTTTTGCTTCAAAACGCAGCAGAGTGTGTTACATTCCCAGGCAGGGCTGTGTGTAGTGTCTCTGCTGTATGGGCGTGTGTGTGCATGTGTGTGTGGGCGTAGGCTTGGCTCCATTCTCCTCCCTGCTCACCTGTTTACAGTCCTCATCAACACTGCCAGCCATCAGATCGTCACCTCCAGCCCTACAAAACCCTGGTCTGCCCACACTGCAGCGCCAGATCGTTGTAGCAACCAAAGGGGTAGGTTGCTGTTGCTCAGCCAGTGTTCCTTAGGGAACTTTAGTTAGTTTTTGTTATGTTATAGTTTATTTAGTTTTTGCACTGGACTCACCGCTCTCTTGTCCTCCTCCTCAGACCACGCCTTGCCTGCCTGCCCCAAGGACTGTTTGTATGCCTGCTCTGGCTGCCTGTCCATCTGTCTGTCTGCTTATTTAATTAATTTAAATAAACACCCTTGAACATTTGAGCTCTGTCTTTGTCTGCTTTTGGGTCCGTCAGTTCTTGGTATCGCAACAGAGTGCGGATCACTGCAGGTGTGAATGCAATCGCATTAGACACATGGAGTGAATATATCATTGTGGGATGAAGAGGTTTTTTAGGCTACCAAGAATGAAGGATAAGGCATTATTACATATGACGCAGCGACACAAAGATTCCCAGGCCAGTGGATATACAGTACGTGGGCTAATGAAGAGATCATAGAAGCACTTATTGCACGGTGCACACAATGCATTGTACTGTATATCCGAGAATGGAAGCAATTTTGTTCCATATTGCACCTTTGCACCATGTTGCAGGTTGCATCAAGAGTTTGCAGTTGTAGTACAGTCCCAGACCAGGAATCCTGATTGTGACGGACAGACAGACGGACGACGTGTGGTTTTGAAGAGCACTTTTTTACATTTGCTATTACAGTTATATACGACAGACACCAACGATCGTATATGTCAAGGTCCAGAGGTCACAATAAAAATCCTAATCATTTTTACTCCACACAGGGAGAAAAAACAGACTCTGGAGGCTTGATGGTGCTTTTTCTTTTTAGACGTGAATACAGTGAGAACTTGTCCATTGCATGTTATGAGCGGCAAGGTTCTTCTGAAACCAGCCTGCACGCACATACTGGTGTTTATCAGCGTGACATTGTCTGTTAAGGCTGTCTGTAGGTCACATACGAGTGTGTCTGAGTGTAACTTCATCTGTTAAGGCTGTCTGTAGTTCACATACTGGTGTGTATTAGCGTGACATCGTCTGTTAAGGCTGTCTGTAGGTTGGAGGACAGTTCACCCAACGTCCAAACACTTTGTGGGATGAGGAAGATATCCGGATTCTCACCCAGATAAACCACTGGAGGATCCATGTAAATGATGGTCCTCTAGCTGGGCTTTTTTCCTTTGCTCACAGATACACATAACAATAGAACTTACAGTAAGCCCCGCCCTCTCCCCAGTGTCTCCCCAACCATGGATTGGACACTTTCCAGACGGGTTCATTCATTCCAATGTAAATATCATGGACGTTACACATTAAAAGCTGGTTCATTTTTGGAACCAGACCTTTAAACACTCTTGCAAATCCGCCACCAAGGCCTGCCGTATGCATTAGGAAAATGTCTGCGTCATTTTATTATTTTTTAAATTTTATCATTTTATTATTATTTTTTTAAAAAACAATGTTTTATCATGTTATGCTTAGCTGTGATTGGATCATAGCAGTTCGGGCAGGGGCTTACTGAAAGGTCTATTATGACATATAGGCCTGCAATATTGAGGATTTACTGCAAATTATGGATTGTTTGAAAATACCAAGTAGGCTATGGCCACATTTTTGCATGAGCAAAGCAAGTGATCCAAAATCAAACTAGATCAGTGCATTTCATGGCACAGGTCTCCACCAGGCCAGATCAGGTTGTGGCCTCCTGGTGGCACTATAATAGGCCAATGTGAAAAGGGTGCTATTTATCGTTATGCCTGATTAATGGGAACTGAAGAAGGTACTTTGAACCAACGAAGGGTGCTAGCACGAGTGGGGCCTTAAGATGGGGAAGGGGGTGACATAGCAGTTGACATAACGTCAACCCTGACCGGCCTGGACTGTGCACGGACGGACGGACACACGGACACACAGACACAGGGGTAAAACATACTCTCGACCATACTGGTGGAGACAACCAGGCCAGATCAGGTTGTGGCCTCCTGGTGGCCTACTTGTTCATGAGCAGAGCGAGCTAATATGATGACATCACCTAAACCGGCCAATCGGGTGCGGCCTGGACCGTGCACGGACGGACGAACAGACAGACGTTTACTTTTACAAAGTAAACTGCAAAACCTGGTTGTGGCCTGGTCCCTAACCAAACCCACCACCAAAAGCCTTAGTTCAAACGCAACTACACACTAAAACTGGATAGTTAAAAATAATCCGATCTGAGTTATTTTGTAACCCAAATGCTATGTTGAAAGGGACCAGCGCAGCCTCTCGGTTACTTCAACACACTTACCGATAGTAACCCAGTTAAATAAATAATCCAATTCTCTGCTTATAATGACCCAGGGTTGTAGTCAATTTAACTTCATTTTGCCCACCCAATCCAAAAGTTGCATTGCAATGACCCAGGCTGTAGTTTCTTAACACAATTCCCGCTCTTAACATAGATCTACACTAATCAAACATAGTTCAGACCACTGCTATTGCCGCAGATCTACGGCAATCATTGCATAATAGCGCAATTGTCCTACTGATACCGTCCTAATGCAAATGGCCATTACATCACTAGTCTCTTCTTCTAGCTGAGGGGCCCAAATAAAGACGAACCGTCCTCTTCCTCTGCTCTGACAATTAAATCTATGTTTTGCCTCCACATCTACTGTATATAAGAGAGGATTATCATATAACAAGAGGTTTCTTCAACTATGCCTGTATCTTCTGCTGACATGTGGCTATGAATAGAATCATAGGAATTGAGACATAAAAAAGGAATATTCCTTCCACACTCTGTCCTAGATCTATAGGGAAGTTGTTGAGGCATTTCATTTAGAGGGATGCTATGCTGAAAGCTAGCCGTTTCGTAATGAATAGTGCTACAGACCAAGTGCAAATTTGCTTCATTAAGGCATACCATGGCAACAGTTTGTGGTGGGTGGGATTTCACACCAGAAAATACAAGATGCACTGTGTCGAAAATTAGTAGACGTCGAGTGGGAAGAGAGAGACAGAACTAGATAGATAGGTAGAAAGGCAGGCAAGCAGGCATTTGGGTGGACAGACAGACTGACGGGGAAATGTTTTCTTGGACTGTTTTCAAAGCAGGAGGACCTAAGCGATTTCGTCATGCTTCTGTAGCAGTGGGGAACTATCTCTATTCCTTTGGAGGCAGTGATGAGGAATGGACAGACAACGACATGATGGAACGACAGATGGATGTGCATGTCTTCACCACTGTGTCTTTAAGCTGGAAGAAGTTGCCTCCAAAGGAACCTGGAAGAGGAGAACGCCACCTACAGGTTCCTTCCATGTGCCGTGGACACACAGCTGTGTTGATAGAGGGTAGAGTGTACATCTGGGGAGGCTATCCGTATTGCAGTGTCCTCTATGCATATGATGTAGACGACCACAGATGGTTCAAACCCAGAGTTTCTGGGACAGTTCCAGGGAGAGGCATAACCACTCAGCCTGTGTGTTGAAGAAGGACATGTTCATCCATGGAGGATTAAACAAGCAGACTCAACGCACTAATGACATGTACAAGTTGGACACCAGCACAATGATCTGGACTTTAATCAACACCAGAGAAACTCCTTTGCCTGTTTCATCAAGTCACACCGCCACCATCATCGGGACAAAAATGTTTCTATATGGTGGTAGGGATGACTACCCAGGGAAAGACGGGGTACACAACAACATCAGAGTCTTTGACACAGAGACAAACTGCTGGATAAACACACCTTCTGCACAGCTTCTTCCAGGAGGACGATTCGGTCATTCAGCATTTACCTACAATCGAGAGCTGTATATATTTGGTGGCTATAACGGTAACCAGTACTTAAATGATGTGTGGAAATTCAATCCAGAGACCTTCTCCTGGAAGAAGGTTGAGCCCAAGGGTAAAGGACCAGGTGCATTGTGCTATATGTGTTGTTGCATTGTGGGAAGACATATCATCATTTTTGGAGGACGGAAAGGAGATTACACTACCTCTAATGAGCTGTTCATATTAGACATGAGTCCTAGTCTTAAGACGTTATGTAAACTAGTAGTTATTCGGCACGCTGTGGACCAATCAGAACTCCCACACGACATCAGGTGGGAATTGGCAACCATGACCCAAAAATAGCATTGTGACTTCCACACTGGTGATGTCATAGCAAACATCCATATTGACGAGGCAAAAAAGATGGATCTAAAGGGGCACAAAACGACGCTATATAGCATTGTGCATTGTGACTTCCGATAGCATTGTGACTTCCGATATCGCCAAGGATCACATCGAGTTTGCGGTCGTGAGCTCTTAGCTCTGCCATTTGTGTGTGTGTGTGTGTGTGTGTGTGTGTGTGTGTGTGTGTGTGTGTGTGTGTGTGTGTGTGTGTGTGTGTGTGTGTGTGTGTGTGTGTGTGTGCGTGCGCACGTTTGTGTGTATCGAGGTTGCATGATGATGCGAGCGCGTCTCACTTCACACGGGTGTGATTCAGTTTCTATGTAAGTGTAAGTGTGTATTTGTACGTCTCCAAACCCTGTTGTAATGCTTTATCAGTGTGTCCTTGACAGTGACAGGCTTCGTATTGAGTTGCGTTTTCATGTGAAATGTAGGCATACCTTTAGGCATGTAGGCATTCTGCAAACTGGCAATCAATCAGTCAGTCAACCAATCAATAAATTCCTGAAAGGTCTATGACATGTAGGCCTGTGATTTTCAGGATTTACCGCAAAGAAGTGTTCCAAAAACACTTTTTTTTTTTTTTTTTTTTTTTTTAACATTCTCACAGAAAAGTGTTAATAATTGTTTCTGAATCCCCTACAGCAGGGGTTTTCAACCTTTTTGACACCAGGGACCACCATTTATTCAGAATTTGAGCCACGGACCACCATTTGATTACATTTTCACCCCAAAGACCAAAAACCAAAGAATTATTTTGGTTTTGTCCACAATTCACGGCTGGATTTTGCAAACAAAACAGTGTAGACTTCTTAAGTAAGTGGTGCTAATTCAGATGATGAATATTTTAACTCTTGAGAGTGTAAAAATGAAACGGGTCCATTTGGTTTCATTTTTACACTCTCAAGAGTTACATCTGGTAAATAAGGTTTCCATCATTTAGCTTGGGGACCACCTGGAATCCTCTCAAGGACCACTGGTGGTCCCCGACCACCTGTTGAAAACCCCTGCCCTACAGGATAATACTCATGACATTGGTTATGAAGGTTTTAATTACATTACTATTATGTCGTCACCTAAATCGGCCAATCAGAATACTCGGAGTGACAACTGACGACCACAAACAGATCAGTTAACTCCACAGACTATGCACCACTGTGCACCGGTCGCTTAAATTGCACCTGCTCTGCAAGTAATAATAAAGAGACAATATAACAAACTGGGGGTTAAAACACTTGCAGTAATGTACGCTATTATGATCGTTTAGGAGTTACTGTCCCAAATCAATAAGCCCATTGATAAAGGACCATTCCACCACTTTTGAATGCATCTTCATATTTTAGGTCTTCACTAATGTACATGATAAACTATCACTATTTTGTTGCACTTGGTCTGTGTCTCACAGGAGGGCTGTGGGCAGTGCGGATGTGTGTTTCTTGGAAACACATTCTGTACCAGGGGTTTCATGTTCTCTTATTTAGGACTTTGAGCCTTTTTTGTTCTTTGTAAAGAATTTTAGTTATGTATTGTGGTTTTCTGGGATTGGTTCTTAATGTAGTTACCTATTTGGATTTTGTTGTCATTTTATTTACTTCATCCAAATATCTATTTTTATTGATAGGTGTATTATATGTACAGAGGACAGGGAGGCTAATGGGAGGGGCACACAGTTGCTTATTTGGGCTTATTTCTTAACACAATATTTGAATAATAGCGCAATTGCCCTACTGATACCGTCCTAATGTGAATGGCTGTTACATCACTAGCCTCTTCCTGAGGGGCCCGAATAAAAAACTGACCGTCCTCTTCCTCTTGGCCTGGCTCTTTGGCCTCCACATCTACTGTATAGGAGAGGATTATCACAGGAGGTTTCTTCAACTATGCCTGTATCTTCTGGTGACATCTGTCGAGTACGAATAGAATCGTAGGAGTTGAAGCATAGAAAGGAATATTCCATCCATGCTCTCTGTCCTAGGCCTAGTTATAGGAAAGTTGTTGATAGCATAGCATAGCAACAGTTTGTGTTGGGTGGGATTTCAAACCACAAAATACGAAATGCCCCGTGTCGAAAATGACTGTAGACGTCGAGAGGGAAGAGAGAAGCAGAAGTAGAAAGGCAGGCAAGCAGGCATTCGGTTGGGAAGAAGAGATAGACGGGGAGATGTTTTCTTGGACTGTTTCCAAAGCAGGAGGACCTAAGCGATTTCATCATGCTTCTGTAGCAGTGGGGAACAAACTCTATTCCTTTGGAGGCAGGGTTGAGGAATGGACAGACAACGACATGATGAAGCAAATGGATGTGCATGTCTTCACCACTGTGTCTTTAAGCTGGAAGAAGTTGCCTCCAGAGGAACCTGGAAGAGGAGAACGCCACCTACAGGTTCCTTCCATGTGCTTTGGACACACAGCTGTGTCGATAGAGGGTACAGTGTACACCTGGGGAGGCTATCCGTATTGCAGTGTCCTCTATGCATATGATGTAGAGGACCACAGATGGTTCAAACCCAGGGTTTCTGGGACAGTTCCGGGGGAGAGGTGCTTCCACTCAGCCTGTGTGTTGAAGAAGGACATGTTCATCCATGGAGGATACAACAAGCAATCTCAACGCACTAATGACATGTACAAGTTGGACACCAGCACAATGATCTGGACTTTAATCAACACCAGAGGAACTCCTTTGCTTGTTTCATCAAGTCACACCGCCACCATCATCGGGACAAAAATGTTTCTATATGGGGGTAGGGATGACTACCCAGGGAAAGACGGGGTACACAACAACACCAGAGTGTTTGACACACAGACAAACAGCTGGATGAACACACCTTCTGCACAGCTTCTTCCAGGAGGACGATTCGGGCATTCAGCATTTACCTACAATGGAGAGCTGTATATATTTGGTGGCTGTAACATTAACCAGGACTTAAATGATATGTGGAAATTCAATCCAAAGACCTCCTGGAAGAAGGTTGAGCCCAAGGGTAAAGGACCATGTCCATTGTACTGTATGTGCTGTTGCATTGTGGGAGGACAAATCATACTTTTTGGAGGATCGAAAGGAGATAACACTACCTCTAATGAGCTGTTCATATTAGACATGAGTCCTAGTCTTAAGACGTTATGTAAACTAGCTGTTATTCAGTACGCTCTGGACCAATCAGAACTCCCACATGACATCAGGTGGGAGTTTGCAGCCATGACCAAGAAATAGCATTGAGACTACGGTGATGTCATAGCAAACATCCATACCAATAAGGCTAACATCGAATTGTGACCATGAGCGTGTGTGTGTGTGTGTGTGTGTGTGTGTGTGTGTGTGTGTGTGTGTGTGTGTGTGTGTGTGTGTGTGTGTGTGTGTGTGTGTGTGTGTGATCAATGTTGTGTGATGACAGGAGCGCCCATCACTTCACACAAGTGTGATTCTTTTTGTTTCCATCGTAAGGTGGTGACTATGTTTCGCCCCTGTCCGTCCGTGCACACGTCCGTCTGTTTACACGCCTGTTACGCCACCCGCAGGGTGATGTAACATTATGGTGGTGATCACCGCCAGTGACTGTTACGTCACCCTGCGGGTTACGTAACAGTCACAGGGTGAAGACGGTGGAGTCTTATGTAGAAGTGTGTATTTGTACGTCTCTAAATGCTCTGATTAACTGAAAAGGTGGGCCTTGTTGCTATGCTTTATCAGTGTGTCATGACAGTAATAGGCGTTGTATTGCGTGTATTGAGTGTTTTGCATGTAAAAGGTAGGCCTACCCATTCTGCAAACTGTTGTTCGATTGATTGAGCGATAAATCAAACAGTCAATCAGTTAAGCCTTTGAAAGTCGACAGCAGTATTTCCAGAGGTCTCCTCAGCACTTTCATACAAGCAGCGGCGGTTTTACGCCCGGGCGAACCGGGCGGACGGCACGCCGCGGCAGCGTCGGACGACCGGACGAGATGAAAAATTAAAAGAAAAAAACACTGCGGTGCAGTCTGGGCTTCAGCCAGCAGGCGCCCTCATTCCCTCCAACTACCCCCCCCCCCCCTGTGACGAGTCCGACTGATTGTCAACAATCACCATGCCTGCTGCAGCCGGTGTGGTGTGTTAAATACAACCACAGAACAGGGAATGCAGGCGATGCGTCCGCAACAGGGCTCTATCAGTTTAAAATGTAGCGGTTGTTGTATTGGGGAAGTTGTTGGAAATTGGAAATACTGGTCCAAGTAGGAGAATAGTTTTGGGTGCGCGCGTACTTTAATAGTCCAAGTGAAGACAAAGTTGTACATTATCAGTTAGACTATGATACTAACACTTTCAAATGAGGACAGACACTGCCTGGGACACAGCCTCACGCCACGCGAGGCTTCTGTTGTTGAAAACAAATGGACTGTCGTCTGTCGCATCCAGAAACAGTGCTAATCAAATTAAAACCTTACCACTGAACGGATTATCTGGATTGTTGGAGTCTACCCTACCCTGGACTGTGAGTAGGCTACAAGTCAAGCTTATTTTATGTTTGTGCACCTGACCAGACAACCTATCATGCATGCTATTGTGCAGGAAAAGTGTTGTCCATTGAAGGAAACATTTTAAGTGTTTGGCTCATCTCAGGCTATTATTTGGATAAATATGTTGTGGGAAAATGAAAAGAAATTTTTACCGATATATAATGGAAAACTAACCGAAAAAAAAATTGTGTGCACGCGCGCTGGATGGGCGCACTGTTACTAATTCGCCCGGGGCGTCATAAAGCCCAGAAACGCCACTGCATACGGTGCCATGTCATTATTCCGACCTCTCATAATTCCGACCTCCCATAATTCCGAAAAAAGCAAAAAAATAAGAACTCCCATAGGTTCGACCTCCCGTTTTCCCGACCATCGGAAGAACGGGATTTCGGGATTATGGGTTGGGTTTTATGGTGAATAAATTAAGGCTATTCAATAAGTGATTGACTTTGTTCTACTGTAGTTTAATAAATGCTGTCCCTAGACATGTGTTTGACTTCATTATGCTGCATTTTCTTTTACATTTCTGTCATATGCGTTCATAGACTACATGGGAGTATTGATCCTATATAGCCTAGTATAGCCTACAATGTGATCGCCAGTAGGAATTGACTTTAAATAACAAGTCGTTCCTTGTTGTTATATTATTACCCTTATTATATTATTTGGTGTAGGCTATGTATTTCTTTCTACTGTCGATCAAGATCCCTGCAGCAATGAGGCGCACGGGGAATCTGGTTGAGCTCTGCGTAGCGAGGTGAATCAAAACTGCGCGATAAAATCTTTGGTTTTCAAACTAATCAGCGGTCCTGAGAGGGTTGTCAAGGTAACCAAATGTAACTCTGTAAAATGAATCCAAATGAACCCGTAGGGTACGGGCTCATTTGGTTTCATTTTACGCGCTCGGTTTGTACTCAAAGGCTGGGTCTGAGAGGCTAAATGGTGGTCCGTGGGACACTAGTGTCAAAATGATCGAAAACCACAAGTCTTAAATGTATTCCTGTTTGTAGGCTAGATTTCTGCACTAAATAGCCTATATAAAATATTATGCGATCATCGGGCACCAACGCACATGGCATTGATTATGGCATTAAACAGGTCGCTATCGACAGCAAATGGTCTATAACTCAATTCTGTATGCTTTCTACTTAAAATAATAATGACAATAATAATGTCCACTGACGGATTTTGAAAATAAGTAGTCTTCATTTCACAATATTGCTTTTATTCACTCAAATAAACAAGACATATAGGGCAAAAAACAACAAAAACAGCAACATTCCAGGCATGAGGTCAGAACATCATTGTGGGCTACTCATCTAGGATAGGCCTACAGGCCTCCATGCGCCAACATTGACACCTTTATAAGGGTGATGATCACTGGTCCTCTGGCACAATTAAGTGTGTTAAAAGAGCATCACTTTTACAAACCTTTTTATTAAAAAAAAAAGAAAAGAAAAACAGTCAAATTGCATTTGTATGAAAATAATAACTGCAGGTGCAGTAATGCTCAAACTGAACTCTGACGGAGAGACTCGGATTGGCGCATATGAGAAACATAAACATACAACCACGCAGTGTTGATAAACTTTGTATTGAACATGAGTGGGCTGAAACATATGGTTACTTTCGATATTTATTATTTATAGTTATTATTTTCACATAAATGCAAGGGAATTTAATTGTTTTTCTTTAAACAAAGTTTGTAAAAGCCATCCTCTTTTCCACACCAGTGGGCCAGTGATCATCACCCTTATAAGGTGCCAATGTTGGCGCACGGAGGCCTGTAGCCTGTGAATACAATGATTTTCTGACATCAAGCCTGAAATGTTGCTGTTTTGTTGTTTTTTGCCCTATGGCTTGTTTATTTGGGTCAATAAAAGCAATATTGTGAAATGAAGACTACTTATTTTCAAAGTGCATGAGTGGACATTATTATTATTATTCTTATTAATAACCCATTATTTACCCATTATTTTAAATAGAAAGCGTACAGAATTGAGTTATAGGCCATTTGCTGTCAACAGCCTTTATCCACGGGTGGGCAATTATTTTTCCCAAGGGGCCAAATGAGATGCATAAAATGTTGTGGAGGGCCAAGACTAAAGGCTGAACTAAAGTCTGCTTAATAATAATTTAATTTCAATATAAAAGTGAGAGTAATACTAACAATTTCTATTTATTTAGTATATGAGCCACGGACCACCATTTGATGACATTTAGCCCCACAGACCCCAAAACTAAAGATTTATTTTGCTTTCGTCCACAATTCCAGGCTGGAATTGTGGACAAACAAAACACACAAACAAACAGGCAAAGATTGATCAAAAATGACCAATCTTTTACATTCTCTGGCTAATTCAGATGAGTAGGCTATTTTAACTCTTGACAGTGTAAACATGAAACCAAATGGAACCGCAAGGGTCCATTTGGTTTTATTTTTACTCTCTCAAAGAGTTACATCTGGTTAACCAACTTTCCATATTTAACTGGAACTCTCTCAAGAACGATTGGTGGTCCCTGGACCACTGGTTGAAAACCACACTACCCTTTCACGGGCCGGTCAGAGTCAGCGAAAGTGCCGCATTAGGCACCGGCCGCATAATGCCCTGTATGTCTTAATCAATGCCTTGTGCGTTGGTGCACGATGATCGCATAATATTTTATGTATTTATTGTAGAAAGGTACAAATAGGAATACATTTAAGACCTGTGGTTTTCAATCATTTTGACACCAGTGTCGAGTGGCACTATGGCACGGACCACCATTTAGCCTTTGAGTACAAACCGAACGCATAAAATGAAACCAAATGAGCCCGTACCGGACGCGTTCATTTGGATTCATTTTACAGAGTTACATTTGGTTACCTTGACAACCCTCTCAGGACCGCTGATTAGTTTGAAAACCAAAGATTTTGTCGCGCAGTTTTGATTCACCTCGCTACGCAGAGCTCAACCAGCAACGCACGGGGAATCCCTGTGCGCCTCATTGCTGCAGGGATCTTGATCGACAGTAGAAAGAAATACATACACCAAATAATAATAATAAGGGTAATAATATAACAACAAGGAACGACTTGTTATTTAAAGTCAATTCCTACTGGCGATCACATTGTAGGCTATACTAGGCTATATAGGATCAATACTCCCATGTAGTCTATGAACGCATATGACAGAAATGTAAAAGAAAATGCAGCATAATGAAGTCAAACACATGTCTAGGGACAGCATTTATTAAACTACAGTAGAAGCAGTGTTTCCCCCAGAAAATTGTTTAGTCAAGGTGGTGAGGCTTCGAGTCTGTGCTCGTGCGCGTGCACGTCCGTGCATGTGCGCGTGCATGTGTTGTATAATTACAATACCGTAGGCTACGCTTTGGGGTGAAAAACAGCAACACAGCCCCTCACTCATGTGTTTACACCACTCACCTCTATAACAGCTACTTTTCACCACTATCATCATCTGACTCCAGGCCCTGACCTTTTATTCTAAGGAACCAGATAGGCCATTACGTTTTATAATTAATTTCTTTCCTTTTCAGGTATAGGGTGTCATGACATGTCTTTTTCATGACATGTCCTATTTTAACAGGCTTAAAATCACATCCAGCATGAAAAGAGACATTGAGAGAACTTTACAACAGAATGCCAACTGTATGGGACTATTAGGACAATTGCCAACTGTAGTCTCTCAGTCACCATGTGGGACAGGGTCTCAATTTGTGGGATGACTGAAAAGCCTTTGAAATGAGAGACTGTGCCACGCAAAGAAGGACATCTGGTCACCCTGTGACTGTCCCACAGAAACGGGACATCTGGTCACCCTGTGACTGTCCCACAGAAACGGGACATCTGGTCACCCTCAAACTCAGAGCCTTCTGCTCAAACTACACC
Organism: Benthosema pterotum; assembly: GCA_039105355.1. Lineage (NCBI taxonomy): Eukaryota > Metazoa > Chordata > Actinopteri > Myctophiformes > Myctophidae > Benthosema > Benthosema pterotum. The sequence continues at coordinate 44,771,360 of CM076982.1, read as the reverse complement.
GCTCCGACACACACACACACACACACACACACACACACACGCGCGCGTGCGCACGCGCGCAGCAGCAGCAGCAGCACACATGAGCTAAACGTTATGCTAACAATATTGACAGAGAGGCTAACGTTAACTGTATGAAGCCACATAACAGTCGAAATGCAATAATTTCAGCGTGGTTGTTGTCTGGTTAGGCTGACATACCGGGGGTCCGCGGGCTCTGCAGACACAGACGGCATGCGTTGACCAGCAACCAGACAGCCGCGCAACGCGACTTTTTACTGCTTTGGGAGCAAAACAACTTGCTCTGCTCCGCGTGCGTGCACACAAGCACTGCAGACACACTGATTGGGCATTGCGCAGCACAGAAACATTGGACCAGATTCGCTCCGGTTGAATATTGATTAAATTAATCCATAATCGCGGCCGTTGTGATTTGCTAATGGCATGGTTTCAAATCGCAATTTCGGTTTGAAGCCTTAGCACAGAAAACTTTATTTTATAACGTGCACATTGAAGAGAAATGCAGTTATTTTGTTACCAAAGGGGGGGAAAAAAACTTCTTTCAGAATCTGGCCGCGTGCCAGCCGATTCCACCCGGCGTGCCAACGTTGGCACGCGTGCCCTAGGTGCGCGGAACAGTGTTAGCGAGCCGAGGCAGCGTCGCATGCGAAATATAACTGATCTACAGGCTCATCATGCGGCATGCGTTGTATGAACGACACATTTTAACTTTAACTCTGGTTTCTTGTTTTGTTTTTTTGGGGGGAAGGTAGGCAAGGCGGGGGCGGGTTTTACTCTGGCGGCCGCCTTAGTATTAAAGCGCTGGGGGAAACACTGTAGAACAAAGTCAATCACTTATTGAATAGCCTTAATTTATTCACCATAAAACCCAACCCATAATCCCGAAATCCCGTTCTTCCGATGGTCGGGAAAACGGGAGGTCGAACCTATGGGAGTTCTTATTTTTTTTGCTTTTTTCGGAATTATGGGAGGTCGGAATTATGGGAGGTCGGAATACTGGGTGGACACCCTGCATACAAGGGTCCATTTGGTTACCAACTCTTATCATTTAGCTGGGGGACCTTCAGGACCACTGGCTGAAAACCACTGTCTTAGAGCCAATAGGAACACATTAACACTAGAAAGACTGAGAGGTCATTTTGACCGTTTTTTTGGATATTTTAAAGTTGTTTATCTTAGCCCATGAAGCTTTCAGAAGGTTCTCCTTCCATGACCTTAGTAAACACACACTGTGCGCAACACCCAAAATGGTCCCCCGTGCTACAATACGTCTATACTGAACACATAATGTTAAGTTGTCTGGCTCATATAAATATGCATGCAGATTTATGTGTGAATCCATATACATTCTTTATATAAGGCAGAAGTCCTTTGCAAATCAACAAGTGTGTTCATAACAACAGGCCGATGTCCTTTCTGTTGTTTTCTAGGCAGAAAATGCATACGCCACCAGGATTTCCATGTTAGTTTATTAGAGGTGACTTTGAGACTTTTGGTTTGTATTTGTTCTTCATAAAGATTGCTATGGTTACTGTATCTGTTGGGGTTTTCTGGGATTGTTTCTTAGGTCGCCTTCACACCAGAACCATTTACTGTGATTAGAACGAATCCTGCTGCATATTGTCAGAACGTGCGCCTCATATGGCAGTGTGTGGAGTCTCATTCGGACCCTAATTCTACTCCTCTCAAAGACGGTGTGTGTGTTTTTTTTTTTTTTTTTTTTTTTTTTTCGCTTCAAAACGCAGGAGTGCAGATTACTGCACGTGTGAAAGCAATCGCCTTAACACTAGAAAGACTAAGGGTCGTGAGGACCCCTTTTTGAGATTTTGAAGTGGATTTTCTCTGCCTCTGATGGTCTGAAAAAGTTTCCCTTCAACGACTTTTCCAACATATGGACATGAAGAGAATCTAATGAAGAGATCATAGAAGCACTTGGTGCAATATGCCCTGATCATCATATACAGTAGTTTACACAATGCATTGTATATCAGAGAATGGAGGTGATTTTGTTCCATATTGCACCTTTGCACCATGTTGCAGGTTGCATCAAGAGTTTGCACTTGTAGTGCAGTCCCAGACCAGGAATCCTGATTTTGACGGACAGACAGAGGGACGATGTGTGGTTTTGAAGACCACTTTTTTAGAATTGCTATTACAGTTAAACACAACAGAAACCAACGATTGTATATGTCAAGGTCCAGAGGTCACAATAAAAATCCTAGTCATTTTTACTCCATACAGGGAGGGAAAAAAAGCCTCTGGGGGTTTGTTGATGCTTTTTTTAGACGTGAATACAGTGAGAAGTTGTACATTGTATGTTATGAGCGGCAAGGTTCTTCTGCAGCCAGCCTGCACGCACATACTGGTGTTTATCAGCGTGACATTGTCTGTTAAGGCTGTCTGTAGTTCGCATAATGGTGTGTATTAGCGTAACTTCATCTGTTAAGGCTGTCTGTAGGTCACATACTGGTGTGTCTGAGTGTAACTTTGTCTGTTAAGGCTGTCTCTAGCTCACATACTGGTGTGTATCAGCGTGACATCATCTGTTAAGGCTGTCTGTAGGTCACATACTGGTGTGTCTGAGTGTAACTTTGTCTGTTAAGGCTGTCTGTAGGTCACATACTGGTGTGTCTGAGTGTAACTTTGTCTGTTAAGGCTGTCTCTAGGTCACATACTGGTATGTATTAGCGTGACATCATCTGTTAAGGCTGTCTATAGCTCACTTACTGGTGTGTATTAGCGTGATATCGTCTGTTAAGGCTGTCTGTAGGTTGGAGGACAATTCACCCAACGTCCACACACTTTGTTGGATCAGGAAGACATCCGGATTCTCACCCAGATAAACCACTGGAGGGTCCATGTAAATGATGGTCCTCTAGCTGGGCTTTTTTCCACACAAAAGGGATCCTCTGCCCTCAGAGCTTTTAACTTTTCTTCATATACTGTCTGCTCACAGATACACATAACTATAGAACTTACAGTAAGCCCCGCCCTCTCCCCAGTGTCTCCCCAACCATGGGTTGGACACTTTCCAGACACGTTCATTCATTCCAATGTAAATATCATGGACGTTACACATTAAAAGCTGCTTAATTTTCGGAACCAGACCTTTAAACACTCTTGCAAATCCGCCACCAAGGCCTGCCGTATGCAGTAGGAAAATGTCTATTATTAAAAAAAACAAAAAAAACAAAAAAACAATGTTTTATCATGTTATGCTTAGTTGTGATCGGATCATAGCAGTTTGGGCCAGGGGCTTACTGAAAGGTCTATTATGACATAGAGGCCTGTGATATTGAGGATTTACAGCAAATTAAGGATTGTTTGAAAATACCAAGTAGGCCATGGCCACATTTTTGCATGAGCAGAGCGAGCGATCCAAAATCAAACTAGATCAGTGCATTTCGTGGCACAGGTCTCCACCAGGCCAGATCAGGTTGTGGCCTCCTGGTGGCACTATAATAGGCCAATGTGAAAAGGGTGCTATTTATCATTATGCCTGATTAATGGGAACTGAAGAAGGTACTTTGAACCAACAAAGGGTACTAGCACGAGCGGGTCCTTGAACTTGCACCCTCCCAGCGAGACATATTCAGTCCTATCGGACAGGTATGACTGGAACCACTTGAGTGCGGTGTCTGAAAGTCCAGTGATGGTGTGTAGACGCTCCAGGAGGATATTATGATCTACCGTATCAAATGCAGCGGTAAGGTCAAGGAGGATGAGGAGAGATGGTGATCCTTCATCAGCTGCCATCAGCAGGTCATTTGTTACCCTCAGCAGGGCTGTTTCAGTACTGTGGGCCGCACGAAACCCAGACTGAAACGTCTCAAACAGGTTGTTGTTGTTGTTGAGATGGTCCTGAAGCTGAGATGCAACCACCTTCTCTAACACCTTGGACAGGAAGGCGAGATTGGAGATAGGCCTGTAATTGGCCAGCACTTCTGGGTCCAGGGTGGGCTTCTTGAGAAGGGGACGGATGACAGCAACCTTGAGAGCAGATGGAACGTGGCCAGTCTGAAGAGAGAGGTTGGCAGTTTGTGTAATGAGAGAGCTCAGGGTGGAAATGTGAGGTTTAAGCAGAGCAGTGGGAATGGGATCCAGGGCACATGTACAGGATTTCATCTTGTTGAGGATTTCCTCCATGTGGCACTGCTGAACCTCAGTGAAACAGGGGAGGGACGGCACATTCTCAGGCAGGGGGCTGGTGCCAAGAGGAGGCAGGGGGGAGGGGCTGGGCATCAGTGAGCGAATGTTGTTGACCTTACATCTAAAAAAGTCAATAAAATTATTACATTGCTCCTCAGTTGCCTCCGTTGACGAGGATGATTGGGGCTTCAGCAGATTGTCAATAGTGGAGAAAAAGCGTTTTGAGTTGCCAGGGTTTTTATTGATTAGGTCGGAGTAAAACCGAGATTGGGCATCCTTAAGGGACTTGGAATATGCTCTTTGATGTTCACGGAAAATTTCCTTGTGGACAGTGAGCCCCGAGTGCTTGAACTGTCTCTCCAGAACACGCCCAGCTCTTTTCATCTTCCGCAATTCCTCTGTGAACCAGGGGGCGGAGCGTGAGAATCTGACCTCACGTGTCTTGACAGGGGCATGGAGGTCAAACACGCTGCTCAGGGATGAGTTATAGTGTTCTACCATTTCTATGGATTTCTATGGATCGTACCCCGTCATTCCGCCCGTGTCTGTCCGCCATCATGTCCGTGCATAGGATGATGTCATGATGACGTCATAAATCTCATACCCTCTCCAGTAAACGCGTTCAAACCTGAGCCGGACGGTGGAGACCTGTGCCCCGTAGGGGCACAACTCTAGCTAGAAATAATCCGATCTGAGTTATTTTGTAACCCAAATGCTATGTTGAAAGGGACCAGCGCAACTTCTCGGTTACTTCAACACAGTTACCAATAGTAACCCAGAAGTTTAATAAGTTTAATAAGAAGTTAAATAAATCCAATCCAAATCCAATTCTCTGCTTACAATTGTAGTCAATTTAACCCATTGATTTCATTTTCCCCACTCAATCCAAAAGTTGAGTTAAAATTGACGAAGGTTGTAGTTAATATGACCCAAAGTATATGTTGATTTCATTTTGGCCACCAAATCCAAAAGTTGTATTGCAATGACCCAGGCCGTAGTTTCTTCAGACAATTCCCACTCTTAAAGGAGAATTCCGGCCCAAAAGTTTTTTTGGATCTTTATTTGCAGTTATTTTTTTTGAAAAAAGTGGTCCAGGTGTTATTTTGTGAAAATACTCCTTTATGGCTGTTTCCCCTACCCCAAAATAAGCTTATAATGGGGCCAATGGGCGTTGTGCAAGTTCACCTATATACATCGCTCCAAAATGCAATTTTTTGCTATATATTGTGTCTCCACCATGTCAGTAGTGTGTTAACACTCACACTTTCACTTTCACTTTTGTTTCAGCAGTGGTTCAGCCATAAACCATGTGCCACGCCCCAGGTTTTGAGACAGCTGGATCACTGCTGAATCAAAAGTGAAAGTGAAAGTGTGAGTGTTAACTCACTACTGACATGGTGGAGACACAATATATAGCAAAAAATTGCATTTTGGAGCGATGTATATAGGTGAACTTGCACAACGCCCATTGGCCCCATTATAAGCTTATTTTGGGGTAGGGGAAACAGCCATAAAGGAGTATTTTCACAAAATAACACCTGGACCACTTTTTTCAAAAAAATTAACTGCAAATAAAGATACAAAAAAGCTTTTGGGCCGGAATTCTCCTTTAACGTAGATCTATGTCAATCAAACATAGTTAAGTCAGCTGCTATTGCCGCAGATCTACGGCAATCTTTGAATAATAGCGCAATTGTCCTACTGATACCGTCCTAATGTGAATGGCCGTTACACTAGCCTCTTCCTTCTAGCTGAGGGGCCCAAATAAAAGACGAACCGTCCTCTTCCTCTGCTCTGACAGTTCAATCTATATTTGGCCTCCACATCTACTGTGTATGGGAGAGGATTATCATATAACAGGAGGTTTCTACACAGGCATACGCCTATGCCTGTATCTTCTCGTGACATCTGGCAAGTGTGAATAGAATCATAGGAGTTGAGACATAGAAAGGAATATTTCATCCACGCTCTCTGTCCTAGACCTATAGGGAAGTTGTTGAGGCATTTAATTTAGACGGATGCTATGCTGAAAGCTAGCCGTTTCGTCATGAATAGTGCCACAGACCAAGTGAAAATTTGCTTCATTAAGGCCTACCATGGCAACAGTTTGTGGTGGGTGGGATTTCACACCAGAAAATACAAGATGCACCGTGTCGAATATTACTGTAGACGTCGAGAGGGAAGAAAGACGCAGAACTAGATAGGTAGAAAGCCGGGCAAGCAGGCATTTGGGTGGGCAGACAGACAGACTGACGGGCAAATGTTTTCCTGGACTGTTTCCAAAGCAGGAGGACCAAAGCGATTTCGTCATGCTTCTGTAGCAGTGGGGAACAAACTCTATTCCTTTGGAGGCAGGGATGATGGATGGACAAACAACGACATGATGAAGCAAATCGATGTGCATGTCTTCACCACTGTGTCTTTAAGCTGGAAGAAGTTGCCTCCAGAGGAACCTGGAAGAGGAGAACGCCACCTACAGGTTCCTTCCATGTGCATTGGACACACAGCTGTGTTGATGGAGGGTACAGTGTACGTCTGGGGAGGCTATCCGTATTGCACTGTCCTCTATGCATATGATGTAGACGACCACAGATGGTTCAAACCCAGGGTTTCTGGTACAGTTCCAGGGGAGAGGCGTTTCCACTCAGCCTGTGTGTTGAAGAAGGACATGTTCATCCATGGAGGATTAAACAAGCAGACTCAACGAACTAATGACATGTACAAGTTGGACACCAGCACAATGATCTGGACTTTAATCAACACCAGAGGAACTCCTTTACCTGTTTCATCAAGTCACACCGCCACCATCATCGGAACAAAAATGTTTCTATATGGTGGTAGGGAGTACTACCCACGGAAAGACTTACACAACAACATCAGAGTGTTTGACACACAGACAAACAGCTGGATGAACACACCTTCTGCACAGCTTCTTCCAGGAGGACGATTCGGGCATTCAGCATTTACCTACAATGGAGAGCTGTATATATTTGGTGGCTATAACGGTAAACAGTACTTAAATGATCTGTGGAAATTCAATCCAAAGACGTTCTCCTGAAGAAGGTTGAGCCCAAGGGTAAAGGACCATGTCCATTGTACTGTATGTGCTGTTGCATTGTGGGAGGACAAATCATACTTTCTGGAGGATTGAAAGGAGATCACACTACCTCTGATGAGCTGTTCATTTTAGACATGAGTCCTAGACAGTATGTAAACTAGCAGTTATTCAGCATGCTCTGGACCAATCAGAACTCCCACATGACATCAGGTGGGAGTTGGCAGCCATGACCAAGAAATAGCATTGAGACTACGGTGATGTTATAGCAAACATCCATACCAACAAGGCTCACATCGAGTTACAACCATGAGCTTGCAGTTCTACCATGTGTGTGTGCACGTGTGTGCGTGTGTGTGCGTGTGTGTGTGTGTGAACAATATTGCGTGATGACAGGAGCGCCCCTCACTTCACACAGGTGTGATTTTTTTTTGTCTCCACCATAAGGTGGTGACTATGTTTCGCCCCCTGTCCGTCCGTGCACACGTCCGTCTGTTCAAAGTCCGTCTGTTCACACGCCTGTTACGCCACCCGCAGGGTGACGTAACAGCATGGTGGTGATCCGTCTATCCGTTCACACGTCTGTCTGCGCACACGTTTGTCTGTCCAGGCGCCTGTTACTGTAACAGTTGCCTGCAGGGGTGAAACATAGTCACCGCCAGTGACCGTGTCTTCACCCTGACCCAAGACGGTGGAGACCCTAGTCTTATGTAGAAGTGTGTATTTGTACGTTTCTAAATGCTCTGATGAACTGAAAAGGTGGGCCTTGCTGCAATGCTTTATCAGTGTGTCATGACAGTGACATGACAGTAATAGGCGTTGTATTGAGTTGTGTTTTTCATGTAAAAGGTAGGCCTACCCATTCTGCAAACTGTTGTTCGATTGATTGATCGATAAATCAAACAGTCAATCAGTTTAGCCTTTGAAAGTCGACAGCAGTATTTCCAGAGGTCTCCTCAGCACTTTCATACAAGGGTCCATTATGTTACCAACTCTTATCATTTAGCTGTGGGACCTTCAGGACCACTGGCTGAAAACCACTGTCTTAGAGCCAATAGGAACACATTAAGCTTAGTAAACACACACTGTGCGCAACACCCTAAATGGTCCCCCGTGCTACAATATGTTTATACTGAACACATAATGTTGCGTTGTCTGGCTCATATAAATATGAATGCAGATTTATGTGTGAATCCATATACATTCTTTATATAAGGCAGAAGTCCTTTGCAAATCAACAAGTGTGTTCATAACAATAGGCCGATGTCCTTTCTGTTGTTTTCCAGAAAGAAAATGCATACGCCACCAGGATTTCCATGTTAGTTTATTAGAGGTGACTTTGAGACTTTTGGTTTGTATTTGTTCTTCATAAAGATTTCTATGGTTTCTGTATCTGTTAGTAAGTAAGTAAGTAAGTAGGTAAACTTTATTTATATAGCACTTCTCTCAGAGAGAACTCACAAAGTGCTTTACAACAGGGTAAATTAAATTAAAACAATAAAACAATAAATGCGAAAAAGATGGTGACATGGCAAAATACATGGAAATACATGGACAACATAAAACCAAAAACAAACAAATATTAATAATAAAAATAATTTTCTGGGATTGTTTCTTAGGTCGCCTTCACACCAGAACCATTTACTGTGATTAGAACGAATCCTGCTGCATATTGTCAGAACGTGCGCCTCATATGGCAGTGTGTGGAGTCTCATTCGGACCCTAATTCTACTCCTCCCAAAGACGGTGTGTTTTTTTTTTTGTTTGTTTGTTTGTTTGTTTTTTTTCCGCTTCAAAACGCAGAGGAGTGCAGATTACTGCATGTGTGAAAGCAATCGCCTTAACACTAGAAAGACTAAGGGGTCGTGAGGACCCCTTTTTGAGATTTTGAAGTGGATTTTCTCTGCCTGTGATGGTCTGAAAAAGTTTCCCTTCCACGACTTTTCCTACATATGGACATGAAGAGAATCTAATGAAGAGATCATAGAAGCACTTGGTGCGATAAGCCCTGATCATCATATACAGTAGTTTACACAATGCATTGTAGGCCTATATCCGAGAATGGAGGCGGTTTTGTTCCATATTGCACCTTTGCACCATGTTGCAGATTGCATCAAGAGTTTGCACTTGTAGTGCAGTCCCAGACCAGGAATCCTGATTTTGACGGACAGACAGAAGGACGATGTGTGGTTTTGAAGACCACTTTTTTAGAATTGCTATTACAGTTAAACACAACAGAAACCAACGATTGTATATGTCAAGGTCCAGAGGTCACAATAAAAATCCTAATCATTTTTACTCCACACAGGGAGAAAAAACAGACTCTGGAGGCTTGATGGTGCTTTTTTTAGACGTGAATACAGTGAGAACTTATTCATTGCATGTTATGAGCGGCAGGGTTCTTCTGCAGCCAGCCTGCACGCACATACTGGTGTTTATCAGCGTGACATCGTCTGCTAAGGCTGTCTGTAGGTCACATACTGGTGTGTATTAGTGTGACATCATCTGTTAAGGCTGTCTGTAGGTCACATACTGGTGTTTATCAGCGTGACATCATCTGTTAAGGCTGTCTGTAGGTTGGAGAACAGTTCATCCAACGTCCAAACATTGTTGGATCAGGAAGATAACCGGATTCTCACACAGGTAAACCACTGGAGGATCCATGTAAATGATGGCCCTCTAGCTGGGCTTTTTTCCACACAAAAGGGACCCACCTGCACTCAGAGCTTTTAACTTTTCTTCATATACTGTCTGCTCACAGGTACACATAACAATTGAATAGAACTTCGAGTAAGCCCGGCCCTCTCCCCAGTGTCTCCCCAACCATGGTTGGGACACTTTCCAGACGCGTTCATTCATTCCAATGTAAATATCATGGACGTATGCCTGCCGTATGCAGTAGGAAAATGTGTGTGACATTTATTTATTTTTTTAAACAATGCTTTAAAACTATTGGTAGAGAGGTTTGTCTATCACATGTTATGCTTAGCAGTGGTCGGATCATAGCAGTTTGTATATGTATATGACATATAGGCCTGCGATATTGAGGATTTACAGCAAATTAAGGATTGTTTGAAAATACCAAGTAGGCTATGGCAACATTTTTGCCTGAGCAAAGCAAGTGATCCAAAATCGAACTAGATCAGTGCCCTTCGTGGCACAGGTCTCCACCAGGCCAGATAAGGTTGTGGCCTCCTGGTGTCACTATAATAGGCCAATGTGGAAAGGGTTCTATTTATCGTTATGCCTGATTAATGGGAACTGAAGAAGGTACTTTGAACCAACGAAGGGTGCTAGCATGAGCAGGTCCTTAAGATGGGGAAGGGGGTGACGTAGCAGTTGACGTAACGTCAACCCTGACCGACCTGGACCGTGCACGGACGGACGGACACAGGTTGTAAAATATACTCTCCACCATACTGGTGGAGACAACCAGGCCAGATCAGGTTGTGGCCTCCTGGTGACCTACTTGTACATGAGCAGAGCGAGCTAATATGATGACATCACCTAAACCGGCCAATCGGGTGCGTCCTGGACCGTGCATGGATGGACGAACAGACAGACGTTTACTTTTACAAAGTAAATTGCAAAACCTGGTTGTGGCCTGGTCCCTAACCAAACCCACCACCAGAAGCCTTAGTTCAAACGCAACTACACACTAAAAACTGGATAGTTAGAAATAATCCGATCTGAGTGCAAATGCCATGTTGAAAGGGACCAGCGCAACCTCTTGTTTACTTCAACACAGTTACCAATAGAAACGCAGAAGTTGAGGTAAGATAATAATCCAATTCTCTGCTTATAATGACCCAGGGTTGTAGTCAATTTAACTTCATTTTGCCCACCCAATCCAAAAGTTGCATTGCAATGACCCAGGCTGTAGTTTCTTAACACAATTCCCGCTCTTAACATAGATCTACACTAATCAAACATAGTTCAGACCACTGCTATTGCCGCAGATCTACGGCAATCTTTGCAGTATAGCGCAATTGTCCTACTGATACCGTCCTAATGCAAATGGCCATTACATCACTAGTCTCTTCCTTCTAGCTGAGGGGCCCAAATAAAGACGAACCGTCCTCTTCCTCTGCTCTGACAATTAAATCTATGTTTTGCCTCCACATCTACTGTATATAAGAGAGGATTATCATATAACAAGAGGTTTCTTCAACTATGCCTGTATCTTCTGCTGACATGTGGCTATGAATAGAATCATAGAAAGGAATATTCCTTCCACACTCTGACGGATGCTATGCTGAAAGCTAGCCGTTTCGTAATGAATAGTGCCACAGACCAAGTGCAAATTTGCTTCATTAAGGCATACCATGGCAACAGTTTGTGGTGGGTGGGATTTCACACCAGAAAATACAAGATGCACTGTGTCGAAAATTAGTAGACGTCGAGTGGGAAGAGAGACACAGAACTAGATAGATAGGTAGAAAGCCAGGCAAGCAGGCATTTGGGTGGACAGACAGACTGACGGGGAAATGTTTTCTTGGACTGTTTTCAAAGCAGGAGGACCTAAGCGATTTCGTCATGCTTCTGTAGCAGTGGGGAACTATCTCTATTCCTTTGGAGGCAGTGATGATGAATGGATAAACAACGACATGATGGAAAGACAGATGGATGTGCAGGTCTTCACCCCTGTGTCTTTAAGGTGGAAGAAGTTGCCTCCAGAGGAACCTGGAAGAGGAGAACGCCACCTACAGGTTCCTTCCATGTGCCGTGGACACACAGCTGTGTTGATAGAGGGTACAGTGTACGTCTGGGGAGGCTATCCGTATTGCAGTGTCCTCTATGCATATGATGTAGACGAGCACAGATGGTTCAAACCCAGGGTTTCTGGGACAGTTCCGGGGAGAGGTGCTACCACTCAGCCTGTGTGTTGAAGAAGGACATGTTCATCCATGGAGGATACAACAAGCAGACTCAACGCACTAATGACATGTACAAGTTGGACACCAGCACAATGATCTGGACTTTAATCAACACCAGAGAAACTCCTTTGCCTGTTTCATCAAGTCACACCGCCACCATCATCAGGACAAAAATGTTTGTATTTGGGGGTTGTGAGTACTACACAGCGAAAGACGGGTTACACAACAACATCAGAGTGTTTGACACAGAGACAAACAGCTGGATGAACACACCTCCTGCACAGCTTCTTCCAGGAAGACGATACGGGCATTCAGCATTTACCTACAATGGAGAGCTGTATATATTTGGTGGCTCTAATGGTAACCAGGACTTAAATGATGTGTGGAAATACAATCCAGAGACCTTCTCCTGGAAGAAGGTTGAGCCCAAGGTAAAGGACCAGGTTCATTGTGCTATATGTGCTGTTGCATTGTAGGAAGACATATCATCATTTTTGGAGGACGGAAAGGAGATTACACTACCTCTGATGAGCTGTTCATATTAGACATGAGTCCTAGTCTTAAGACGTTATGTAAACTAGTAGTTATTCGGCACGCTGTGGACCAATCAGAACTCCCACACGACATCAGGTGGGAGTTGGCAGCCATGACCAAGAAATAGCATTGAGACTACGGTGATGTTATAGCAAACATCGATACCAACAAGGCTCACATCGAGTTGTGACCATGAGCTTGCAGTTCTGCCATGTGTGTTTGCACGTGCGTGCTTGTGTGTGCGTGTGTGTGTGTGTGTGTGTGATCAATGTTGCGTGATGACAGGAGCGCCCCTCACTTCACACAGGTGTGATTCTTTTTTGTCTCCACCGTAAGGTGGTGACTATGTTTCGCCCCCTGTCCGTCCGTGCACACGTCCGTCTGTTCACACGTCCGTCTGTTCACACGCCTGTTACGCCACCTGCAGGGTGACGTAACAGCATGGTGGTGATCCGTCTATCCGTTCACACGCCTGTCTGCGCACACGTTTGTCTGTCCAGACGCCTGTTACTGTAACAGTTGCCTGCAGGGGTGAAACATAGTCACCGCCAGTGACTGTGTCTTCACCCTGACCCAAGACGGTGGAGACCCTAGTCTTATGTAGAAGTGGGTACTTGTACGTTTCTAAATGCTCTGATGAACTGAAAAGGTGGGCCTTGCTGCAATGCTTTACCAGTGTGTCATGACAGTGACATGACAGTAATAGGCGTTGTATTGAGTTGTGTTTTTCATGTAAAAGGTAGGCCTACCCATTCTGCAAACTGTTGTTCGATTGATTGATCGATAAATCAAAATGTCAATCAGTTAAGCCTTTGAAAGTCGACAGCAGTATTTCCAGAGGTCTCCTTAGCACTTTCATACAAGGGTCCATTTGGTTACCAACTCTTATCATTTAGCTGGGGACCTTCAGGACCATTGGATGAAAACCACTGTCTTAGAGCCAATAGGAACACATTAAGCTTAGTAAACACACACTGTGCGCAACACCCTAAATGGTCCCCCTTGCTACAATATGTTTATACTGAACACAAGGTACCCAAAAGTACCCAAAAGTACCCAAAAGTACCCAAAAGTAAACCCAAAGGTACCCAAAAGTACCCAAAAGTACCCAAAAGTAAACCCAAAGGTACCCAAAAGTACCCAAAAGTACCCAAAAGTACCCAAAAGTAAACCCAAAGGTACCCAAAAGTACCCAAAAGTACCCAAAAGTAAACCCAAAGGTACCCAAAAGTACCCAAAAGTAAACCCAAAGGTACCCAAAAGTACCCAAAGGTACCCAAAAGTACCCAAAAGTAAACCCAAAGGTACCCAAAAGTAAACCCAAAGGTACCCAAAAGTACCCAAAAGTACCCAAAAGTAAACCCAAAAGTAAACCCAAAGGTACCCAAAAGTACCCAAAAGTACCCAAAAGTAAACCCAAAGGTACCCAAAAGTACCCAAAGGTACCCAAAAGTACCCAAAAGTACCCAAAAGTAAACCCAAAGGTACCCAAAAGTACCCAAAAGTACCCAAAAGTAAACCCAAAGGTACCCAAAAGTACCCAAAAGTACCCAAAAGTAAACCCAAAGGTACCCAAAAGTACCCAAAAGTACCCAAAAGTACCCAAAAGTAAACCCAAAGGTACCCAAAAGTACCCAAAAGTACCCAAAAGTAAACCCAAAGGTACCCAAAAGTACCCAAAAGTAAACCCAAAAGTAAACCCAAAGGTACCCAAAAGTACCCAAAAGTACCCAAAAGTAAACCCAAAGGTACCCAAAAGTACCCAAAGGTACCCAAAAGTACCCAAAAGTACCCAAAAGTAAACCCAAAGGTACCCAAAAGTACCCAAAAGTACCCAAAAGTAAACCCAAAGGTACCCAAAAGTACCCAAAAGTACCCAAAAGTAAACCCAAAGGTACCCAAAAGTACCCAAAAGTACCCAAAAGTACCCAAAAGTAAACCCAAAGGTACCCAAAAGTACCCAAAAGTACCCAAAAGTAAACCCAAAGGTACCCAAAAGTACCCAAAAGTACCCAAAAGTAAACCCAAAGGTACCCAAAAGTACCCAAAGGTACCCAAAAGTACCCAAAAGTACCCAAAAGTAAACCCAAAGGTACCCAAAAGTACCCAAAAGTACCCAAAAGTACCCAAAAGTAAACCCAAAGGTACCCAAAAGTACCCAAAAGTACCCAAAAGTAAACCCAAAGGTACCCAAAAGTACCCAAAGGTACCCAAAAGTACCCAAAAGTACCCAAAAGTATACCCAAAAGTACCCAAAAGTAAACCCAAAGGTACCCAAAAGTACCCAAAAGTACCCAAAAGTAAACCCAAAGGTACCCAAAAGTACCCAAAGGTACCCAAAAGTACCCAAAAGTACCCAAAAGTAAACCCAAAGGTACCCAAAAGTACCCAAAAGTACCCAAAAGTAAACCCAAAGGTACCCAAAAGTACCCAAAGGTACCCAAAAGTAAACCCAAAGGTACCCAAAGGTTTTAGTTTTAGTCACAAATAGTTTTCATTTAATTTGAGGATGGAATCTATCCAAAAATAGGATGACCTTGATGCTGCCATAATGACACTTGCTGAAAATAGCCGATCTACAATCTCAAAACGCGTTGTGCTGTGCATGTTGTGAGCTTGTAGATCGGCTATTTTCAGCATGCAGCTGTAAAATGACTCATACTGGATCTCTTGTTCACTAGTCATCTCCTAACATTTTAGTCTAATTTGTATTTGTTGGCAAAAGTGTCACTATATTTAGTCACCATAGCTTAGTTTTCATTTAGTTTCCATTTACGGTAGTTTTCGGCAGTGCAAAAAAGGTAGTCGATGAACATTTTTCACTAATCTACCTTCTCCTGAATCAGATATACTGTAGAAAATCAGACCTGTCTGAAGTGAGTGGTGCAACGGCACCCCCTGTTGGCCATTTTTGCGACACAACAGCCAGACCCCAGTAACGCGTTCAGAGGGGCGGCCCGGTTCCGGCGAGCCATCCCGCTTCTAAAACGGTCAAAGAATGACAGAGTAACAATGTTTTCTTTAGTTACATTGTGGGGGTCCCCAGTTGGGGGGAGGGGGGCACACAACAGCCAGACCCCCAGGAACGCGTCCAGAGGTGTGGCCCGGTTCCGGCGAGCCATCCTGCTTCCAAAACGGTCGAAGAATGAGAGAGTAACAATGTTTTGTTTTCATGCTCACTTCACACGGACAGACATACATACATACATACACACAAAGCTCCTTAATGGAGTGGTTGCACCACTCAAAAATACAACACAAAGACAATTAATTAGTGGTTTATTGTAAGCCAGAACAGAACAGGCTTTGGCAAAGGCGAAGGGAAAAAAAAGAAAAGTGACAAACTGGATTGGGCACTTGTGTAAATCCTTAACAAATTTATATTATTATTTATGATCTGACAGTGTACCATAACTGATTGCAGTACAACGCTTTTTTAATTGAACAATGCGGAAGAAAAAAAGTACTTCACTGTATGCATTGTAAATG
Organism: Benthosema pterotum; assembly: GCA_039105355.1. NCBI lineage: Eukaryota > Metazoa > Chordata > Actinopteri > Myctophiformes > Myctophidae > Benthosema > Benthosema pterotum. The sequence goes on along the minus strand of CM076982.1, from coordinate 44,755,238 downwards.
TATTGGTCAAAGAAAAAGATGAAACGGGACAAAAGAAGGCTTTAACTGAATGAACCATTAGATTATAAAGATAAGGATAATCTGACTGATTATAAACCACTTGATCTACAGCATGAACCAAAAATCTGCAAACTCAACGCGTTGCAGTGTGCTGTGATCGAGCTCATGGTAGCCCAGGCCTGAAGTGTTTTACACACATTCTCTATTTACAGCCTTTACACCACAAATGTTCAAAAAAAGGCTACTTTTGGGTACTTTTGGGTACTTTTGGGTACCTTTGGGTACTTTTGGGTACCTTTGGGTTTACTTTTGGGTACCTTTGGGTACCTTTGGGTTTACTTTTGGGTACTTTTGGGTACTTTTGGGTACCTTTGGGTTTACTTTTGGGTACTTTTGGGTACTTTTGGGTACCTTTGGGTTTACTTTTGGGTACTTTTGGGTACTTTTGGGTACCTTTGGGTTTACTTTTGGGTACTTTTGGGTACTTTTGGGTACCTTTGGGTTTACTTTTGGGTACTTTTGGGTACTTTTGGGTACTTTTGGGTACCTTTGGGTTTACTTTTGGGTACTTTTGGGTACCTTTGGGTACTTTTGGGTACCTTTGGGTTTACTTTTGGGTACTTTTGGGTACCTTTGGGTACTTTTGGGTACCTTTGGGTTTACTTTTGGGTACTTTTGGGTACTTTTGGGTACCTTTGGGTTTACTTTTGGGTACTTTTGGGTACTTTTGGGTACCTTTGGGTTTACTTTTGGGTACTTTTGGGTACTTTTGGGTACCTTTGGGTTTACTTTTGGGTACTTTTGGGTACTTTTGGGTACCTTTGGGTTTACTTTTGGGTACTTTTGGGTACTTTTGGGTACCTTTGGGTTTACTTTTGGGTACTTTTGGGTACCTTTGGGTTTACTTTTGGGTACTTTTGGGTACCTTTGGGTACTTTTGGGTACCTTTGGGTACTTTTGGGTACCTTTGGGTTTACTTTTGGGTACTTTTGGGTACCTTTGGGTTTACTTTTGGGTACTTTTGGGTACCTTTGGGTTTACTTTTGGGTACTTTTGGGTACTTTTGGGTACCTTTGGGTTTACTTTTGGGTACTTTTGGGTACTTTTGGGTACCTTTGGGTTTACTTTTGGGTACTTTTGGGTACTTTTGGGTACCTTTGGGTTTACTTTTGGGTACTTTTGGGTACTTTTGGGTACCTTTGGGTACTTTTGGGTACCTTTGGGTTTACTTTTGGGTACTTTTGGGTACTTTTGGGTACCTTTGGGTTTACTTTTGGGTACTTTTGGGTACTTTTGGGTACCTTTGGGTTTACTTTTGGGTACTTTTGGGTACTTTTGGGTACCTTTGGGTTTACTTTTGGGTACTTTTGGGTACTTTTGGGTACTTTTGGGTACCTTTGGGTTTACTTTTGGGTACTTTTGGGTACCTTTGGGTTTACTTTTGGGTACTTTTGGGTACTTTTGGGTACCTTTGGGTTTACTTTTGGGTACTTTTGGGTACTTTTGGGTACCTTTGGGTTTACTTTTGGGTACTTTTGGGTACTTTTGGGTACCTTTGGGTACTTTTGGGTACCTTTGGGTTTACTTTTGGGTACTTTTGGGTACTTTTGGGTACCTTTGGGTTTACTTTTGGGTACTTTTGGGTACCTTTGGGTACTTTTGGGTACCTTTGGGTTTACTTTTGGGTACTTTTGGGTACCTTTGGGTTTACTTTTGGGTACTTTTGGGTACTTTTGGGTACCTTTGGGTTTACTTTTGGGTACTTTTGGGTACTTTTGGGTACCTTTGGGTTTACTTTTGGGTACTTTTGGGTACTTTTGGGTACCTTTGGGTACTTTTGGGTACCTTTGGGTTTACTTTTGGGTACTTTTGGGTACTTTTGGGTACCTTTGGGTTTACTTTTGGGTACTTTTGGGTACTTTTGGGTACCTTTGGGTTTACTTTTGGGTACTTTTGGGTACTTTTGGGTACCTTTGGGTTTACTTTTGGGTACTTTTGGGTACTTTTGGGTACCTTTGGGTTTACTTTTAGGTACTTTTGGGTACTTTTGGGTACCTTTGGGTTTACTTTTGGGTACTTTTGGGTACTTTTGGGTACTTTTGGGTTTACTTTTGGGTACTTTTGGGTACTTTTGGGTACCTTTGGGTTTACTTTTGGGTACTTTTGGGTACTTTTGGGTACTTTTGGGTACCTTTGGGTTTACTTTTGGGTACTTTTGGGTACTTTTGGGTACTTTGGTGCAATTAGTAGGACCCGAAGTCCTTTGCAAATCAACAAGTGTGTTCATAACAATAGGCCGATGTCCTTTCTGTTGTTTTCTAGGCAGGAGATGCATATGCCACCAGGATTTTCATGTTAGTTTATTAGAGGTGACTTTGAGACTTTTGGGTTGTTTTTGTTCTTCATAAAGATTGCTATGGTTACTGTATCTGTTGGGGTTTTCTGGGATTGTTTCTTAGGTTGCCTTCACACCTTAACCATTTACTGTGATTAGAACGAATCCTGCTGCGTATTGTCAGCACATGCGTCTCATATGGCAGTGTGTGGAGTCTCATTCGGACCCTAATTCTACTCCTCCCAAGGACGGTGTGTTTTTATTTCGCTTCAAAATGCAGAAGAGTGCAGATTACTGCACGTGTGAATGCAAACGCCTTAACACTAGAACGACTCAAGGGTCGTGAGGACCCCTTTTTGAGATTTTGAAGTGGATTTTCTCTGCCTGTGATGATCTGAAAAGTTTCCCTTCCATGACTGTAATAATTTCTAAATATGAATTTAGAAGCGATTCTACCTTACATGACTGGTCATTTCGGGTCTGTGAACCTGTTGTCACCCTCCTGGACCGTGCACGGACGGATGGACAGACAGGGGAGTCGTGAGAAACCATTTTTCTAGCCTTATTGGTCCAATAGAGATGAACAAAGAGCAGTTTACTTTTACAAAGTAAACTGCAAAACCTGGTTGTGGCCTGGTCCCTAACCAAACCCACCACCAAAAGCCTTAGTTCAAACGCAACTACACACTAAAAACTGGGTAGTTAGAAATAATCTGAGTTATTTTTTAACCCAAATGCTATGTTGAAAGGGAACAGCGCAACCTCTCGATTACCAAAAGTAACCCAGAAGTTGATTTAAATAAATAATCCAATTCTCTGCTTACAATGACCCAGGCTTGTAGTCAATTTAACCCAATGTATGCATTGATTTCATTTTCCCCACCCAATCCAAAAGTTGCATTGCAATGACCCAGGCCGTAATTTCTTGACACAATTCCCGCTCTTAATGTAGATCTAGGCTAATCAAACATAGTTCAGACCGCTGCTATTGCCGCAGATCTACGGGAATTGCGGGAATAGCACAATTGTCCTACTGATACCGTCCTAATGCAAATGGCCGTTAGATCACTAGCCTCTTCCTTCTAGCTGAGGGGCACAAATAAAAGATGAACCGTCCTCTTCCTCTGCTCTGACAGTTCAATCTCTATTTGGCCTCCACATCTACTGTATATGGGAGAGGATTATCATATAACAGGAGGTTTCTACACAGGCATACGCCTATGCCTGTATCTTCTTGTGACGTCTGGCAAGTGTGAATAGAATCATAGGAGTTGAGACATAGAAAGGAATATTCCATCCACGCTCTCTGTCCTAGACTTATAGGGAAGTTGTTGAGGCATTTAATTTAGACGGATGCTATGCTGAAAGCTAGCCGTTTCGTCATGAATAGTGCCACAGACCAAGTGAGAATTTGCTTCATTAAGGCCTACCATGGCAACAGTTTGTGGTGGGTGGGATTTCACACCAGAAAATACAAGATGCACCGTGTCGAAAATTACTGAAGACGTCGAGATGGAAGAGAGACGCAGAACTAGATAGATAAGTAGAAAGCCGGGCAAGCAGGCATTTGGGTGGGCAGACAGACAGACTGAGAGGGAAATGTTTTCCTGGACTGTTTCCAAAGCAGGAGGACCTAAGCGATTTCGTCAAGCTTCTGTAGCAGTGGGGAAAAAACTCTATTCCTTTGGAGGCAGGAATGATGAATGGACAGACGACATGATGAAGCAAATGGATGTGCATGTCTTCACCACTGTGTCTTTAAGCTGGAAGAAATTGCCTCCAGAGGAACCTGGAAGAGGAGAACGCCACCTACAGGTTCCTTCAGTGTGCCAGGGACACTCAGCTGTGTTAATAGAGGGTACAGTGTACGTCTGGGGAGGCTATCCGTATTGCAGTGTCCTCTATGCATATGATGTAGATGACCACAGGTGGTTCAAACCCAGGGTTTCTGGGACAGTTCCATGGGAGAGGTTTAACCACTCAGCCTGTGTGTTGAAGAAGGTCATGTTCATCCATGGAGGATACAACAAGCAGTCTCAACGCACTAATGACATGTACAAGTTTGACACCAGCACAATGATCTGGACTTTAATCAACACCAGAGGAACTCCTTTGCCTGTTTCAAGTCACACCGCCACCATCATTGGGACAAAAATGTTTGTATTTGGGTGTTATGAGTACGACCCAGGGAAAGACGGGCTACACAACAAAATCAGAGTGTTTGACACAGAGACAAACAGCTGGATGAACACACCTTCAGCACAGCTTCTTCCAGGAGGACGATACTGGCATTCAGCATTTACCTACAATGGAGAGCTGTATATATTTGGTGGCTCTAACATTAACCAGAACTTAAATGATGTGTGGAAATTCAATCCAAAGACGTTCTCCTGGAAGAAGGTTGAGCCCAAGGGTAAAGGACCAGGTGCATTGTGCTCTATGTGTTGTTGCATTGTGGGAAGACATATCATCATTTTCGGAGGAAGGAAAGGAGATTACACTACCTCTAATGAGCTGTTCATATTAGACATGAGTCCTAGTCTTAAGACAGTATGTAAACTAGCAGTTATTCAGTACGCTCTGGACCAATCAGAACTCCCACATGACATCAGGTGGGAATTGGCAGCCATGACCAAGAAATAGCATTGAGACTACGGTGATGTCATAGCAAACATCCATACCAACAAGGCTCACATCGAGTTGTGACCATGAGCTTGCAGTTCTACCATGTGTGTGTGCACGTGCGTGCTTGTGTGTGTGTGTGTGTGTGTGTGTGTGTGTGTGTGTGTGTGTGTGTGTGTGTGTGTGTGTGTGTGTGTGTGTGTGTGTGTGTTTGTGTGTGTGTGTGTGTGTGTGTGCGTGTGTGTGATCAATGTTGCGTGATGACAGGAGCGCCCCTCACTTCACACAGGTGTGATTCTTTTTTGTCTCCACCATAAGGTGGTGACTATGTTTTGCCCCCTGTCCGTCTGTGCACACGTCCGTCTGTTCAAACGTCCGTCTGTTCACACGCCTGTTATGCCACCCGCAGGGTGACGTAACAGTCACCGCCAGTGACTGTTTCTTCACCCTGACCCAAGACGGTGGAGACCCTAGTCTTATGTAGAAGTGTGTACTTGTACGTTTCTAAATGCTCTGATGAACTGAAAAGGTGGGCCTTGTTGCAATGCTTTATCAGTGCGTCATGACAGTGACATGACAGTAATAGGCGTTGTATTGAGTTGTGTTTTTCATGTAAAAGGTAGGCCGACCCATTCTGCAAACTGTTGTTCGATTGATTGATCGATAAATCAAACGGTCAATCAGTTTAGCCTTTGAAAGTCGACAGCAGTATTTCCAGAGGTCTCCTCAGTACTTTCATACAAGGGTCCATTTGGTTACCAACTCTTATCATTTAGCTGTGGGACCTTCAGGACCACTGGCTGAAAACCACTGTCTTAGAGCCAATAGGAACACATTAAGCTTAGTAAACACACACTGTGCGCAACACCCTAAATGGTCCCCCATGCTACAATATGTTTATACTGAACACATAATGTTGCATTGTCTGGCTCATATAAATATGAATGCAGATTTATGTGTGAATCCATATACATTCTTTATATAAGGCAGAAGTCCTTTGCAAATCAACAAGTGTGTTCATAACAACATGCCGATGTCCTTTCTGTTGTTTTCTAGGCAGAAAATGCATACGCCACCAGGATTTCCATGTTAGTTTATTAGAGGTGACTTTGAGACTTTTGGTTTGTATTTGTTCTTCATAAAGATTTCTATGGTTTCTGTATCTGTTAGTAAGTAAGTAAGTAAGTAAGTAAGTAAGTAAGTAGGTAAACTTTATTTATATCGCACTTCTATCAGAGAGAACTCACAAAGCGCTTTACAACAGGGTAAATTAAATTAAAACAATAAAACAATAAATGCGGAAAAGATGGTGACATGGCAAAATACATGGAAATACATGGACAACATAAAACCAAAAACAAACAAATGATAATAATAAAAATTATTTTCTGGGATTGTTTCTTAGGTCGCCTTCACACCTTAACCATTTACTGTGATTAGAACGAATCCTGCTGCATATTGTGCTGGCAATTGTGTGGAGTCTAATTCTACTCCTCCCAAAGATGGTGTGTGTGTGTGTTTTTTTTTTTTTTTTTTTTTTTTTTTTTTTTTTTTAATTTTGCTTCAAAACGCAGAGGAGTGCAGATTACTGCATGTGTGAAAGCAATCGCCTTAACAAGACAGAAAGACTAAGGGGTCGTGAGGACCCCTTTTGGGATTTTCTCTGCCTGTGATGGTCTGAAAAAGTTTCCCTTCCACGACTTTTCCTACATATGGACATGAAGAGAATCTAATGAAGAGATCATAGAAGCACTTGGTGCAATATGCCCTGATCATCATATACAGTAGTTTACACAATGCATTGTATATCAGAGAATGGAGGTGATTTTGTTCCATATTGCACCTTTGCACCATGTTGCAGATTGCATCAAGAGTTTGCACTTGTAGTGCAGTCCCAGACCAGGAATCCTGATTTTGACGGACAGACGGAAGGACGATGTGTGGTTTTGAAGACCACTTTTTTAGAATTGCTATTACAGTTAAACACAACAGAAACCAGCGATTGTATATGTCAAGGTCCAGAGGTCACAATAAAAATCCTAATCATTTTTACTCCACACAGGGAGAAAAAAACAGACTCTGGAGGCTTGATGGTGCTTTTTTTAGACGTGAATACAGTGAGAACTTATTCATTGCATGTTATGAGCGGCAGGGTTCTTCTGCAGCCAGCCTGCACGCACATACTGGTGTTTATCAGCGTGACATCGTCTGTTAAAGCTGTCTGTAGGTCACATACTGGTGTGTATTAGTGTGACATCATCTGCTAAGGCTGTCTGTAGCTCACATACTGGTGTTTATCATTGTGACATCATCTGTTAAGGCTGTCTGTAGGTTGGAGAACAGTTCATCCAACGTCCAAACATTGTTGGATCAGGAAGATAACCGGATTCTCACACAGATAAACCACTGGAGGATACATGTAAATGATGGTCCTCTAGCTGGGCTTTTTTCCACACAAAAGGGACCCACCTGCACTCAGAGCTTTTAACTTTTCTTCATATACTGTCTGCTCACAGGTACACATAACAATTGAATAGAACTTCGAGTAAGCCCGGCCCTCTCCCCAGTGTCTCCCCAACCATGGTTGGGACACTTTCCAGACGCGTTCATTCATTCCAATGTAAATATCATGGACGTATGCCTGCCGTATGCAGTAGGAAAATTTGTGTGACATTTTTTTTTTTTTTTAAACAATGCTTTAAAACTATTGGTAGAGAGGTTTGTCTATCACATGTTATGCTTAGCAGTGGTCGGATCATAGCAGTTTGTATATGTATATGACATATAGGCCTGCGATATTGAGGATTTACAGCAAATTAAGGATTGTTTGAAAATACCAAGTAGGCTATGGCTACATTTTTGCCTGAGCAAAGCAAGCGATCCAAAATCAAACTAGATCAGTGCCCTTCGTGGCACAGGTCTCCACCAGGCCAGATCAGGTTGTGGCCTCCTGGTGGCACTATAATAGGCCAATGTGAAAAGGGTGCTATTTATCGTTATGCCTGATTAATGGGAACTGAAGAAGGTACTTTGAACCAACGAAGGGTGCTAGCACTAGCAGGCCCTTAAGATGGGGAAGGGGGTGACGTAGCAGTTGACGTAACGTCAACCCTGACCGACCTGGACCATGCACGGACGGACAGACACAGGGGTAAAACATATCAGGCAAGATCAGGTTGTGGCCTCCTGGTGGCCTACTTCTGTACATGAGCGGAGCGAGCTAATATGATGACTTTACCTAAACCGCCAATCCGAAATGGAGTCGTGAGAAACCATTTTTCTAGGCTTATTGGCCCAATAGAGATGAACAAAGAGCAGTTTACTTTTACAAAGCAAACTGCAAAACATGGTTGTGGCCTCGTCCCTAACCAAACCCACCACCAGAAGCCTTAGTTCAAACGCAACTACACAAAACTGGATAGGTAGAAATAATCCGATCTGAGTTATTTTGTAACCCAAATGCTATGTTGAAAGGGACCAGCGCAACCTCTCAGGTACTTCAACACAGTTACCGATAGTAACCCAGAAGTTGAGTTAAATAAATAATCCAATTCTCTGCTTATAATGACCCAGGGTTGTAGTCAATTTAACTTCATTTTGCCCACCCAAACCAAAAATTGCATTGCAATGACCCAGGCCGTAATTTCTTAACACAATTCCCGCTCTTAACGTAGATCTACGCTAATCAAACATAGTTCAGACCGCTGCTATTGCCGCAGATCTACGGCAATCTTTGAACAATAGCGCAATTGTCCTACTGATACCGTCCTAACTAGCCTCTTCCTACTAGCTGAGGGGCCCAAATAAAAGACGGACCGTCCTCTTCCTCTGCTCTGACAATTCAATCTATATTTGGCCTCCACATCTACATATATAGGAGAGGATTATCATATAACAGGAGGTTTCTTCAACTATGCCTGTATCTTTTGCTGACATCTGGCTATGAATGGATCTTAGGAATTTAGACAGAAAGGAATATTCCTTCCAAAATCTGTCCTAGACCTATAGGGAAGTTGTTGAGGCATTTCATTTAGAGGGATGCTATGCTACAAGCTAGCCGTTTGTCATGAATAGTGCCGCAAAAAGTGCAAATTTGCTTCATTAGGGCCTACCATGGCAACAGTTTGTGGTGGGTGGGACACACAAGAAAATACAAGATGCACCGTGTTGTGAATTACTGTAGATGTCGAGAGGGTAGAGAGACACAAAACTAGGTAGGTAGAAAGCCAGGCAAGCAGGCATTTGGGCGGGCAGACAGACTGACGGGGAAATGTTTTCTTGGACTGTTTCCAAAGCAGGAGGACCTAAGCGATTTCGTCAAGCTTCTGTAGCAGTGGGGAACTATCTCTATTCCTTTGGAGGCAGGGATGATGAATGGACAGACAACGACATGATGAAGCAAATGGATGTGCATGTCTTCACCCCTGTGTCTTTAAGCTGGAAGAAGTTGCCTCCAGAGGAACCTGGAAGAGGAGAACGCCACCTACAGGTTCCTTCCATGTGCCGTGGACACACAGCTGTCTTGATAGAGGGTACGGTGTATATTTGGGGAGGCTATCCGTATTGTAGTGCCCTCTATGCATATGATGTAGACGACCACAGATGGTTCAAACCCAAGGTGTCTGGTACAGTTCCAGGGGAGAGGCGTTACCACTCAGCCTGTGTGTTGAAGAAGGACATGTTCATCCATGGAGGATTAAACAAGCAGATTCAACGCACTAATGACATGTACAAGTTGGACACCAGCACAATGATCTGGACTTTAATCAACACCAGAGGAACTCCTTTACCTGTTTCATCAAGTCACACCGCCACCATCATCGGGACAAAAATGTTTGTATTTGGGGGTTGTGAGTCCTACCCAGGGAAAGACTGGGTACACAACAACATTAGAGTGTTTGACACAGAGACAAACAGCTGGATGAACACACCTCCTGCACAGCTCCTTCCAGGAGGACGATATGGGCATTCAGCATTTACCTACAATGGAGAGCTGTATATATTGGGTGGCTATAACTTAAATGATGTGTGGAAATTCAATCCAAAGACCTTCTCCTGGAAGAAGGTTGAGCCCAAGGGTAAAGGACCAGGTGCATTGTACTGTATGTGCTGTTGCATTGTGGGAAGACATGTCACCATTTTGGAAGGAGGGTTCTCTAATGAGCTGTTTATATTAGATATGAGTCCTCGTCTTAAGACGTTATGTAAGCTTGCAGTTCTTCAGTACACTCTGGACCAATCGGAACTCCCACATGACATCAGGTGGGAATTAGCATTGTGACTTCCACACCGGTGAAGCAAAGGTATAGCAAACATCGATATCGACAAGTTCTGCCACTGTGTGTGTGTGTGTGTGTGTGTGTGTGTGTGTGTGTGTGTGTGTGTGTGTGTGTGTGTGTGTGTGTGTGTGTGTGTGTGTGTGTGTGTGTGAGAGAAAGACGAAAGAGAAAATATAGTAACATCATTCTGTTTAAATTAAGACTGTGCTTTTGTGTCTTTATTCATTTGCTGTGCTGTATCAATCGAACGGCAACGCTATTGGCCACACCCTTAACTGCTCATTCAATTTAAAATTTACTGTGCTTTGTTGGGAAGAGTTAAATGCACTGTAATTCTGCATGCAGTAACTGTTCAATGAATATTAACTGTACAAAAGTGATTCCCAAACCTTTTTTCGCTTCAAGGAAATTGATAAATAGATGGGAATAGACACAGATATCCAATTGTGTCTACAGGTGTGAGTAAGTAAAACATCAATCAATAATAACATCAGTTGTTGTTGAAGTTGCAACATGACTCAGAGAGATTTCAAAACAGTCGCAATGGTTATATACTGGCTGTCACGGTCACGCAAATGTCTCTCCTGCGGCTTGTGTTGTTTGCGCACAAGTATTATTTCTACAATTCCATATTTACATAGACTTGTTTTGAACGGGGACAACACAAGGGGACAAATCAGTTTTGCATTTTTATTGAATTTACAGAATAAGGACGTATTGGGGGGGTGGGGGGTAGCCCATTGCCGACAACACCTGGTATCGCGAGTCGCAACTATTGTGTTGTTTCGCTGTATTTTTTCGAGGCTGGTTGGTTTGATCCTGTTTGATCTGTGTTATGCTACCACATCCACCTTGTTATATTTCCTGGCTGTTCATAAAAAAAACATTCTTTGTTGAAACATGTCAAGGACATCAAGAGGATCAGTGCTAAGACTCATCCTTGTTCAGATTCAGATTCAGATTACTTTTGTTGTCGTTTTTTTTTTTTTTTTTTTTTTTCACTACATAATTGATGTGCTAGCTTACAGCACGTTCACTATATACACTACAGCGTGCGCCTAAATACTCTATACGCTGGATTCAGTCGAACAAAAGCTTCAAAAGCAGCATTATCTTCGAGCTAGAAAGGCGACTCGAATCATGCTGGTGGTGGCTCTCCTGATTTAGATGCTTTTGAGATTGAATCCTGAAATCCTGTAAACAGCATGATATGAGGTTTTTGTGCCACACCCACCTGAGTGGGTTGGCCTGTTTATAGCATTTAGTATCCTTGAGCCACCAATGTCTCGGGACCCTGCCCATCCCTTCCCACATCCACTACAACCACCACTAGAATAATAGAGAAAATATATACTAAAACCAGATAATACACCCAGATAATCATTAAAGGTGGGGTGCCATGAATCTTCTCTACCCTAAAACATGATCAGGTATTAATGTTACATGAAAAGTAAGATTTTTTTCCCCCCAAAAAAGTGTACAGTGTTTGTTAAACTGTCATTTTTATGATTCCACCCTACCAGTTCATTAAGTATGCCTGGTTTGCCTGGTGGGTGGTGATGGGTGGAGATCCACCTGAACTGAAGCCACACCCACAGCTTTAGTTGCATGATAAAGGGGGAGGAGTTAAGGGGGGTGCTGAACATGTGATGTCACTATATTGAAGTTTTTTTTATTGGCACGTTTGACTGGAAAAGTTCAGCCCTCAGGAAGAAACCCTAAATACAAAGGGAAGGCATCATTGCACACAAAAACACACAAAGGGGTCTATTTACATACTGTCACCTCTGAAACATGTACAAAATTGGAAAAAAATACCAAAATCACGGCATTCCCTCTTTAATGAATGCTTATGCCTGGACTACTGTATGTATGTATGTATGTATGTATGTATGTATGTATGTATGTATGTATGTATGTATGTATGTATGTATGTATGTATGTATGTATGTATGTATGTGTGCAGGTTAGTGATTTATCGTAGAGCTCTGGGGTCTGAACGGCGGAGCGGGGTTGGGAAGGAGCGCTTGTTTTATCCGCTGGCTACTACTAGTAGGGCGGGGCGAAGCATAGTTTTACTGAGGTTATGTTTAGGGTTAGTAACCGCATAAAGCATCGTCTAACTCTAACCCCAACCTAACCCTAAACACAACCCCAATAAAACTAGGCTATGCCTAAACCTAATCCTAACCCTAAACTTAACCTCAGTAAACCTATGCCTAAACCTAACCTAACCCTAACCATAAAGACACAACCCCAATAAAACTAGGCTATGCCTAAACCTAATCCTAACCCTAAACTTAACCTCAGTAAACCTATGCCTAAACCTAACCTAACCCTAACCATAACCTCAGTAAAACTTCCTTCGCCCCGCCCTACTAGTAGTAGCCGGCGGATAAAACAAGCGCTCCTTCCCAACCCCGCTCCGCCGTTCATACCCCAGAGCTCTACGATAAATCACTAACCATGTATGTATGTATGTATGTATGTATGTATGTATGTATGTATGTATGTATGTATGTATGTATGTATGTATGTATGTATGTATGTATGTATGTATGTATGTATGTATGTATGTGCAGTGTCTGTGTGACAGCTCACATTTTGGAGGGGCGCACTGTTACTAATTCGCCCGGGGCGTCATAAAGCCCAGAAACGCCACTGCATACAAGGGTCCATTTGGTTACCAACTCTTATCATTTAGCTGGGGGACCTTCAGGACCACTGGCTTAAAACCACTGTCTTAGAGCCAATAGGAACACATTAGGCTTAGTAAACACACACTGTGCGCAACACCCAAAATGGTCCCCCGTGCTACAATACGTCTATACTGAACACATAATGTTAAGTTGTCTGGCTCATATAAATATGCATGCAGATTTATGTGTGAATCCATATACATTCTTTATATAAGGCAGAAGTCCTTTGCAAATCAACAAGTGTGTTCATAACAACAGGCAGATGTCCTTTCTGTTGTTTTCTAGGCAGAAAATGCATACGCCACCAGGATTTCCATGTTAGTTTATGGCGACTTTGAGACTTTTGGTTTGTATTTGTTCTTCATAAAGATTGCTATGGTTGCTGTATCTGTTGGGGTTTTCTGGGATTGTTTCTTAGGTCGCCTTCACACCAGAACCATTTAATGTGATTAGAACGAATCCTGCTGCATATTGTCAGAACGTGCGCCTCATATGGCAGTGTGTGGAGTCTCATTCGGACCCTAATTCTACTCCTCCCAAAGACGGTGTGTGTGTGTGTGTGTGTGTGTTTTTTTTTTTTTTTTTTTTTTTCGCTTCAAAACGCAGGAGTGCAGATTACTGCACGTGTGAAAGCAATCGCCTTAACACTAGAAAGACTAAGGGGTCGTGAGGACCCCTTTTTGAGATTTTGAAGTGGATTTTCTCTGCCTCTGATGGTCTGAAAAAGTTTCCCTTCAACGACTTTTCCTACATATGGACATGAAGAGAATCTAATGAAGAGATCATAGAAGCACTTGGTGCGATATGCCCTGATCCTCATATACAGTAGGTTACACATTGCATTGTATATCTGAGAATGGAGGTGATTTTGTTCCATATTTCACCTTTGCACCATGTTGCAGGTTGCATCAAGAGTTTGCACTTGTAGTGCAGTCCCAGACCAGGAATCCTGATTTTGACGGACAGACAGAGGGACAATGTGTGGTTTTGAAGACCACTTTTTTAGAATTGCTATTACAGTTAAACACAACAGAAACCAACGATTGTATATGTCAAGGTCCAGAGGTCACAATAAAAATCCTAGTCATTTTTACTCCATACAGGGAGGGAAAAAAGCCTCTGGGGGTTTGTTGATGCTTTTTTTAGACGTGAATACAGTGAGAAGTTGTACATTGTATGTTATGAGCGGCAAGGTTCTTCTGCAGCCAGCCTGCACGCACATACTGGTGTTTATCAGCATGACATTGTCTGTTAAGGCTGTCTGTAGTTCGCATAATGGTGTGTATTAGCGTAACTTCATCTGTTAAGGCTGTCTGTAGGTCACATACTGGTGTGTCTGAGTGTAACTTTGTCTGTTAAGGCTGTCTCTAGGTCACATACTGGTGTGTATTAGCGTGACTTCGTCTGTTAAGGCTGTCTCTAGCTCACATACTGGTGTGTATCAGCGTGACATCATCTGTTAAGGCTGTCTGTAGGTTGGAGGACAGTTCACCCAACGTCCACACACTTTGTTGGATCAGGAAGACATCCGGATTCTCACCCAGATAAACCACTGGAGGGTCCATGTAAATGATGGTCCTCTAGCTGGGCTTTTTTCCACACAAAAGGGATCCTCTGCCCTCAGAGCTTTTAACTTTTCTTCATATACTGTCTGCTCACAGATACACATAACTATAGAACTTACAGTAAGCCCCGCCCTCTCCCCAGTGTCTCCCCAACCATGGGTTGGACACTTTCCAGACGCGTTCATTCATTCCAATGTAAATATATGGACGTTACACATTAAAAGCTGCTTAATTTTTGGAACCAGACCTTTAAACACTCTTGCAAATCCGCCACCAAGGCCTGCCGTATGCAGTAGGAAAATGTCTATTATTAAAAAAACAAAAAAAACAATGTTTTATCATGTTATGCTTAGTTGTGATCGGATCATAGCAGTTTGGGCAGGGGCTTACTGAAAGGTCTATTATGACATAGAGGCCTGTGATATTGAGGATTTACAGCAAATTAAGGATTGTTTGAAAATACCAAGTAGGCCATGGCCACATTTTTGCATGAGCAGAGCGAGCGATCCAAAATCAAACTAGATCAGTGCATTTCGTGGCACAGGTCTCCACCAGGCCAGATCAGGTTGTGGCCTCCTGGTGGCACTATAATAGGCCAATGTGAAAAGGGTGCTATTTATCGTTACGCCTGATTAATGGGAACTGAAGAAGGTACTTTGAACCAACAAAGGGTACTAGCACGAGCGGGTCCTTGGACTTGCACCCTCCCAGCGAGACATATTCAGTCCTATCGGACAGGTATGACTGGAACCACTTGAGTGCGGTGTCTGAAAGTCCAGTGATGGTGTGTAGACGCTCCAGGAGGATATTATGATCTACCGTATCAAATGCAGCGGTAAGGTCAAGGAGGATGAGGAGAGATGGTGATCCTTCATCAGCTGCCATCAGCAGGTCATTTGTTACCCTCAGCAGGGCTGTTTCAGTACTGTGGGCCGCACGAAACCCAGACTGAAAAGTCTCAAACAGGTTGTTGTTGTTGAGATGGTCCTGAAGCTGAGATGCAACCACCTTCTCTAACACCTTGGACAGGAAGGCGAGATTGGAGATAGGCCTGTAATTGGCCAGCACTTCTGGGTCCAGGGTGGGCTTCTTGAGAAGGGGACGGATGACAGCAACCTTGAGAGCAGATGGAACGTGGCCAGTCTGAAGAGAGAGGTTGGCAGTTTGTGTAATGAGAGAGCTCAGGGTGGAAATGTGAGGTTTAAGCAGAGCAGTGGGAATGGGATCCAGGGCACATGTACAGGATTTCATCTTGCTGAGGATTTCCTCCATGTGGCACTGCTGAACCTCAGTGAAACAGGGGAGGGACGGCACATTCTCAGGCAGGGGGCTGGTGCCAAGAGGAGGCAGGGGGAGGGGCTGGGCATCAGTGAGCGAATGTTGTTGACCTTACATCTAAAAAAGTCAATAAAATTATTACATTGCTCCTCAGTTGCCTCCGTTGAGGAGGATGATTGGGGCTTCAGCAGATTGTCAATAGTGGAGAAAAAGCGTTTTGAGTTGCCAGGGTTTTTATTGATTAGGTCGGAGTAAAACCGAGATTGGGCATCCTTAAGGGACTTGGAATATGCTCTTTGATGTTCACGGAAAATTTCCTTGTGGACAGTGAGCCCCGAGTGCTTGAACTGTCGCTCCAGAACACGCCCAGCTCTTTTCATCTTCCGCAATTCCTCTGTGAACCAGGGGGCGGAGCGTGAAAATCTGACCTCACGTGTCTTGACAGGGGCATGGAGGTCAAACACGCTGCTCAGGGATGAGTTATAGTGTTCTACCATTTCTATGGATTTCTATGGATCGTACCCCGTCATTCCGCCCGTGTCTGTCCGCCATCATGTCCGTGCATAGGATGATGTCATGATGACGTCATAAATCTCATACCCTCTCCAGTAAACGCGTTCAAACCTGAGCCCGACATTGGAGACCTGTGCCCCATAGGGGCACAACTCTAGTTAGAAATAATCCGATCTGAGTTATTTTGTAACCCAAATGCTATGTTGAAAGGGACCAGCGCAACTTCTCGGTTACTTCAACACAGTTACCAATAGTAACCCAGAAGTTTAATAAGTTTAATAAGAAGTTAAATAAATCCAATCCAAATCCAATTCTCTGCTTACAATTGTAGTCAATTTAACCCATTGATTTCATTTTCCCCACTCAATCCAAAAGTTGAGTTAAAATTGACGAAGGTTGTAGTTAATATGACCCAAAGTATATGTTGATTTAATTTTGGCCACCAAATCCAAAAGTTGCATTGCAATGACCCAGGCCGTAGTTTCTTCAGACAATTCCCACTCTTAACGTAGATCTATGTCAATCAAACATAGTTAAGTCAGCTGCTATTGCCGCAGATCTACGGCAATCTTTGAATAATAGCGCAATTGTCCTACTGATACCGTCCTAATGTGAATGGCCGTTACACTAGCCTCTTCCTTCTAGCTGAGGGGCCCAAATAAAAGACGAACCGTCCTCTTCCTCTGCTCTGACAGTTCAATCTATATTTGGCCTCCACATCTACATCTACGCCTATGTGTATGGGAGAGGATTATCATATAACAGGAGGTTTCTACACAGGCATACGCCTATGCCTGTATCTTCTCGTGACATCTGGCAAGTGTGAATAGAATCATAGGAGTTGAGACATAGAAAGGAATATTCCATCCACGCTCTCTGTCCTAGACCTATAGGGAAGTTGTTGAGGCATTTAATTTAGACGGATGCTATGCTGAAAGCTAGCCGTTTCGTCATGAATAGTGCCACAGACCAAATGAAAATTTGCTTCATTAAGGCCTACCATGGCAACAGTTTGTGGTGGGTGGGATTTCACACCAGAAAATACAAGATGCACCGTGTCGAATATTACTGTAGACGTCGAGAGGGAAGAGAGACGCAGAACTAGATAGGTAGAAAGCCGGGCAAGCAGGCATTTGGGTGGGCAGACAGACAGACTGACGGGCAAATGTTTTCCTGGACTGTTTCCAAAGCAGGAGGACCTAAGCGATTTCGTCATGCTTCTGTAGCAGTGGGGAACAAACTCTATTCCTTTGGAGGCAGGGATGATGGATGGACAAACAACGACATGATGAAGCAAATGGATGTGCATGTCTTCACCACTGTGTCTTTAAGCTGGAAGAAGTTGCCTCCAGAGGAACCTGGAAGAGGAGAACGCCACCTACAGGTTCCTTCCATGTGCATTGGACACACAGCTGTGTTGATGGAGGGTACAGTGTACGTCTGGGGAGGCTATCCGTATTGCACTGTCCTCTATGCATATGATGTAGACGACCACAGATGGTTCAAACCCAGGGTTTCTGGTACAGTTCCGGGGGAGAGGCAGTTCCACTCAGCCTGTGTGTTGAAGAAGGACATGTTCATCCATGGAGGATTAAACAAGCAGATTCAACGCACTAATGACATGTACAAGTTGGACACCAGCACAATGATCTGGACTTTAATCAACACCAGAGGAACTCCTTTGCTTGTTTCATCAAGTCACACCGCCACCATCATCGGAACAAAAATGTTTCTATATGGTGGTAGGGAGTACTACCCACGGAAAGACTTACACAACAACATCAGAGTGTTTGACACACAGACAAACAGCTGGATGAACACACCTTCTGCACAGCTTCTTCCAGGAGGACGATTCGGGCATTCAGCATTTACCTACAATGGAGAGCTGTATATATTTGGTGGCTATAACGGTAAACAGTACTTAAATGATCTGTGGAAATTCAATCCAAAGACGTTCTCCTGGAAGAAGGTTGAGCCCAAGGGTAAAGGACCAGGTCCATTGTACTGTATGTGCTGTTGCATTGTGGGAGGACAAATCATACTTTCTGGAGGATTGAAAGGAGATCACACTACCTCTGATGAGCTGTTCATTTTAGACATGAGTCCTAGTCTTAAGACGTTATGTAAACTAGTAGTTATTCAGTACACTCTGGACCAATCAGAACTCCCACATGACATCAGGTGGGAGTTTGCAGCCATGACCAAGAAATAGCATTGAGACTACGGTGATGTCATAGCAAACATCCATACCAACAAGGCTCACATTGAGTTGTGACCATGAGCTTGCAGTTCTGCCATGTGTGTGTGCACATGCGTGCTTGTGTGTGTGTGCGTGTGTGTGCGTGTGTGTGTGTGATCAATGTTGCGTGATGACAGGAGCGCCCCTCACTTCACACAGGTGTGATTCTTTTTTGTCTTCACCATAAGGTGGTGACTATGTTTCGCCCCCTGTCCGTCCGTGCACACGTCCGTCTGTTCAAACGTCCGTCTGTTCACACGCCTGTTACGCCACCCGCAGGGTGACGTAACAGTCACCGCCAGTGACTGTGTCTTCACCCTGACCCAAGACGGTGGAGACCCTAGTCTTATGTAGAAGTGGGTACTTGTACGTTTCTAAATGCTCTGATGAACTGAAAAGGTGGGCCTTGTTGCAATGCTTTATCAGTGTGTCATGACAGTGACATGACAGTAATAGGCGTTGTATTGAGTTGTGTTTTTCATGTAAAAGGTAGGCCGACCCATTCTGCAAACTGTTGTTCGATTGATTGATCGATAAATCAAACGGTCAATCAGTTAAGCCTTTGAAAGTCGACAGCAGTATTTCCAGAGGTCTCTTCAGTACTTTCATACAAGGGTCCATTTGGTTACCAACTCTTATCATTTAGCTGGGGGACCTTCAGGACCACTGGCTGAAAACCACTTTCTTAGAGCCAATAGGAACACATTAAGCTTAGTAAACACACACTGTGCGCAACACCCTAAATGGTCCCCCGTGCTACAATATGTTTATACTGAACACATAATGTTGCGTTGTCTGGCTCATATAAATATGAATGCAGATTTATGTGTGAATCCATATACATTCTTTATATAAGGCAGAAGTCCTTTGCAAATCAACAAGTGTGTTCATAACAACAGGCCGATGTCCTTTCTGTTGTTTTCTAGGCAGGAGATGCATATGCCACCAGGATTTCCATGTTAGTTTATTAGAGGTGACTTTGAGACTTTTGGGTTGTTTTTGTTCTTTATAAAGATTGCTATGGTTACTGTATCTGTTGGGGTTTTCTGGGATTGTTTCTTAGGTTGCCTTCACACCAGAACGATTTATGGAGAGCTGTACATATGTGGTGGCTATACCGGTAACCAGTACTTAAATGATGTGTGGAAATTCAATCCAGAAACCTTCTCCTGGAAGAAGGCTGAGCCCAAGGGTAAAGGACCAGGTCCATCGAGTTATATGTGCTGTTGCATTGTGGGAAGACATATCACCATATTTGGAGGGTGGAAAAATGGCACTATCTCTGATGAGATGTTCATATTAGAGGAACTCCTTTACCTGTTTCATCAAGTCACACTGCCACAACCATTGGGACAAAAATGTTTGTATTTGGGGGTTGTGAGTACTACCCAGGGAAAGACGGGGTACACAACAACATTAGAGTGTTTGACACAGAGACAAACAGCTGGATGAACACACCTTCTGCACAGCTTCTTCCAGGAGGACGATATGGGCATTCAGCATTTACCTACAATGGAGAGCTGTATATATTTGGTGGCTATAACGGTAACCAGGACTTAAATGATGTGTGGAAATTCAATCCAAAGACGTTCTCCTGGAAGAAGGTTGAGCCCAAGGGTAAAGGACCAGGTGCATTGTGCTGTATGTGCTGTTGCATTGTGGGAGGACAAATCATACTTTCTGGAGGATTGAAAGGAGATGACACTACCTCTAATGAGCTGTTCATATTAGACATGAGTCCTAGTCTTAAGACGTTATGTAAACTAGCAGTTATTCAATACGCTCGGGACCAATCAGAACTCCCACATGACATCAGGTGGGAGTTTGCAGCCATGACCAAGAAATAGCATTGAGACTACGGTGATGTCATAGCAAACATCCATACCAACAAGGCTCTCATCGAGTTGTGGCTGTGTGTATTTGTGTGTCATCAATGTTGCGTGATGATAGGAGTGCACCTCACTTCACACAGTTTGTGATTCATTTTTTTATGTATTTGTACGTTTCTAGCCTGGCCTAACACATAGCCGTTTTGCCGTGTGTGTGTGTGTGTGTGTGTGTGTGTGTGTGTGTGTGTGTGTGTGTGTGTGTGTGTGTGTGTGTGTGTGTGTGTGTGTGTGTGTGTGTGTGTGTGTGTGTGAGTGATCAATGCGTCATGTAAGTTATCTTGAACCCAGTTACAGACAGACACAGTAGGCAGAGTTGCAGTTTAGAATATTTAATATAAGAATACTTCAGGGGTTCAGGCAAGAGCAGAGCAGAGCATACGGTTTGGTTCGGAGGCAGATGAGGCAGGCGTCCAGGTCCAGGTCATTGGAGTGACTGTGACTGAAGATCTAGCAGAGCATGAAAGGCTGGACCAGGCTTTTATACTAGGGCTGATTGGTTGCTCCGCCTCGCCTCCGCCTCCCGCACCTCTGTCACCACTCCTGCAATAAAGGGAAAGATTAGAAAGAAAGGGAGGGAGTCCGGGTAGAAGTGGCAGACGTGACACAATGTTGCGTGATGATAGGAGCGCCCCTCACTTCACACGTCCTTCTGCACACGCATTAGTCTGTCCACACGCCTGTTAACGCCTGTAAAAGTTGCCTTCAGGGGTGAAACATAGTCACCGCCAGTGACTGTTACGTCACCCGCAGGGTGACGTAACAGTCACTGGCGGTGACTATGTCTTCACCCTGACCCAAGACGGTGGAGACCCTAGTCTTATGTAGAAGTGTGTATTTGTACGTCTCTAAATGCTCTGATGAACTGAAAAGGTGGGCCTTGTTGCAGTGCTTTATCAGTGTGTCATGACAGTGACATGACAGTAATAGGCGTTGTATTGAGTTGTGTTTTTCATGTAAAAGGTAGGCCGACCCATTCTGCAAACTGTTGTTCGATTGATTGATTGATAAATCAAACGGTCAATCAATTAAACCTTTGAAAGTCGACAGCAGTATTTCCAGAGGTCTCAGCACTTTCATACAAGGGTCCATTTGGTTACCAACTCTTATCATTTAGCTGGGGGACCTTCAGGACCACTGGTTTAAAACCACTGTCTTAGAGCCAATAGGAACACATTAAGCTTAGTAAACACACACTGTGCGCAACACCCTAAATGGTCCCCCATGCTACAATACGTCTATACTGAAGACATATTGTTGGCTTGTCTGTCTCGTCATATACTCTATACTGTATGCGTGCAGATCATGTGCTAATCCATATACTTTACTTTAAATAAGGGAGAAGTCCTTTGCAAACCAACAGGTGTGTGGGTTGTTCATACTGACACACCAACGTACTTTCTGTTGGTTTCTATGCAGGGAGTGCATAGAAAACAACAGAAAGCCGTCAGGATTTCCATGTCCGCTTATTAGAGGTGACTTTGAGACTTTTTGGTTTGTTTTTGTTCCTCGCAAAGATTGATATGGTAACTGTATCTGTTGGGGTTTCCTGGGATTGTTTCTTATTTTGCCTTCACACCAGAACCATTCACTGCCATTAGAACAAATCCTGCAGCGTGTTGTCGGATTGCATCAAGAGTTCGCACTTGTAGTGCAGTCCCAGACTGGAAATCTTGATTGTGACGGACAGACGGACGAAGTGTGGTTTTGAAGAGCACTGTTTTTAATTTGCTATCACGGTTCCAACACGACAGAAACCAAGGATCATATATTTCAAGTTAGAGAGGTCACAATAAAAATCCTAGTCATTTTTACTCTCTACACTCTACAGGGAGGAAAAACAGCCTCTGGAGGCTTGATAGTGCTTTTTTAGAGGGGAATACAGTAAGAATGTGTGGTGCCATGTCATTATTCCGACCTCCCATTGTTGCGACCTCCCTTTGTTCCGAATCTACGAGGCGCAAAACCCTACCCTTCTCCGACCGTAATCCTAAGCCTAAACCCCCGACCCTCAACCTAACCTCACAGACCTCACTGTCTGTAAGGGGGGTTTAGGCTCTTAGGGTTACGGTTGGAGAAGGGTATGGTTTTGCTACAAACATGCCTAAACCCTTCTTTAACCTTCATCCTCACCATAACCGCAAGCACGTTGCAGCTGATAGTGGATTTTCAGCGCATGTTCGGACTAATGGGAGTTCTGATCTGCGGGACTGTGGTACTTAAATTAGTCCCCGAATTTGTCCATTGCATGTTATGAGTGGCAAGGTTGTTCTGCAGCCAGCCAGCATTCATTCCAATGTAAATATCATGGACCTTAGACATTAAAAGCTGGTTCATTTTTGGAACCAGACCTTTAAACACTCTTGCAAATCCGCCAACAAGGCCTGCCGTATGCATTAGGAAAATGTGTGTGACATTTTTTTTAAACAATGCTTTAAAACTATTGATAGAGAGGTTTGTCAATCATGATATGCTTAGCTGTGATCGGATCATAGCGGTTTGGGCAGGGGCTTTCTGAAAGGTCTATTATGACATAGAGGCCTGCGATATTGAGGATTTACAGCAAATTAAGGATTGCTTGAAAATACCAAGTAGGCTATGGTAACATTTTTGCATGAGCAAAGCAAGCGATCCAAAATCAAACTAGATCAGTGCATTTCGTGGCACAGGTCTCCACCAGGCCAGATCAGGTTGTGGCCTCCTGGTGGCACTATAATAGGCCAATGTGAAAAGGGTGCTATTTATCGTTATGCCTGATTAATGGGAACTGAAGAAGGTACTTTGAACCAACAAAGGGTACTAGCACGAGCGGGTCCTTAAGATGGGGAAGGGGGTGACGTAGCAGTTGACGTAACGTCAACCCTGACCAACCTGGTCCGTGCACGGACGGACGGACACACGGGGTAAAACATACTCTCCACCAGTATGGTGGAGAGTATGTTTTAGAGACAACCAGGCTAGATCAGGTTGTGGCCTCCTGGTGGCCTACTTGTACATGAGCGGAGCAAGCTAATATGATGACATCACCTAAACTGGCCAATCGGGTGCGGCCTGGACCGTGCACAGACGGATGAACAGACAGGGGGTAAAGCATACTCTCCACCATACAGGTGGAGACAACTACCTATCCGAAATGGAGTCGTGAGAAACCATTTTTCTATCCTTATTGGTCCAATAGAGATGAACAAAGAGCAATTTACTTTTACAAAGTAAACTGCAAAACCTGGTTATGGCCTGGTCCCTAACCAAACCCACCACCAGAAGCCTTAGTTCAAATGCAACTACACACTAAAAACTGGATAGTTAGAAATAATCCGATCTGAGTTATTTTGTAACCCAAATGCTATGTTGAAAGGGGCCATCGCAACCTCTCGGTTACTTACAACACAGTTACCAATAGAAACGCAGAAATTGAGTTAAATAAACAATCCAATTCTCTGCTTATAATGACCCAGGGTTGTAGTCAACCCGTAATTCCTTAACACAATTCCCACTCTTAACGTAGATCTACGCTAATCAAACATAGTTCAGACCGCTGCTATTGCCGCAGATTTATGGCAATCTTTGAATATTAGCGCAATTAATGAATAAAAAAGTAAAAGGCAAAAATCAGAACTCACTAATGTATATCCCCGAGTATTAATCTTAGCTCTTATTTGTCTCGACTGCTTCTCATACCAGGCTTTTTATTTTTATCTTGTGTTTGTTTTTTTGGGAATGAAGCAGCTAAGGAAGTCAGTTAACATTTTAGTTCTGCGTCCTGTTTTTCCTCACGGAATTATCCCGTCAGGAAATATCACAATATTTGCTGAGGGATGTGCGATATATATTGTGGGAGGAAGTATACAATATTATCACGATAACGATATTTCAGCACACCCCTAATCACTAGCCTCTTCCTTCTAGCTGATGGGCCCAAAAAAAGACGGACCGTCCTCTTCCTCTGCTCTGACAATTCAATCTATGTTTGGCCTCCACATCTACTGTATATAAGAGAGGATTATCATATAACAGGAGGTTTCTTCAACTATACATGTATCTTCTGCTGACATCTGGCTATGAATAGAATCATAGGAGTTGAGACATAGAAAGGAATATTCCTTCCACACTCTGTCCTAGACCTAGTTATGGGGAAGTTGTTGAGTCATTTCCTGTAGACGGATGCTATGCTGAAAGCTAGCCGTTTCATCATGAATAGTGCCAAAGACCAAGTGCAAATTTGCTTCATTAAGGCCTACCATGGCAACAGTTTGTGGTGGGTGGGACACACCACAAAATACAAGATGCACCGTGTCGTAAATTAATGTAGATGAGAGGGAAGAGAGACGTACAGCAAGATAGGTAGAAAGCAGGCATTTGGGAGGGCAGGCAGAGAGACTGACGAGGAAATGTTTTCCTGGACTATTTCCAAAGCAGGAGGACCTAAGCGATTTCGTCAAGCTTCTGTAGCAGTGGGGAACAAACTCTATTCCTTTGGAGGCAGGGATGAGAAATGGACAGACAACGACATGATGAAGCAGATGGATGTGCATGTCTTCACCACTGTGTCTTTAAGCTGGAAGAAGTTGCCTCCAGAGGAACCTGGAAGAGGAGGACGCCACCTACAGGTTCCTTCCATGTGCTATGGTCACACAGCTGTGTTGATAGAGGGTACAGTGTACATCTGGGGAGGCTATCCGTATTGCAGTGTCCTCTATGCATATGATGTAGACAACCACAGATGGTTCAAACCCAGGGTTTCTGGGACAGTTCCAGGGGAGAGGAGCAACCACTCAGCCTGTGTGTTGAAGAAGGACATGTTCATCCATGGAGGATTAAACAAGCAGTCTCAACGCACTAATGACATGTACAAGTTGGACACCAGCACAATGATCTGGACTTTAATCAACACCACACCCACTCCTTTGCCTGTTTCAAGACACACCGCCACCATCATCGGGAAAAAAATGTTTGTATTTGGGGGTTGTGAGTACAACCCAGGGAAAGACGGGGTACACAACAACATTAGAGTGTTTGACACAGAGACAAACAGCTGGATTAACACACCTTCTGCACAGCTTCTTCCAGGAGGACGATTCGGGCATTCAGCATTTACCTACAATGGAGAGCTGTATATATTTGGTGGCTCTAATGGTAACCAGGATTTAAACGATGTGTGGAAATTCAATCCAAAGACCTTCTCCTGGAAGAAGGTTGAGCCCAAGGGTAAAGGACCAGGTGCATTGTGCTATATGTTTTGTTGCATTGTAGGAAGACAGATCATCATTTTTGGAGGATTGAATGGATATAACACTACCTCTAATGAGCTGTTCATATTAGACATGAGTCCTAGTCTTAAGACATTATGTAAACTAGTAGTTATTCAGCACGCTGTGGACCAATCAGAACTCCCACACGACATCAGGTGGGAATTGGCAACCATGACCCAAAAATAGCATTGAGACTTCCACACTGGTGATGTCATAGCAAACATCCATATTGACAAGGCAAAAAAGATAGATCTAAAGAGACATACAGCAGCGCTCAGCTACAAAGGTAATCATTATTTGAAACAATAGCATTGTGACCTCTGATATCACCAAGGATCACATCGAGTTGCAGCTGTGAGCTCTTAGCTCTGCCATTTTGTGTGTGTGTGTGTGTGTGTGTGTGTGTGTGTGTGTGTGTGTGTGTGTGTGTGTGTGTGTGTGTGTGTGTGTGTGTGTGTGTGTGTGTGTGTGTGTGCGTGCGCGCGTGTGCGTGCGTGTGTTTGTGTGCATCGACGTTGCATGATGATGCGAGCGCCTCTCACTTCACACGGGTGTGATTAAAGTGTTTATTTGTACGTCTCCAAACGCTGTTGTAATGCTTTATCAGTTTTGTCTTTGACAGTGACAGCCTTCGTATTGAGTTGTGTTTTCATGTGAAATGTAGGCATACCTTTAGGCATGTAGGCATTCTGCAAACTGTCAATCAATCAGTCAACCAATCAATAAATTCCTGAAAGGTCTATGACATGTAGGCCTGTGATTTTCAGGATTTACCGCAAAGAAGTGTTCCAAAAACACTTATTTTTTTAATATTTTCTCACAGAAAACTGTTAATAATTGTTTCTGAATCCCCTACAGGAGATAATACTCATGACATTAGTTATGAAGGTTTTAATTACATTACTATTATGTCGTCACCTAAACCGGCCAATCAGAATACTCGGAGTGACAACTGACGACCACAAACAGATCAGTTAACTCCACAGACTACGCACCACTGTGCACCGAGTAATGAGTAATAATAAAGTGACAATATAACGAAGGAAAATGAATGCAAACTGGGGGTTAAAACACTTGCAGTAATGTACGCTATTATGATTCTTTAGGAGTTTTGGGGTTATTTTACTGTCCCAAATCAATAAGCCCATTTATAAAGGACCATTCCACCACTTTTGAATGTATCTTCATATTTTAGGTCTTCACTAATGTACATGATGAACTATCACTTTTTTCTCTACTTGGTCTGTGTCTCACAGGAGGGCTGTGGGCAGTCCGGTTGTGTGTTTCCTGGAAACACATACTGTACCAGGGTTTTCATGTTCTCTTATTTAGGACTTTGAGACTATTTTGTTCTTTGTAAAGAAAATGTTAGTTATGTGATGTGGTTTTCTGGGCTTGGTTCTTAGTGTAGTTACCTATTTGGATTTTGTTGTTATTTTATTTACTTTATCCAAATATCTACTTTTATTGGTAGATGTATTATATGTAGAGAGGGCTTATTTCTTAACACAATATTTGAATAATAGCGCAATTGCCCTCCTGATACGGTTCTAATGCTAATGGCCGTTAGCATCGCTAGCCTCCTCTTGCTAGCTGAGGGGCCCAAATAAGAGACGAACCGGCTTCTTCTTCTGCTCCAACAATCTACATTTGGCCTCCACATCTATGTAGGAGAGGATTATCATATAACAGGAGATGACGTCTGTCAAGTACGAATAGAATCATAGGAGTTGAGGCATAGAAAGGAATATTCCATCCATGCTCTCTGTCCTAGGCCTAGTTATAGGAAATTTGTTGAGCCATTTCAGTTCATTTCATTTGGATGGATGCTATGCTGAAAGCTAGACGTTTCGTCAGAAATAGCTCCCAGATTTTCCTCATTAAGGCCTACCATGGCAACAGTTTGTGGTGGGTGGGATTTCACACCACAAACTACAATATGCACCGTGTCGAAAATGACTGTAGACGTTGAAAGGGAAGAGAGACGCAGAACCAGACAGACTGACAGGGAAATCCTGGACTGTTTCCAAAGCAGGAGGACCTAAGCGATTTTGTCAAGCTTCTGTAGCAGTGGGGAACAAACTCTATTCCTTTGGAGGCAGGGATGATGAATGGACAGACCACTTCACCACTGTTTCTTTAAGCTGGAAGAAGTTGCCTCCAGAGGAACCTGGAAGAGGAGAACGCCATCTACAGGTTCCTTCCATGTGCTTTGGACACACAGCTGTGTCGATAGAGGGTACAGTGTACACCTGGGGAGGCTATCCGTATTGCAGTGTCCTCTATGCATATGATGTAGAGGACCACAGATGGTTCAAACCCAGGGTTTCTGGGACAGTTCCGGGGGAGAGGTGCTTCCACTCAGCCTGTGTGTTGAAGAAGGACATGTTCATCCATGGAGGATACAACAAGCAATCTCAACGCACTAATGACATGTACAAGTTGGACACCAGCACAATGATCTGGACTTTAATCAACACCAGAGGAACTCCTTTGCTTGTTTCATCAAGTCACACCGCCACCATCATCGGGACAAAAATGTTTCTATATGGGGGTAGGGATGACTACCCAGGGAAAGACGGGGTACACAACAACACCAGAGTGTTTGACACAGAGACAAACAGTTGGATGAACACACCTTCTGCACAGCTTCTTCCAGGAGGACGATTCGGGCATTCAGCATTTACCTACAATGGAGAGCTGTATATATTTGGTGGCTGTAACATTAACCAGGACTTAAATGATATGTGGAAATTCAATCCAAAGACCTCCTGGAAGAAGGTTGAGCCCAAGGGTAAAGGACCAGGTGCATTGTGCTATATGTGCTGTTGCATTGTGGGAGGACAAATCATACTTTTTGGAGGATCGAAAGGAGATGACACTACCTCTAATGAGCTGTTCATATTAGACATAAGTCCTAGTCTTACGACGTTATGTAAACTAGCAGTTATTCAGTACACTCTGGACCAATCAGAACTCCCACATGACATCAGGTGGGAGTTGGCAGCCATGACCAAGAAATAGCATTGTGACCACGGTGATGTCATAGCAAACATCCATACCAACAAGGCTCACATCGAGTTGTGACCATGACCTTGCAGTTCTGCCATGTGTGTGTGCACGTGCGTGCTTGTGTGTGTGTGTGTGTGTGTGTGTGTGTGTGTGTGTGCGTGTGATCAATGTTGCGTGATGACAGGAGCGCCCCTCACAATGATTCTTTTTTGTCTCCACCGTAAGGTGGTGACTATGTTTCGCCCCCTGTCCGTCCGTGCACACGTCCGTCTGTTCACACGTCCGTCTGTTCACACGTCCGTCTGTTCACACGTCCGTCTGTTCACACGCCTGTTACGCCACCCGCATGGTGACGTAACAGCATGGTGGTGATCCGTCTATCCGTTCACACGCCTGTCTGCGCACACGTTTGTCTGTCCAGACGCCTGTTACTGTAACAGTTGCCTGCAGGGGTGAAACATAGTCACCGCCAGTGACTGTTACTTCACCCTACGGGTGACCCAAGACTGTGGAGACCCTAGTCTTATGTAGAAGTGGGTACTTGTACGTTTCTAAATGCTCTGATGAACTGAAAAGGTGGGCCTTGTTGCAATGCTTTATCAGTGTGTCATGACAGTGACATGACAGTAATTGGCGTTGTATTGAGTTGTGTTTTTCATGTAAAAGGTAGGCCTACCCATTCTGCAAACTGTTCGATTGATTGATCGATAAATCAAACAGTCAATCAGTTAAGCCTTTGAAATTCGACAGCAGTATTTCCAGAGGTCTCCTCTTCATATAAGGGTCCATTTGGTTACCAACTCTTATCATTTAGCTGTGGGACCTTCAGGACCATTGGATGAAAACCACTGTCTTAGAGCCAATAGGAACACATTAAGCTTAGTAAACACACACTGTGCACAACACCCTAAATGGTCCCCCATGCTACAATATGTTTATACTGAACACATAATGTTGCATTGTCTGGCTCATATAAATATGAATGCAGATTTATGTGTGAATCCATATACATTCTTTATATAAGACAGAAGTCCTTTGCAAATCAACAAGTGTGTTCATAACAACAGGCCAATGTCCTTTCTGTTGTTTTCTAGGCAGGAGATGCATATGCCACCAGGATTTCCATGTTAGTTTATTAGAGGTGACTTTGAGACTTTTGGGTTGTTTTTGTTCTTCATAAAGATTGCCATGGTTACTGTATCTGTTGGGATTTTCTGGGATTGTTTCTTAGGTTGCCTTCACACCAGAACGATTTACTGCGATTATAACAAATTC
>CM076982.1:44660286-44720286 GCA_039105355.1 Benthosema pterotum | reverse complement strand
ACACTACCTCTAATGAGCTGTTCATATTAGAAATGATTCCTAGTCTTAAGACGTTATGTAAACTAGTAGTTATTCAGTACGCTCTGGACCAATCAGAACTCCCACACGACATCAGGTGGGAATTGGCAGCCATGACCCAAAAATAGCATTGTGACTTCCACACTGGTGATGTCATAGCAAACATCGATATTGATGAGGCAAAAAAGATGGATCTAAAGGGGCACAAAACGACGCTATATAGCATTGTGCATTGTGACTTCCGATAGCATTGTGACTTCCGATATCGCCAAGGATCACATCGAGTTGCGTTCGTGAGCTCTTAGCTCTGCCATTTGTGTGTGTGTGTGTGTGTGTGCGTGCGCGCGTTTGTGTGTATCGAGGTTGCATGATGATGCGAGCGCCTCTCACTTCACACGGGTGTGATTCAGTTTCTATGTAAGTGTAAGTGTGTATTTGTACGTCTCCAAACCCTGTTGTAATGCTTTATCAGTGTGTCCTTGACAGTGACAGGCTTCGTATTGAGTTGTGTTTTCATGTGAAATGTAGGCATACCTTTATTGTAGACATTCTGCAAACTGTCAATCAATCAGT
Organism: Benthosema pterotum; assembly: GCA_039105355.1. Taxonomy (NCBI): domain Eukaryota; kingdom Metazoa; phylum Chordata; class Actinopteri; order Myctophiformes; family Myctophidae; genus Benthosema; species Benthosema pterotum. The sequence continues at coordinate 44,719,695 of CM076982.1, read as the reverse complement.
CAACCAATCAATAAATTCCTGAAAGGTCTATGACATACAGGCCTGCAATGTTCAGGATTTACCAGTTTTCCAAAAACACTCATTTTTAATATTCTCACAGAAAACTGTTAATAATTGTTTCTGAATCCCCTACAGGAGATAATACTCATGACATTCGTTATGAAGGTTTTAATTACATTACTATTATGTCGTCACCTAAACCGGCCAATCAGAATACTCAGAGTCTTGGGGTTGTTTTACTGTCCCAAATCAATAAGCCCATTGATAAAGGACCATTCCACCACTTTTGAATGTATCTTCATATTTTAGGTCTTCACTAATGTAGATGATAAACTATCACTATTTTGTTGTACTTGGTCTGTGTCTCACAGGAGGGCTGTGGGCAGCCCAGTTGTGTGTTTCCTGGAAACACATACTGTACCAGGGTTTTCATGTTCTCTTATTTAGGACTTTGAGACTATTTTGTTCTTTGTAAAGAAAATGCTAGTTATGTGCTGTGGTTTTCTGGGCTTGGTTCTTAGTGTAGTTACCTATTTGGATTTTGTTGTTATTTTATTTACTTTATCCAAATGGACTTCACACAGGTGTGATTCTTTTTTGTCCCCACCGTAAGGTGGTGACTATGTTTCGCCCCCTGTACACGTCCGTCTGTGCACGCGTTTGTGTGTCCACAGGCCTGTTAACGCCTGTAAAAGTTGTCTTCAGGGGTGAAACATAGTCAAACATAGGTGACTATGTCTTCACCCTGACCCAAGACGGTGGAGACCCTAGTCTTATGTAGAAGTGTGTATTTGTACATCTCTAAATGCTCTGATGAACTGAAAAGGTGGGCCTTGTTGCAATGCTTTACCAGTGCGTCATGACAGTGACATGACAGTAATAGGCGTTGTATTGAGTTGTGTTTTTCATGTAAAAGGTAGGCCTACCCATTCTGCAAACTGTTGTTCGATTGATTGATTGATAAATCAAACGGTCAATCAGTTAAGCCTTTGAAAGTCGACAGCAGTATTTCCAGAGGTCTCCTCAGCACTTTCATACAAGGGTCCATTTGGTTACCAACTCTTATCATTTAGCTGTGGGACCTTCAGGACCACTGGCTGAAAACCACTGTCTTAGAGCCAATAGGAACACATTAGGCTTAGTAAACACACACTGTGCGCAACACCCTAAATGGTCCCCCGTGCTACAATATGTTTATACTGAACACATAATGTTGTCTGGCTCATATAAATATGCATGCAGATTTATGTGTGAATCCATATACATTCTTTATATAAGGCAGAAGTCCTTCAAATCAACAACTGAGTTCATAACAACATGCCGATGTCCTTTCTGTTGTTTTCTAGGCAGGAAATGCATATGCCACCAGGATTTCCATGTTTGCTTATTAGAGGTGACTTTGAGACTTTTGGTTTGTATTTGTTCTTCATGAAGATTGCTATGGTTACTGTATCTGTTGGGGTTTTCTGGGATTGTCGCCTTCACACCAGAACCATTTACTGTGATTAGAACGAATCCTGCTGCATATTGTCAGAACGTGCGCCTCGTATGGCAGTGTGTGGAGTCTCATTCGGACCCTAATTCTACTCCTCCCAAAGACGGTGTGTTTTTTTTTTTTTTTTGCTTCAAAACGCAGAGGAGTGCAGATTACTGCACGTGTGAAAGCAATCGCCTTAACACTAGAAAGACAAAGGGGTCGTGAGGACCCCTTTTTGAGATTTTGAAGTGGATTTTCTCTGCCTCTGATGGTCTGAAAAAAATTCCCTTCAACGACTTTTCCAACATATGGACATGAAGAGATTCTAATGAAGAGATCATAGAACCACTTGGTGCGATATGCCCTGATCCTCATATACAGTAGTTTACTCAATGCATTGTATATCTGAGAATGTTGGTGATTTTGTTCCATATTGCACCTTTGCACCATGTTGCAGGTTGCATCAAGAGTTTGCACTTGTAGTGCAGTCCCAGACCAGGAATCCTGATTTTGACGGACAGACAGAAGGACGATGTGTGGTTTTGAAGACCACTTTTTTAGAATTGCTATTACAGTTAAACACAACAGAAACAAACGATTGTATATGTCAAGGTCCAGAGGTCACAATAATAATCCTAATCATTTTTACTCCATAGAGGAGAAAAAACAGCCTCTGGAGGCTTGATGGTGCTTTTTTTAGACGTGAATACAGTGAGAAGTTGTACATTGTATGTTATGAGTGGCAAGGTTCTTCTGCAGCCAGCCTGCACGCACATACTGGTGTTTATCAGCGTGACATCGTCTGTTAAGGCTGTCTCTAGGTCACATACTGGTGTGTATTAGCGTGACATTGTCTGTTAAGGCTGTCTGTACGTTGGAGGACAATTCACCCAACGTCCACACTTTGTTGGATCAGGAAGACATCCGGATTCTCACCCAGATAAACCACTGGAGGATCCATGTAAATGATGGGCCCCTAGATGGGCTTTTTTACCACACAAAAGGGATCCTCTGCCCTCAGAGCTTTCGACTTTTCTTTATATACTGTCTGCTCACAGATACACATAACTATAGAACTTTTACTTTTACTTTTACAGCAATATAAGGATTATTTGAAAATGACAAGTAGGCCATGGCCACATTTTTGCATGAGCAAAGCAAGCGATCCAAAATCAAACTAGATCAGTGCCCTTCGTGGCACAGGTCTCCATCAGGCCAGATCAGGTTGTGGCCTCCTGGTGGCACTATAATAGGCCAATGTGAAAAGGGTGCTATTTATCGTTATGCCTGATTAATGGGAACTGAAGAAGGTACTTTGAACCAACGAAGGGTGCTAGCATGAGCAGGTCCTTAAGATGGGGAAGGGGGTGACGTATTAGTTAACGTAAGGTCAACCCTGACCGACCTGGTCCGTGCACGGACGGACGGACACAGGTTGTAAAATATACTCTCCACCATACTGGTGGAGACAACCAGGCCAGATCAGGTTGTGGCCTCCTGGTGGCCTACTTGTACATGAGCAGAGCGAGCTAATATGATGACATCACCTAAACCGGCCAATCGGGTGCGTCCTGGACCGTGCACGGACGGACAAACAGACAGACGTTTACTTTTACAAAGTAAATTGCAAAACCTGGTTGTGGCCTGGTCCCTAACCAAACCCACCACCAGAAGCCTTAGTTCAAACGCAACTACACACTAATAGTACAGCGGCTTAGAGAAACCATCGTTCATTTTGTGATACAGGTGTGAAAATTGGCATGGACATTCTTCTTGGCCATGTCTTTAACTTTTTAAACCTAGACATCCAAAAATCCAATATGGCGGCTCCCAAAATCCAAGATGTTTACCCAGAAATGTGGTTTTCCCTTTATAACTTCAAATGCATTGATTTTAAGCACCATAAATGTATTGAGAGTGAATACAAAGTCTGCTGTTGCGGATATTTTGGGTACCAAACACACGTCTGTATCTATTACGGTTCTTGAGATACAGCATATAGGTACTTTTACAGACTTGGGAGAGCAAGACATTTGTAATATTGATTCTTAATTAATGTAATGGTGATACAGGCATGGGAATTGGTACACACACTCTTCAAACCCCACTATTCACAACAGCACTCCGTGCCATGCAAAATTTCAAGATGGCCGCCCCCAAAATCCAAGATGTCTGTCCGAAAATGTGATTTTTCCTTTATAACTCAAAAAGCAACATTTTTAGTACCAATTTGGTACCAAGTACATGTCTGTATGTTATACAGTTATTGAGTTACAACATATGGGTAGTGATGAGGCAACATAATTGTAACATTTTGGCACGTTTCACTCTTTTACTCAAGGATCCTTTTATCATCAGATCTACCATTTTCAGGAAATGGACCCACATGGGTCTGCTATCGTAAACCACTTCAAGTTTTTCAATTGATGAAACAGGTCGGGAGTTATTAAACCGAACGTGAATGCTGTTCCAGTGTTAATTTTGCTGCGCATAGTTTGCGAATATAAGCCACACAGGTAATGTCTGTTTGAGCATCACACTGTGTCTGTGCTTCACAATAAGTGTATATGGGACGGGAACGTACCAAGTGTAGCCTGTGTCATGGTATAATATGATAATAAGTGTAGTAGTGTAATATGGCAATGTGTGCAATAGTGTAATAGGCGACTATGTGTAATAGGGTATTAGTGTAATACATGCAATAGTGTCATAGTGTAATAGTTTAATAGTCTACTATGTGTAATAGGCTAATAAGTGTAATAGTGTAATATATGTGAATAGGGCAATAGTGTAATATATGTAATAGTGTAATAGGGTAATAGCTAATAATAGTAATAGCTAATAGTGTTATCGCGTAATATGTGTAATAAATGTAATAGTGTTATATGGTGATAAGATATGAGTACACACAAGTGTAATAGTGTAATAAGTGTCATAGTGTAATAAGCTAATATGTGTAATAGTGTAATATATGTGCAATAGGGTAATAGTGTGTAATATATGTATTAGTGTCATAGTATAACAGGGTAATGTCTAATAGTGTAATATGTGTACTCATATCTTATTACCGTATAACACTATTACATTTATTATTATACTATAACACTATTAGACATATTACCCTATTACACAATTACATATATTACACTATTGCCCTATTCACATATATTACACTATTACACTTATTAGCCTATTTCAATATGCCACTAGTATGCATATTAGCCTATTACTCTAAATGCTATTGCACATATATTATACTATTACGCTATGCCACTATTACACTTATTAGCCTATTACACAATGCTACTATTATGCATATTACCCTATTACACTATTACACATATATTGTGCTATCACACTATAACACTATGCCACTATTACCCATGGCCTATTATACCATAACACTATTGCATATATCACACTATTACCCTATTGCACATATATCACACTATTACCCTTATTAGCCTATTACACTGTGATGCTTATTACACCATTAGACTTGTGTGTACTCGTATCTTCATCGCATCATATTACCGTATATCACTATTACGTTTATTACACATATTACACTATAACACTATTAGACACATTACCCTATTACACAATTACATTTATTACACTATTGCCCTATTCACATATATTACACTATTACCCTTATTAGCCTATTACAATATGTCACTAGTATGCATAATACCCTATTACACTATTACACATATACTGTGCTATCACACTATAACACTATGCCACTATTACACATATTAGACTATTAAGCTATTACACTATGACACTATTGCATGTATTACACTAATACCCTATTACATTATTACACATAGTCGCCTATTACACTATTGCACACATTGCCATATTACACTACTACACTTATTATCATATTACACCATGACACAGGCTACACTTGGTACGTTCCCGTCCCATATACACTTATTGTGAAGCACAGACACAGTGTGATGCTCAAACAGACATTACCTGTGTGGCTTATATTCGCAAACTATGCGCAGCAAAATTAACACTGGAACAGCATTCACGTTCGGTTTAATAACTCCCGACCTGTTTCATCAATTGAAAAACTTGAAGTGGTTTATGATAGCAGACCCATGTAGGTCCATTTCCTGAAAATGGTAGATCTGATGATAAAAGGATCCTTGAGTAAAAGAGTGAAACGTGCCAAAATGTTACAATTATGTTGCCTCATCACTATCCATATGTTGTAACTCAATAACTGTATAACGTACAGACATGTACTTGGTACCAAAATGTCCGTAATGGCCAACTTTATATTCACTACCAATACACTTATGGGGCCTAAAATCGTTGCATTTCGAGTTATACATTTTTGGACAGACATCTTGGATTTAGGGGGCCGCCATCTTGGAATTTTGCATGGCACGCAGTGCTTTTGTGAATAGTGGGGTTTGAAGAGCGTGTGTACCAATTTTCATGCCTGTATCACCATTACATTAGCTTAAGAATCAATATTACAAATGTCTTGCTCTCCCAAGTGTGTAAAAGTACCTATATACTGTATCTCAAGAAGCGTAATAGATACAGACATGTGCTTGGTACCAAAATATTCACAATACCAGACGTTATATTCACTCTCAATACATTTATAGTGCTTAAATCAAGGCATTTGAACTTATAAAGGAAAAAACACATTTCTGGGCGGACATCTTGGATTTTGGGGGCGCCATCTTGGATTTTTAAGTGTCTAGATTTCTTGAATCAAAAAGTGACCTCCAAGGATGATTTGTACCAAAGGTCACGCTTGTATCATCATTTGAACGATTCTGCCTAAATATGTCTTCTAGCTGCTATACTATAAAAACTGGATAGTTAGAAATAATCCGATCTGAGTTATTTTGTAACCCAAATGCCATGTTGAAAGGGACCAGCGCAACCTCTTGTTTACTTCAACACAGTTACCAATAGAAACGCAGAAGTTGAGGTAAGATAATAATCCAATTCTCTGCTTATAATGACCCAGGGTTGTAGTCAATTTAACTTCATTTTGCCCACCCAATCCAAAAGTTGCATTGCAATGACCCAGGCTGTAGTTTCTTAACACAATTCCCGCTCCTAACATAGATCTACACTAATCAAACATAGTTCAGACCACTGCTATTGCCGCAGATCTACGGCAATCTTTGAACAATAGCGCAATTGTCCTACTGATACCGTCCTAATGCAAATGGCCATTACATCACTAGTCTCTTCCTGCTAGCTGAGGGGCCCAAATAAAAGACGGACCGTCCTCTTCCTCTGCTCTGACAATTCAATCTATGTTTTGCCTCCACATCTACAGTATATAAGAGAGGATTATCATATAACAAGAGGTTTCTTCAACTATGCCTGTATCTTCTGCTGACATGTGGCTATAGATAGAATCATAGGAATTGAGACATAGAAAGGAATATTCCTTCCACACTCTGTCCTAGATCTATAGGGAAGTTGTTGAGGCATTTCATTTAGACGGATGCTATGCTAAAAGCTAGCCGTTTCGTAATGAATAGTGCCACAGACCAAGTGCAAATTTGCTTCATTAAGGCATACCATGGCAACAGTTTGTGGTGGGTGGGATTTCACACCAGAAAATACAAGATGCACTGTGTCGAAAATTAGTAGACGTCGAGTGGGAAGAGAGACACAGAACTAGATAGATAGGTAGAAAGCCAGGCAAGCAGGCATTTGGGTGGACAGACAGACTGACGGGGAAATGTTTTCTTGGACTGTTTTCAAAGCAGGAGGACCTAAGCGATTTCGGCATGCTTCTGTAGCAGTGGGGAACTATCTCTATTCCTTTGGAGGCAGTGATGATGAATGGACAGACAACGACATGATGAAGCAGATGGATGTGCATGTTTTCACCACTGTGTCTTTAAGGTGGAAGAAGTTGCCTCCAGAGGAACCTGGAAGAGGAGAACGCCACCTACAGGTCCCTTCCATGTGCAATGGACACACAGCTGTGTTGATAGAGGGTACAGTGTATATCTGGGGTGGCTATCCGTATTGCACTGTCCTCTATGCATATGATGTAGACGACCACAGATGGTTCAAACCCAGGGTTTCTGGTACAGTTCCTGGGGAGAGGCAGTATCTGTTGGGGTTTCCTGGGATTGTTTCTTAGGTCGACTTCACACCAGAACCATTTACTGCGATTATAACAAATCCTGCTGCGTATTGTCGGAACGTGCGCCTCGTTTGGCAGTGTGTGGAGTCTCATTCGGACCCTAATGTGCATCGATTCGCTTTCTACTCCTCCGAAACACGGTGGGTTTTGTTTCGATTCAAAACGCAGCAGAGTGCGGATCACTGCAGGTGTGAATGCAATCGCATTAGACACATGGAGTGAATATACCATTGTGGGATGAAAAAGTAGTTTTTTAGGCTCCCAAGAATGAAGGATAAGGCATTATTACATATGACGCAGCGACACAAAGATTCCCAGGCTAGTGGATATACAGTACATGGGCTAATGAAGTGATCATAGAAGCACTTATTGCAATATGTCCAGATCATCATAGCCTTATGCTATAGTAGGTTACACAATGCATTGTATATCCGAGAATGGAGCAGATTTTGTTCCATATTGCACCTTTGCAGTTTGCACCATGTTGCAGATTGCATCAAGAGTTTGCACTTGTAGTGCAGTCCCAGACCGGGAATCCTGATTGTGATGGACAGACAGACGGACGACGTGTGGTTTTGAAGACCACTTTTTTAGATTTGCTATTACAGTTAAACACGACAGAAAACAAGGATCGTATATGTCAAGGTCGAACGGTCACAATAAAAACCCTAATCATTTTTACTCCCCACTAGGAGAAAAAACAGACTCTGGAGGCTTGATGGTGCTTTTTCTTTACACGTGAATACAGTGAGAATTTGTCCATTGCATGTTATGAGCAGGAAAGGTTCTTCTGCAGCCAGCCTGCACGCACATAATGGTGTTTATCAGCGAGACATTGTCTGTTAAGGCTTTCTGTAGGTCACATACTGGTGTTTATCAGAGTGACATCATCTGTAGGCTGTCTGTAGATTGGAGGACAATTCACCCAACGTTCACACACTTTGTGGGATCAGGAAGACATCCGGATTCTCACCCAGATAAACCACTGGAGGATCCATGTAAATGATGGTCCTCTAGCTGGGCTTTTTACCACACTAAAGGGATCCTCTGCCCTCAGAGCTTTTAACTTTTCTTCATATACTGTCTGCTCACAGGTACACATAACAATAGAACTTACAGTAAGCCCCACCCTCTCCCCAGTGTCTCACCAACCATGGGTTGGACACTTTCCAGACGGGTTCATTCATTCCAATGTAAATATCATGGACGTTATACATTAACACACTTACTGCCGCCGTTACTGCTGGATTTCCAAGCTAGTGCCAGGGCGCAATCAAGTAAATTCGGTAAAAAAAAAACCTTATTTTGAAGCTCAGATCTCCTAAACAGGATGTGCTGTTTCTGTTATGTTGTGTCTGTTGTCTTGCCTAATCGGTGACCTGGCGATCTGCCCAAAAACATCCGGTTCACAAGTCAGGAAGAGCTGCGTAGCCCTGGCTGCTTAACTCATGCGAAAACGACATTGAGGGGGTAAACCGGAGGAGAGCCGTTTGAATGCATTGCATTGAATGAATGTGAATGGGACAAAAGAAATAAAATGTTGTCGCAATTCTGTCCCAAATGAAAGTCCGCAACGGGATCATCATCAGACGATGCGCTGGGACTAATAGTTGGATTAAAGAATGAAATCTACATTTCGTCGTTATCTGCACCTTCGTCGTCTTCGGCCACCGGGACGGAGCACGACGCGAACGATGACCGCGATATTGGATCGGAATGAGTTAAGAGCTGGTTCATTTTTGGAACCAGACCTTTAAACACAAATCCAACAACAAGGCCTGCCATATGCAGTAGAGAAGTGTGTGTGGCATTTATTTTTTTTAAAACAATGTTTTATCATGTAGGAAAACTATTGGTAGAGAGGTTTGTCTATCACATGTTATGCTTAGCTGTGATCGTATCATAGCAGTTTGGGAGGGGCTTACTGAAAGGTCTATTATGACATATAGGCCTGCGATATTGAGGATTTACAGCAAATTAAGGATTGTTTGAAAATGACAGGTAGGCTGGGGCCGCATTTTTGCATGAGCAGAGCGAGCGATCCAAAATCAAACTAGATCAGTGCCCTTCGTGGCACAGGTCTCCACCAGGCCAGATCAGGTTGTGGCCTCCTGGTGGCACTATAATAGGCCAATGTGAAAAGGGTGTTATTAATCGTTATGCCTAATTAATGGGAAATGAAGAAGGTACTTTGAACCAACGAAGAGTGCTAGCACGAGCGGGTCCTTAAGATGGGGAAGGGGGTGACGTAGCAGTTGACGTAACGCCAATCCTGAATGACCTGGTTGTGCACGGACGGACGGACACACGGACACAGGGGGTAAAACATACTCTCCACCATACTGGTGGAGACAACCAGGCCAGATCAGGTTGTGGCCTCCTGGTGGCCTACTTGTTCATGAGCGGAGCGAGCTAATATGATGACATCACCTAAACCGGCCAATCGGGTGCGGCCTGGACCGTGCACGGACGGACGGACGGACAGGAGACAACTACCTATCCGAAATGGAGTTGTGAGAAACCATTTTTCTAGCCTTATTGGACCAATAGAGATGAGCAAAGAGCAGTTTACTTTTTTACAAAGTGAACTGCAAAACCTGGTTGAGGCCTGGTCCCTAACCAAACCCACCACCAGAAGCCTTAGTTCAAACGCAACTACACACTAAAAACTGGATAGTTAGAAATAATCCGATCTGAGTTATTTTGTAACCCAAATGCCATGTTGAAAGGGACCAGCGCAACCTCTCAGGTACTTCAACACAGTTACCGATAGTAACCCAGAAGTTGAGTTAAATAAATAATCCAATTCTCTGCTTATAATGACCCAGGGTTGTAGTCAATTTAACTTCATTTTGCCCACCCAATCCAAAAGTTGCATTGCAATGACCCAGGCCGTAATTTCTTAACACAATTCCCGCTCTTAACATAGATCTACGCTAATCAAACATACTTCAGACCGCTGCTATTGCCGCAGATCTACGGAAATCTTTGAATAATAGCGCAATTGTCCTACTGATACCGTCCTAACTAGCCTCTTCCTACTAGCTGAGGGGACCAAATAAAGACGGACCGTCCTCTTCCTCTGCTCCGACAATTCGATCTATATTTGGCCTCCACATCTACTGTATATAAGAGAGGATTATCATATAACAGGAGGTTTCTTCAACTATGCCTGTATCTTCTGCTGACATCTGGCTATGAATGGTATCATAGGAATTTAGACAGAAAGGAATATTCCTTCCAAAATCTGTCCTAGACCTATGGGGAAGTTGTTGAGGCATTTCATTTAGAGGGATGCTATGCTGAAAGCTGGCCGTTTGTCATGAATAGTGCCACAGAAAAGTTCAAATTTGCTTCATTAAGGCCTACCATGGCAACAGTTTGTGGTGGGTGGGACACACCAGAAAATACAAGATGCACCGTGTCGTAAATTACTGTAGATGTCGAGAGGGAAGAGAGACGCAAAACTAGATTGGTAGAAAGCCAGGCAAGCAGGCATTTGGGCGGGCAGACAGACTGACGGGGAAATGTTTTCTTGGACTGTTTCCAAAGCAGGAGGACCTAAGCGATGTTGTCAAGCTTCTGTAGTAGTGGGGAACAAACTCTATTCATTTGGAGGCAGGGATGATGAATGGACAGACAACAACATGATGAAGCAAATGGATGTGCATGTCTTCACCACTGTGTCTTTAAGCTGGAAGAAGTTGCCTCCAGAGGAACCTGGAAGAGGAGAACGCCACCTACAAGTTCCTTCCATGTGCTATGGACACACAGCTGTGTTGATAGAGGGTACAGTGTATATCTGGGGAGGCTATCCGTATTGCAGTGTCCTCTATGCATATGATGTAGACGACCACAGATGGTTCAAACCCAGGGTTTCTGGGACACTTCCAGGGGAGAGGCAGTTCCACTCAGCCTGTGTGTTGAAGAAGGACATGTTCATCCATGGAGGATACAACAAGCAGACTCAACGCACTAATGACATGTACAAGTTGGACACCAGCACAATGATCTGGACTTTAATCAACACCACACCCACTCCTTTGCCTGTTTCAAGACACACCGCCACCATCATCGGGAAAAAAGTGTTTCTATTTGGGGGTTGGGAGTACTACTCAGGGAAAGACGGGGTACACAACAACATCAGAGTGTTTGACAAAGAGACAAACAGCTGGAAGAACACACCTTCTGCACAGCTTCTTCCAGGAGGACGATACTGGCATTCAGCCTTTTCCTACAATGGAGAGCTGTATATATTTGGTGGCTATAACGGTAACCAGTACTTAAATGATGTGTGGAAATTCAATCCAGAGACCTTCTCCTGGAAGAAGGTTGAGCCCAAGGGTAAAGGACCAGGTGCATTGCGCAGTATGTGCTGTTGCATTGTGGGAAGACAGATCATCATTTTTGGAGGATTGAATGGATATAACACTACCTCTAATGAGCTGTTCATATTAGACATGAGTCCTAGTCTTAAGACGTTATGTAAACTAGTAGTTATTCAATACGCTCTGGACCAAACAGAACTCCCACATGACATCAGGTGGGAATTGGCAGCCATGACCAAAAATAGCATAGTGACTTCCACACCGGTGATGTCATAGCAAACATCGATATAGACAAGGCAAAAAAGATGGATCTAAAGAGACGCACAATGGCGCTCAGCTACAAAGGTAATCATTATTTCATACAATAGCATTGTGACTTAGGATATCGCCAAGGATCACATCGAGTTGCGGTTGTGAGCTTTTAGCTCTGCCATTCGTGTGTGTGTGTGTGTGTTTGCGCGCGTGTTTGTGTGCATCGCTATTGCATGATGATGCGAGCGCCTCTCACTTCACACGGGTGTGATTAATTTTCTATGTAAGTGTAAGTGTGTATTTGTACGTCTCCAAACCCTGTCGTAATTCTTTATCAGTGTGTCCTTGACAGTGACAGCCTTCGTATTGAGTTGTGTTTTCATGTGAAATGTAGGCATACCTTTAGGCATGTAGGCATTCTGCAAACTGTCAATCAATCAGTCAACCAATCGATAAATTCTTGAAAGGTCTATGACATGTAGGCCTGCAATGTTCAGTATTTACCGCAAAGAAGTGTTCCAAAAACACTTATTTTTAATATTCTCATGGAAAACTGTTAATAATTGTTTCTGCAGAATCCCCTACAGGAGATAATACTCATGACATTAGTTATGAAGGTTTTAATTATGTTACCATGCTGAGTCACCTAAACCGGCCAATCAGAATACTCGGAGTGACAACTGACGACCACAAACCGATCAGTTAACTCCACAGACTACGCACCACTGTGCACCAACCGCTTAAATTGCACCTGCTCTGTAAGTAATAAGTAATAATAAAGTGACAATATAACGAAGGAAAATGAATGCAAACTGGGGGTTAAAACACTTGCAGTAATGTACGCTATTATGATTCTTTAGGAGTTTTGGGGTTATTTTACTGTCCCAAATCAATAAGCCCATTGACAAAGGACCATTCCACCACTTTTGAATGCATCTTCATATTTTAGGTCTTCACTAATGTACATGATAAACTATCACTATTTTGTTGTACTTGGTCTGTGTCTCACAGGAGGGCTGTGGGCAGTGCGGATGTGTTTTTCTTGGAAACACATACTGTACCAGGGTTTCCATGCTCTCCTATTTAGGTCTTTGAGCCTTTTTTGTTCTTTGTAGAGAATGTTAGTTATGTGCTGTGGTTTTCTGGGCTTGGTTCTTAGTGTAGTTACCTATTTGGATCTTGTTATTTTATTCACTTTATCCAAATAACGGTTTTTATTGGTAGATGTATTATATACCATACGGGCATAGCATCGCTAGCCTCCTCTTGCTAGCTGAGGGGCCCAAATAAGAGACGAACCGGCTTCTTCTTCTGCTCCAACAATTCAATCTACGTTTGGCCTCCACATCTATGTAGGAGAGGATTATCATATAACAGGAGGTTTCTTCAACTATGCCTGTATATTATGGTGACATCTGACAAGTACAAATAGAATCATAGGAGTTGAGGCATAGATAGGAATATTCCATCCACGCTTTCTGTCCTAGGCCTAGTTATAGGAAAGTTGTTGAGCCATTTCAGTTCATTTCATTTGGACGGATGCTATGCTGAAAGCTAGACGTTTCGTCAGAAATAGCTCCCCAGATTTTACTCATTAAGGCCTACCATGGCAACTTTGTGGTGGGTGGGATTTCACACCACAAACTACAATATGCACCGTGTCGAAAATGACTGTAGACGTTGAAAGGGAAGAGAGACGCAGAACCAGACAGACAGACTGACAGGGAAATGTTTTCCTGGACTGTTTCCAAAGCAGGAGGACCTAAGCGATTTTGTCAAGCTTCTGTAGCAGTGGGGAACAAACTCTATTCCTTTGGAGGCAGGGATGATGAATGGACAGACAACGACATGATGAAGCAAATGGATGTGCATGTCTTCACCACTGTGTCTTTAAGCTGGAAGAAGTTGCCTCCAGAGGAACCTGGAAGAGGAGAACGCCACCTACAGGTTCCTTCCATGTGCCTTGGACACACAGCTGTGTTGATAGAGGGTACAGTGTACATTTGGGGAGGCTATCCGTATTGCAGTGCCCTCTATGCATATGATGTAGACGACCACAGATGGTTCAAGCCCAGGGTTTCTGGTACAGTTCCAGGGGAGAGGAAGTACCACTCAGCCTGTGTGTTGAAGAAGGTCATGTTCATCCATGGAGGATACAACAAGCAGATTCAATGCACTAATGACATGTACAAGTTGGACACCAGCACAATGATCTGGACTTTAATCAACACCAGAGGAACTCCTTTGCCTGTTTCAATTCACACCGCCACCATCATCGGGACAAAAATGTTTGTATTTGGGGGTTGTGAGTACGACCCAGCGAAAGACGGGATACACAACAACATCAGAGTGTTTGACACAGAGACAAACAGCTGGATGAACTCACCTTCTGCACAGCTTCTTCCAGGAGGACGATACGGGCATTCAGCATTTACCTACAATGGAGAGCTGTATATATTTGGTGGCTCTAACATTAACCAGGACTTAAATGATGTGTGGAAATTCAATCCAGAGACCTTCTCCTGGAAGAAGGTTGAGCCCAAGGGTAAAGGACCAGGTTCATTGTGCTGTATGTGCTGTTGCATTGTGGGAGGACAAATCATACTTTTTGGAGGACGGAAAGGAGATTACACTACCTCTAATGAGCTGTTCATATTAGACATGAGTCCTAGTCTTAAGACGTTATGTAAACTAGTAGTTATTCAGCACGCTGTGGACCAATCAGAACTCCCACACGACATCAGGTGGGAATTGGCAGCCATGACCCAAAAATAGCATTGTGACTTCCACACTGGTGATGTCATAGCAAACATCCATATTGACGAGGCAAAAAAGATGGATCTAAAGGGGCACACAACGACGCTATATAGCATTGTGCATTGTGACTTCCGATAGCATTGTGACTTCCGATATCGCCAAGGATCACATCGAGTTGCGGTCGTGAGCTCTTAGCTCTGCTATTTGTGTGTGTGTGTGTGTGTGTGTGTGTGTGTGTGTGTGTGTGTGTGTGTGTGTGTGTGTGTGTGTGTGTGTGTGTGTGTGTGTGTGTGCGCGTGTGTGCGCGTGTGTGCGCGTGTGTGCGCGTGTTTTTGTGTATCGAGATTGCATGATGATGCGAGCGCCTCTCACTTCACACGGACTACGCACCACTGTGCACCGATCGCTTAAATTGCACCTGCTCTGTAAGTAATAAGTAATAATAAAGTGACAATATAATGAAGGAAAATTAATGCAAAGTTGGGGTTAAAGCACTTGCAGAAATGTACGCTATTATGATTCTTTAGGAGTTTGGGGGTTATTTTACTGCCCCAAATCAATAAGCCCGTTGATAAAGGACCATTCCACCACTTTTGAATGTATTTTCATATTTTAGTTCTTTAGTAATGTAGATGATATACTATCACTATTTTGTTGTACTTGGTCTGTGTCTCACAGGAGGTCTGTGGGCAGTCCGGATGTGTGTTTCTTGGAAACACATACTGTACCAGGGTTTTCATGTTCTCTTATTTAGGACTTTTAGACTTTTTTGTTCTTTGTAAAGAAAATGTTAGTTATGTGCTGTGGTTTTCTAGGCTTGGTTCTTAGTGTAGCTACCTGTAACACGCGTGATTTAGTGAATCACAGCAAAAACGCTTACATATAAAGACAAACTATGCAGTTGCTTTATGTATGTATTTCTGCCTGATCTTAATCTGAAACATACTATGTGTAGTGATCCTGTCTAAAACCTACCACTGGGTGGCGCAGAGAGGTGTAGAAATAACTAATAATCACTAAGATAATAGCTCCTGAGTGACATGTGGTTCCACCAATCAGCAGTCAGTTTAGGCCTGCCTGACATGTGGTTCCACCAATCAGCAGTCAGTTTAGGCCTGCCTGATATGTGGTGGTTCCACCAATCAGCAGTCAGTTTAGGCCTGCCTGACATGCTGTTCCAGCCACTCAGCAACCTGTTAGAACAGTGGTTACGCCTCTACCTGCAGTACTGCACTAATCAAGCTAGTGTGTCCACTCAGCTGCTGAGGTTAGGTAGAGAGAACAAACAGTCACAGCACATGATGAGAGAAGAGCAGAGAGAACAGAGAGAAGTGTGATTCTACTAAAACATTATTTGTGAATGAAACCCTGTGAAGCAAGGTAACTCACCACTTCTTATGAGTTCGCTAAAAGAGTAAAATAATACTTTTAGAGTAAAAGTATTTGTAATTTACTTTGGTAGACAAGTCCTGGACCGAAAGTAGGTCTATGCAGAAATGCATTGAACTCAGCAACGGTCCACCTAGATCTCTTTATTTTAGATCGTTTTGTAGTAATAATAAAAGATAAACATGCAGAGACTTTAGTTGTTTGTCTTATTTGCG
This sequence comes from Benthosema pterotum, assembly GCA_039105355.1. Taxonomy (NCBI): domain Eukaryota; kingdom Metazoa; phylum Chordata; class Actinopteri; order Myctophiformes; family Myctophidae; genus Benthosema; species Benthosema pterotum. The sequence continues at coordinate 44,703,132 of CM076982.1, read as the reverse complement.
CCGCCCTCGTTGTATAGAACGTATTTCCAACTCCAACTTGACTCTCTTCTCTCTCCGTCTGTTCTCTGTTGTTGCCAAGTATTTGGAGAGAAGTAAGCCAATAACGCCAAAAAGTCCAATAATATTGTATAGTTGAAAAATACTACTAGGCATCCAGGTTTTTATAGTTAACTAAAACTAACGAAAAAAAAGCAAAACGATAACTTTTTTCTTAAAGTAAAAACTAGTAGGAAAAAAAAACAATTAAAACTAAAGTAGAATGAAAAAGCCATAACTATAATAACCCTGCTAGGCACATGTACTGTATGTCTATAATTAATAGTATGCTGTGCAGGAATGCCAACAGTAGCCTACTACAGTTTAATTGTTATGGACATTGAGTACATTGGCCAATTTGCAGGTACTCCACGTTTTTTTTTTTTTTTTAGATAACCATTTTTAGATAACCATCCCCACAGTCCATTGTTTGTATGCATGAATGGAACAACAACAATAATTGTGATGCATTATCATTATAAATACTATGTATCTAGGGTGATTTTTTGCCATTATTATACAATCACACATAGTAGTCACCAGAAACAGATGAGGATAATATCCAATAAAATGTTGGTTAACATGGACGGAAAACAAGCCAACAAGCCAACATGGCAACCCTTTGTCTGTTTTCCTCTGAGAATAGTGACGTAGTTCCGGCTCTAAAAAAACGCCACGAAGAAGAATCCAATGTTTTGATATTTTATACATGGATTTACTAACAGAACGTCGCTACTAATAGGTTATGTGGAATGGCACCTGGCTGTTATGTGAGCTCAAAATCACGCGAAGTCCGCGTTCTGTTGATGACGGCGGGCATCGCATATTTACAGAACTAGAGGCACTTATCAGATTACAACCGTTAGCATTTTAAGCTAATTAAGCTAGCGGCCCGATCGCGGCCCGGAGGAATGAGGTAATAATGGTCAGAACTGTCATTACAGTTCACATTAATTCAATTATAACATGTTTACACGGCGTTTTAAGGTCTAACCCCTCTACTGACAACTTCATTTCCCCGAGATGACTCAACGTGGGTGGAGTTTAGTCACAATTGTTTTCATTTAAAGAAGAGGTTCATGTAATGTATATTGCATGGTTTAAAAACTTTATAGAGTTTGTTGTTTATAGAAAATAGATAAATACTCTGATACTGATTAGTCTTCTCTGACCTTGTCTGGTGACAGGTCAGGTTTTTGTGTTGGATTGGATTGTTTCCAGTGACCATTCCAATAGATGGCGAGCTTCCCACCAGGATCTAGAGACTGACCTACAGCGAGTGTTGCCCATACTCTGGTGACCCCAGGACAGAACCACTGCACTCTACGGTGTGGTAGGCCCAATCTGCAGACTCCCCCACTCTCGGCTGCAGTAATCCCAATCCCCCCTATCTCCCTAATCCACACACGCACACACATTCGTTGGATCTCGGAACACTCTCTGAACTTACCGTTTGGAAATCGGAACTCTTTAACACGTATACTGACACACACACACACACTGGATGGTCTATCCGTGGAACTCTGACCAATAACACGTATACTGATACCTACCTTATCCATTCCGCTATTGGGAGAACAGTGACTGAAGGGTCAATCGATTTCTAATTGAAAAGGGTGGATGTTTGTAAATTGTATTGTCCTGATTATATGATCTAACTGGAAAGAAACAAAACTTGAATTGAATTGAAAGGTTATACTATAACTATAGTTCAATTTAGAGGGTGCACCCAAATTAGAGAGACACGGTAAACTGTGAGAAGTGGCCAAGCAATTGCTACTAGGTTAGAGTTGGTACCAACATCATTTTATTTTCATATTATTGTATTGTATTGTAGTGTATGTATGTTTGTTTGTTTATTGTCAATTTCAATATACCAGCCGGCATTTATTCAAACTTCAACCTCCTTGTTTCTGAGTGTCATTTAAGTATTCCCCACGGCTCCAGCAGTCGAACCTACACCACAACTAGCCCAGACTTTGCTACAGTGCCCTATAGGTGCTACAAGCTATTCCCCGAAGTGTCATTCGCCCCGGGTTGGCACAAGTTGGCGCTACATACCTATTTGGATTTTGTTGTTATTCTCTTTACTTTATCCAAATATCTATTTTTATTGATAGATGTATTATATGTAGAGAGGACAGGGAGGGGTATGAGAAGGGGCACACAGTTGCTTATTTGGGCTGATTTCTTAACACAATCTTTGAATAATAGCACAATTGCCCTACTGATACGGTCCTAATGCTAATGGCCGTTAGCATCGCTAGCCTCCTCTTGCTAGCTGAGGGGCCCAAATAAGAGACGACCCAAAAATAGCATTTGACTTCCACACTGGTGATGTCATAGCAAACATCGTTATTGACGAGGCAAAAAAGATGGATCTAAAGGGGCACAAAACGACACTATATAGCATTGTGCATTGTGACTTCCGATAGCATTGTGACTTCCGATAGCATTGTGACTTCCGATATCGCCATTTGTGTGTGTGTGTGTGTGTGTGTGTGTGTGTGTGTGTGTGTGTGTGTGTGTGTGTGTGTGTGTGTGTGTGTGTGTGTGTGTGTGCGCGCGTGTTTGTGTGTATCGAGGTTGCATGATGATGGGAGCGCCTCTCACTTCACACGAGTGTGATTTTCTATGTAAGTGTAAGTGTGTATTTGTACGTCTCCAAACCCTGTTGTAATGCTTCATCAGTGTTTCCTTGACAGTGACAGCCTTCGTATTGAGTTGTGTTTTCATGTGAAATGTACGCATACCATTTGGCATGTAGGCATTCTGCAAACTGGCAATCAATCAGTCAACCGATCAATAAATCCTGAAAGGTCTATGACATGTAGGCCTGTGATTTTCAGGATTTACCGCAAAGAAGTGTTACAAAAACACTTATTTTTTTTTTAATATTCTCACAGAAAACTGTTAATAATTGTTTCTGAATCCCCTACAGCAGGGGTTTTCAACCTTTTTGACACCAGGGACCACCATTTATTCAGAATTTGAGCCACGGACCACCATTTGATTACATTTTCACCCCAAAGACCAAAAACCAAAGAATTATTTTGGTTTTGTCCACAATTCACGGCTGGATTTTGCAAACAAAACAGTGTAGACTTCTTAAGTAAGTGGTGCTAATTCAGATGATGAATATTTTAACTCTTGAGAGTGTAAAAATGAAACGGGTCCATTTGGTTTCATTTTTACACTCTCAAGAGTTACATCTGGTAAATAAGTTTTCCATCATTTAGCTTGGGGACCACCTGGAATCCTCTCAAGGACCACTGGTGGTCCCCGGACCACCTGTTGAAAACCCCTGCCCTACAGGATAATACTCATGACATTGGTTATGAAGGTTTTAATTACATTACTATTATGTCTTCACCTATACTGGCCAATCAGAATACTCGGAGTGACAACTGACGACCACAAACAGATCAGTTAACTCCACAGATTACGCACCACTGTGCACCGATCGCTTAAATTGCACCCGCTCTGCAAGTAATAAGTAATAATAAAGAGACAATATAACAAACTGGGGGTTAAAACACTTGCAGTAATGTACGCTATTATGATCGTTTAGGAGTTACTGTCCCAAATCAATAAGCCCATTGATAAAGGACCATTCCACCACTTTTGAATGTATCTTCATATTTTAGGTCTTCACTAATGTAGATGATAAACTATCACTATTTTGTTGTACTTGGGCTGTGTCTCACAGGAGGGCTGTGGGCAGTCCGGATGTGTGTTTCTTGGAAACACATACAGTACTGTACCAGGGTTTTCATGTTCTCTTATTTAGGACTTTGAGACTTTTTTGTTCTTTGTAAAGAATTTTAGTTATGTATTGTGGTTTTCTGGGATTGGTTCTTAATGTAGTTACCTATTTGGATTTTGTTGTCATTTTATTTACTTCATCCAAATATCTATTTTTATTGATAGGTGTATTATATGTACAGAGGACAGGGAGGCTAATGGGAGGGGCACACAGTTGCTTATTTGGGCTTATTTCTTAATACAATATTTGAATAATAGCGCAATTGCCCTACTGATACCGTCCTAATGTGAATGGCTGTTACATCACTAGCCTCTTCCTACTAGCTGAGGGGCCCGAATAAAAAAAACGGACCGTCCTCTTCCTCTTGGCCTGGCTCTTTGGCCTCCACATCTACTGTATAGGAGAGGATTATCACAGGAGGTTTCTTCAACTATGCCTGTATCTTCTGGTGACATCTGTCGAGTACGAATAGAATCGTAGGAGTTGAAGCATAGAAAGGAATATTCCATCCATGCTCTCTGTCCTAGGCCTAGTTATAGGAAAGTTGTTGATAGCATAGCACAGCAACAGTTTGTGTTGGGTGGGATTTCACACCACAAAATACGAAATGCCCCGTGTCGAAAATGACTGTAGACGTCGAGAGGAAAGAGAGAAGCAGAAGTAGAAAGGCAGGCAAGCAGGCATTCGGTTGGGAAGAAGAGATAGACGGGGAGATGTTTTCTTGGACTGTTTCCAAAGCAGGAGGACCTAAGCGATTTCATCATGCTTCTGTAGCAGTGCGGAACAAACTCTATTCCTTTGGAGGCAGGGTTGAGGAATGGACAGACAACGACATGATGAAGCAAATGGATGTGCATGTCTTCACCACTGTGTCTTTAAGCTGGAAGAAGTTGCCTCCAGAGGAACCTGGAAGAGGAGAATGCCATCTACAGGTTCCTTCCATGTGCTTTGGACACACAGCTGTGTCGATAGAGGGTACAGTGTACACCTGGGGAGGCTATCCGTATTGCAGTGTCCTCTATGCATATGATGTAGACGACCACAGATGGTTCAAACCCAGGGTTTCTGGGACAGTTCCGGGGGAGAGGTGCTTCCACTCAGTGTGTTGAAGAAGGACATGTTCATCCATGGAGGATACAACAAGCAATCTCAACGCACTAATGACATGTACAAGTTGGACACCAGCACAATGATCTGGACTTTAATCAACACCAGAGGAACTCCTTTGCTTGTTTCATCAAGTCACACCGCCACCATCATCGGGACAAAAATGTTTCTATATGGGGGTAGGGATGACTACCCAGGGAAAGACGGGGTACACAACAACACCAGAGTGTTTGACACAGAGACAAACAGTTGGATGAACACACCTTCTGCACAGCTTCTTCCAGGAGGACGATTCGGGCATTCAGCATTTACCTACAATGGAGAGCTGTATATATTTGGTGACTGTAACATTAACCAGGACTTAAATGATATGTGGAAATTCAATCCAAAGACCTCCTGGAAGAAGGTTGAGCCCAAGGGTAAAGGACCATGTCCATTGTACTGTATGTGCTGTTGCATTGTGGGAGGACAAATCATACTTTTTGGAGGATCGAAAGGAGATAACACTACCTCTAATGAGCTGTTCATATTAGACATGAGTCCTAGTCTTAAGACGTTATGTAAACTAGCTGTTATTCAGTACGCTCTGGACCAATCAGAACTCCCACATGACATCAGGTGGGAGTTGGCAGCCATGACCAAGAAATAGCATTGTGACCACGGTGATGTCATGGCAAACATCGATACCAACAAGGCTAACATCGAGTTGTGACCATGAGCGTGTGTGTGTGTGTGTGTGTGTGTGTGTGTGTGTGTGTGTGTGTGTGATCAATGTTGTGTGATGACAGGAGCGCCCATCACTTCACGCAAGTGTGATTCTTTTTGTTTCCATCGTAAGGTGGTGACTATGTTTCGCCCCCTGTCCGTCCGTGCACACGTCCATCTGTTCACACGCCTGTTACGCCACCCGCATGGTGACGTAACAGCATGGTGGTGATCCGTCTATCCGTTCACACGTCTGTCTGCGCACACGTTTGTCTGTCCAGACGCCTGTTACTGTAACAGTTGCCTGCAGGGGTGAAACATAGTCACCGCCAGTGACTGTGTCTTCACCCTGACCCGAGACGGTGGAGACCCTAGTCTTATGTAGAAGTGTGTACTTGTACGTTTCTAAATGCTCTGATGAACTGAAAAGGTGGGCCTTGTTGCAATGCTTTATCAGTGTGTTATGACAGTAATAGGCGTTGTATTGAGTGTTTTGCATGTAAAAGGTAGGCCTACCCATTCTGCAAACTGTTGTTCGATTGATTGAGCGATAAATCAAACAGTCAATCAGTTAAGCCTTTGAAAGTCGACAGCAGTATTTCCAGAGGTCTCCTCAGCACTTTCATACAAGCAGCGGCGGTTTTACGCCCGGGCGAACCGGGCGAGCGCCCGGGGCGGCACTTGGGGAGGGACGGCACGCCGCGGCAGCGTCGGACGACCGGACGAGATGAAAAATTAAAAGAAAAAAACACTGCGGTGCAGTCTGGGCTTCAGCCAGCAGGCGCCCTCATTCCCTCCAATTCCCCCTTCAATGGGTGGTACACATGGGAGACACTTATTGTGAAGTTTAGACCGGAAAAGGTAGCGGTTGTTGTATTGGGGAAGTTGTTGGAAATTGGAAATACTGGTCCAAGTAGGAGAATAGTTTTGGGTGCGCGCGTACTTTAATAGTCCAAGTGAAGACAAAGTTGTACATTATCAGTTAGACTATGATACTAACACTTTCAAATGAGGACAGACACTGCCTGGGACACAGCCTCACGCCACGCGAGGCTTCTGTTGTTGAAAACAAATGGACTGTCGTCTGTCGCATCCAGAAACAGTGCTAATCAAATTAAAACCTTACCACTGAACGGATTATCTGGATTGTTGGAGTCTACCCTACCCTGGACTGCGAGTAGGCTACAAGTCAAGCTTTTTTATTTTTGTGCACCTGACCAGACAACCTATCATGCATGCTATTGTGCAGGAAAAGTGTTGTCCATTGAAGGAAGCATTTTAAGTGTTTGGCTCATCTCAGGCTATTATTTGGATAAATCTGTTGTGGGAAAATGAAAAGAAATAACCGATTTTTACCGATATATAATGGAAAACTAACCGAAAATAACCGATTTTTTGTGTGCACGCACTGTTACTAATTCGCCCGGGGCGTCATAAAGCCCAGAAACGCCACTGCATACAAGGGTCCATTTGGTTACCAACTCTTATCATTTAGCTGGGGGACCTTCAGGACCACTGGCTGAAAACCACTGTCTTAGAGCCAATAGGAACACATTAAGCTTAGTAAACACACACTGTGCGCAACACCCAAAATGGTCCCCTGTGCTACAATACGTCTACTGTATACTGAACACATAATGTTAAGTTGTCTGGCTCATATAAATATGCATGCAGATTTATGTGTGAATCCATATACATTCTTTATATAAGGCAGAAGTCCTTTGCAAATCAACAAGTGTGTTCATAACAACAGGCCGATGTCCTTTGTGTTGTTTTCTAGGCAGAAAATGCATATGCCACCAGGATTTCCATGTTAGTTTATTAGAGGTGACTTTGAGACTTTTGGTTTGTATTTGTTCTTCATAAAGATTGCTATGGTTACAGTATCTGTTGGGGTTTTCTGGGATTGTTTTTTAGATCGCCTTCACACCAGAACCATTTACTGTGATTAGAACAAATCCTGCTGCATATTGTCAGAACGTGCGCCTCATATGGCAGTGTGTGGAGTCTCATTCGGACCCTAATTCTACTCCTCCCAAAGACGGTGTGTGTGTGTTTTTTTTTTTTTTTTTTTTTCGCTTCAAAACGCAGAGGAGTGCAGATTACTGCATGTGTGAAAGCAATCGCCTTAACAAGACAGAAAGACTAAGGGGTCGTGAGGACCCCTTTTTGAAATTTTGAAGTGGATTTTCTCTGCCTGTGATGGTCTGAAAAAGTTTCCCTTCCACGACTTTTCCTACATATGGACATGAAGAGAATCTAATGAAGAGATCATAGAAGCACTTGGTGCGATATGCCCTGATCCTCTCATACAGTAGTATACACAATGCATTGTATATCCGAGAATGGAGGCGGTTTTGTTCCATATTGCTCCTTTGCACCATGTTGCAGATTGCATCAAGAGTTTGCACTTGTAGTGCAGTCCCAGACCGGGAATCCTGATTTTGACGGACAGACAGAAGAACGATGTGTGGTTTTGAAGACCACTTTTTTAGAATTGCTATTACAGTTAAACACAACAGAAACCGACGATTGTATATGTCTACGTCCAGAGGTCACAATAAAAATCCTAATCATTTTTACTCCACACAGGGAGAAAAAACAGACTCTGGAGGCTTGATGGTGCTTTTTTTTAGACGTGAATACAGTGAGAACTTATTCACTGCATGTTATGAGCGGCAGGGTTCTTCTGCAGCCAGCCTGCACGCACATACTGGTGTTTATCAGCGTGACATCGTCTGTTAAGGCTGTCTGTAGCTCACATACTGGTGTTTATCATTGTGACATCATCTGTTAAGGCTGTCTGTAGGTTGGAGAACAGTTCATCCAATGTCCAAACTTTGTTGGATCAGGAAGATAACCGGATTCTCACACAGATAAACCACTGGAGGATCCATGTAAATGATGGTCCTCTAGCTGGGCTTTTTTCCACACAAAAGGGACCCACCTGCACTCAGAGCTTTTAACTTTTCTTCATATACTGTCTGCTCACAGGTACACATAACAATAGAACTTACAGTAAGCCCGGCCCTCTCCCCAGTGTCTCCCCAACCATGGGTTGGACACTTTCCAGACGCGTTCATTCATTCCAATGTAAATATCATGGACATATGCCTGCCGTATGCAGTAGGAAAATGTGTGACATTTTTTTTTTTTTTTAACAATGCTTTAAAACTATTGGTAGAGAGGTTTGTCTGTCACATGTTATGCTTAGCTGTGATCGGATCATAGCAGTTTGGGCAGGGGTTTACTGAAAGGTCTATTATGACATATAGGCCTGCGATATTGAGGATTTACAGCAAATTAACGATTGTTTGCAAATAGCAAGTAGGCCATGAACATCAAACTAGATCAGTGCCCTTCGTGGCTCAGGTCTCCACCAGGCCAGATCAGGTTGTGGCCTCCTGGTGGCACTATAATAGGCCCAATGTGAAAAGGGTGCTATTTATCGTTATGCCTGATTAATGGGAACTGAAGAAGGTACTTTGAACCAACGAAGGGTGCTAGCACTAGCGGGTCCTTAAGATGGGGAAGGGGGTGACGTAGCAGTTGACGTAAGGTCAACCCTGACTGACCTGGACCGTGCACGGACGGACGGACACACGGACACAGGGGGTAAAACATACTCTCCACCAGTATGGTGGAGACAACCAGGCCAGATCAGGTTGTTGCCTCCTGGTGGCCTACTTGTACATGAGCGGAGCAAGCTAATATGATGACATCACCTAAACTGGCCAATCGGGTGCGGCCTGGACCATGAACGAACGGACGGACGGACAGACAGACAGGGGGTAAAACATACTCTCCACCATACTGGTGGAGACAACTACCTATCCGAAATGGGGTTGTGAGAAACCATTTTTCTAGCCTTATTGGTCCAATAGAGATGAACAAAGAGCAGTTTACTTTTACAAAGTAAACTGCAAAACCTGGTTGTGGCCTCGTCCCTAACCAAACCCACCACCAGAAGCCTTAGTTCAAACGCAACTACACACTAAAAACTGGGTAGTAAGAAATAATCCGATCTGAGTTATTCTGTAACCCAAATTCTATGTTGAAAGGGACCAGTGCAACTTCTCGATAACTTCAACACAGTTACCAATAGTAACCCAGAAGTTGAGTTAAATAAATAATCCAATTCTCTGCTTATAATGACCCAGGGTTGTAGTCAATTTAACTTCATTTTGCCCACCCAATCCAAAAGTTGCATTGCAATGACCCAGGCTGTAGTTTCTTAACACAATTCCCACTCTTAACATAGATCTACACTAATCAAACATAGTTCAGACCACTGCTATTGCCGCAGATCTACGGCAATCATTGCATAATAGCGCAATTGTCCTACTGATACCGTCCTAATGCAAATGGCCATTACATCACTAGTCTCTTCCTTCTAGCTGAGGGGCCCAAATAAAGACGAACCGTCCTCTTCCTCTGCTCTGACAATTAAATCTATGTTTTGCCTCCACATCTACTGTATATAAGAGAGGATTATCATATAACAAGAGGTTTCTTCAACTATGCCTGTATCTTCTGCTGACATGTGGCTATGAATAGAATCATAGAAAGGAATATTCCTTCCACACTCTGTCCTAGATCTTTAGGGAAGTTGTTGAGGCATTTCATTTAGACGGATGCTATGCTGAAAGCTAGCCGTTTCGTAATGAATAGTGTCACAGACCAAGTGCAAATTTGCTTCATTAAGGCATACCATGGCAACAGTTTGTGTGGGTGGGATTTCACACCAGAAAATACAAGATGCACTGTGTCGAAAATTAGTAGACGTCGAGTGGGAAGAGAGACACAGAACTAGATAGATAGGTAGAAAGCCAGGCAAGCAGGCATTTGGGTGGACAGACAGACTGACGGGGAAATGTTTTCTTGGACTGTTTTCAAAGCAGGAGGACCTAAGCGATTTCGTCATGCTTCTGTAGCAGTGGGGAACTATCTCTATTCCTTTGGAGGCAGTGATGATGAATGGATAAACAACGACACGATAGAAAGACAGATGGATGTGCATGTTTTCACCACTGTGTCTTTAAGCTGGAAGAAGTTGCCTCCAGAGGAACCTGGAAGAGGAGAACGCCACCTACAGGTTCCTTCCATGTGCCGTGGACACACAGCTGTGTTGATAGAGGGTACAGTGTATATCTGGGGAGGCTATCCGTATTGTAGTGTCCTCTATGCATATGATGTAGACGACCACAGATGGTTCAAACCCAGGGTTTCTGGTACAGTTCCAGGGGAGAGGCGTTTCCACTCAGCCTGTGTGTTGAAGAAGGACATGTTCATCCATGGAGGATTAAACAAGGAGACTCAACGCACTAATGACATGTACAAGTTGGACACCAGCACAATGATCTGGACTTTAATCAACACCAGAGAAACTCCTTTGCCTGTTGCAATTCACACCGCCACCATCATCGGAACAAAAATGTTTGTATTTGGGTGTTGTGAGTACGACCCAGCGAGAGACGGGCTACACAACAAAATCAGAGTGTTTGACACAGAGACAAACTGCTGGATAAACACACCTTCTGCACAGCTTCTTCCAGGAGGACGATTCGGGCATTCAGCATTTACCTACAATCGAGAGCTGTATATATTTGGTGGCTATAACGGTAACCAGTACTTAAATGATGTGTGGAAATTCAATCCAGAGACCTTCTCCTGGAAGAAGGTTGAGCCCAAGGGTAAAGGACCAGGTGCATTGTGCAGTATGTCTTGTTGCATTGTGGGAGGACATATCATCATTTTTGGAGGATGGAAAGGAGATAACACTACCTCTGATGAGCTGTTCATATTAGACATGAGTCCTAGTCTTAAGACATTATGTAAACTAGTAGTTATTCAGCACGCTGTGGACCAATCAGAACTCCCACACGACATCATGTGGGAATTGGCAGCCATGACCCAAAAATAGCATTGTGACTTCGACACTGGTGATGTCATAGCAAACATCCATATTGACGAGGCAAAAAAGCTGTGATCGGATCATAGCAGTTTGGGCAGGGGCTTACTTTAAGGTCTATTATTACACATAGGCCTGCGATATTGATGATTTACAGCAAATTAAGGATTGTTTGAAAATGACAGGTAGGCCATGGCCGCATTTTTGCATGAGCAGAGCGAGCGATCCAAAATCAAACTAGATCACATCGAGTAGCGGTCGTGAGCTCTTAGCTCTGCCATTTGTGTGTGTGTGTGTGTGCGTGTTTGTGTGCATCGACGTTGCATGATGATGCGAGCGCCTCTCACTTCACATGGGTGTGATTAATTTTCTATGTCCCTGTCGTAATGCAAACCCTGTCGTAATGCTTTATCAGTGTGTCCTTGACAGTGACAGCCTTCGTATTGAGTTGTGTTTTCATGTGAAATGTAGGCATACCTTTATTGTAGACATTCTGCAAACTGTCAATCAATCAGTCAACCAATGACATGTAGAGATGCGATTTTCAGGATTTACCGCAAAGAAGCGTTCCAAAAACACTTATTTTTTTAATATTTTCTCACAGAAAACTGTTAATACTTGTTTCTGAATCCCCTACAGGAGATAATACTCATGACATTAGTTGAAGGTTTTAATTACATTACTATTATGTCGTCACCTAAATCGGCCAATCAGAATACTCGTAGTGACAACTGACGACCACAAACAGATCAGTTAACTCCACAGACTACGCACCACTGTGCACCGATCGCTTAAATTGCACCCGCTCTGCAAGTAATAAGTAATAATAAAGAGACAATATAACGAAGGAAAATGAATGCCAACTGGGGGTTAAAACACTTGCAGTAATGTACGCTATTATGATTGTTTAGGAGTTTTGGGGTTATTTTACTGTCCCAAATCAATAAGCCCATTGATAAAGGACCATTCCACCACTTTTGAATGTATCTTCATATTTTAGCTCTTCACTAATATACATGATAAACTATCACTATTTTGTTGTACTTGGTCTGTGTCTCACAGGAGGGCTGTGGGCAGTCCGGATGTGTGTTTCCTGGAAACACATACTGTACCAGGGTTTTCATGTTCTCTTATTTAGGACTTTGAGACTTTTTTGTTCTTTGTAAAGACTTTTAGTTATGTGCTGTGGTTTTCTATGCTTGGTTCTTAGTGTAGTTACCTATTTGGATTTTGTTGTTATTTTATTCACTTTATCCAAATAACGGTTTTTATTGGTAGATGTATTATATGTACAGAGGACAGGGAGGCTAATGGGAGGGGCACACAGTTGCTTATTTGGGCTTATTTCTTAACACAATCTTTAAATAATAGCGCAATTGCCCTACTGATACGGTCCTAATGCTAATGGCCGTTAGCATCGCTAGCCTCCTCTTGCTAGCTGAGGGGCCCAAATAAGAGACGGACCGGCTTCTTCCTCTGCTCCAACAATTCAATCTACGTTTGGCCTCCACATCTATGTAGGAGAGGATTATCATATAACAGGAGGTTTCTTCAACTATGCCTGTATACAGTATTATGGTGACATCTGACAAGTACAAATAGAATCATAGGAGTTGAGGCATAGATAGGAATATTCCATCCATGCTTTCTGTCCTAGGCCTAGTTATAGGAAAGTTGTTGAGCCATTTCAGTTCATTTCATTTGGACGGATGCTATGCTGAAAGCTAGATGTTTTGTCAGAAATAGCTCCCCAGATTTTCCTCATTAAGGCCTACCATGGCAACAGTTTGTGGTGGGTGGGATTTCACACCACAAACTGCAATATGCACTGTGTCGAAAATGACTGTAGATGTTGAGAGGGAAGAGAGACGCAGAACCAGATAGGTAGAAAGGCAGGCAAGCAGGCATTTGGGCGGGCGGACAGACAAACTGACAGGGAAATGTTTTCCTGGTCTGTTTCCAAAGCAGGAGGACCTAAGCGATTTTGTCATGCTTCTGTAGCAGTGGGGAACTATCTCTATTCCTTTGGAGGCAGTGATGATGAATGGACAGACAACGACATGATGAAGCAAATGGATGTGCATGTCTTCACCCCTGTGTCTTTAAGGTGGAAGAAGTTGCCTCCAGAGGAACCTGGAAGAGGAGAACGCCACCTACAGGTTCCTTCCATGTGCAATGGACACACAGCTGTGTTGATAGAGGGTACAGTGTACATCTGGGGAGGCTATCCGTATTGCAGTGTCCTCTATGCATATGATGTAGACGAGCACAGATGGTTCAAACCCAGGGTTTCTGGGACAGTTCCAGGGGAGAGGCGCAACCACTCAGCCTGTGTGTTGAAGAAGGACATGTTCATCCATGGAGGATACAACAAGCAGTATCAACGCACTAATGACATGTACAAGTTGGACACCAGCACAATGATCTGGACTTTAATCAACACCAGAGAAACTCCTTTGCCTGTTTCATCAAGTCACACCGCCACCATCATCGGGACAAAAATGTTTCTATATGGTGGTAGGGATGACTACCCAGGGAAAGACGGGGTACACAACAACATCAGAGTCTTTGACACAGAGACAAACTGCTGGATAAACACACCTTCTGCACAGCTTCTTCCAGGAGGACGATTCGGGCATTCAGCATTTACCTACAATCGAGAGCTGTATATATTTGGTGGCTATAACGGTAACCAGTACTTAAATGATGTGTGGAAATTCAATCCAGAGACCTTCTCCTGGAAGAAGGTTGAGCCCAAGGGTAAAGGACCAGGTGCATTGTGCAGTATGTCTTGTTGCATTGTGGGAGGACATATCATCATTTTTGGAGGATGGAAAGGAGATTACACTACCTCTAATGAGCTGTTCATATTAGAGATGAGTCCTAGTCTTAAGACATTATGTAAACTAGTAGTTATTCAGCACGCCGTGGACCAATCAGAACTCCCACATGACATCAGGTGGGAATTGGCAACCATGACCCAAAAATAGCATTGTGACTTCCACACCGGTGATGTCATAGCAAACATCGATATTGACGAGGCAAAAAAGATGGATCTAAAAGGGCACAAAACGACGCTATATAGCATTGTGCTATATAGCGTCGTTCGAGTTGCGGTCGTGAGCTCTTAGCTCTGCCGTGTGTGTGTGTGTGTGTGTGTGTGGTGTGTGTGTGTGTGTGTGTGTGTGTGTGTGTGTGTGTGTGTGTGTGTGTGTGTGTGTGTGTGTGTGTGTGTGTGCGTGCGCGCGTGCGTGTTTGTGTGTATTGAGGTTGCATGATGATGGGAGCGCCTCTCACTTCACACGAGTGTGATTCATTTTCTATGTAAGTGTAAGTGTGTATTTGTACGTCTCCAAACCCTGTTGTAATGCTTTATCAGTGTGTCCTTGACAGTGACAGCCTTCGTATTGAGTTGTGTTTTCATGTGAAATGTAGGCATACCTTAGGCATGTAGGCATTCTGCAAACTGTCAATCAATCAGTCAACCAATCAATAAATTCCTGAAAGGTCTATGACATACAGGCCTGCAATGTTCAGGATTTACCGCAAAGAAGTGTTCCAAAAACACTTATTTTTTTATATTTTCTCACAGAAAACTGTTAATAATTGTTTCTGAACCCCCTACAGGAGATAATACTCATGACATTAGTTATGAAGCTCTTAATTACGTTACTATTATGTCGTCACCTAAACCGGCCAATCAGAATACTCGGAGTGACAACTGACGACCACAAACAGATCAGTTAACTCCACAGACTACGCACCACTGTGCACCGATCGCTTAAATTGCACCTGCTCTGCAAGTAATAAGTAATAATAAAGAGAGAACATAACGAAGGAAAATGAATGCAAACTGGGGTTAAAACACTTGCGGTATGTACACTATTATGATTCTTTAGGAGTTTTGGGGTTATTTTACTGTCCCAAATCAATAAGCCCATTGATAAAGGACCATCCACCACTTTTGAATGCATATTCATATTTTACGTCTTCGCTAATATAGATGATAAACTATCACTATTTTGTTGTACTTGGTCTGTGTCTCACAGGAGGGCTGTGGGCAGTCCGGTTGTGTGTTTCCTGGAAACACATACGGTACCAGGGTTTTCATGTTCTCTTATTTAGGACTTTGAGACTTTTTTATTCTTTGTAAAGAAAATGTTAGTTATGTGCTGTGGTTTTCTGAGCTTGGTTCTTAGTGTAGTTACCTATTTGGATTTTGTTTTTATTTTATTTACTTTATCCAAATATCTATTTTTATTGGTGTTTATTGGTTTATTGGTTGGTAAGGGATATGGCGAGGGACACACACTTGCCTATTTGGGCTTATTTCTTAACACAATATTTGAATAATAGCACAATTGCTCTCCTGATACGGTCCTAATGCTAATGGCCGTTAGCATCGCTAGCCTCCTCTTGCTAGCTGAGGGGCCCAAATAAGAGACGGACCGGCTTCTTCTTCTGCTCCAACAATTCAATCTACGTTTGGCCTCCACATCTACATAGGAGAGGATTATCATATAACAGGAGGTTTCTTCAACTATGCCTGTATATTATGGTGACATCTGACAAGTACAAATAGAATCATAGGAGTTGAGGCATAGATAGGAATATTCCATCCACGCTTTCTGTCCTAGGCCTAGTTATAGGAAAGTTGTTGAGCCATTTCAGTTCATTTCATTTGGACGGATGCTATGCTGAAAGCCAGGCGTTTCGTCAGAAATAGCTCCTCAGATTTTCCTCATTAAGGCCTACCATGGCAACAGTTTGCGGTGGGTGGGATTTCACACCACAAACTACAATATGCACCGTGTCGAAAATGACTGTAGACGTTGAGAGGGAAGAGAGACGCAGAACCAGATAGGTAGAAAGGCAGGCAAGCAGGCATTTGGGCGGGCAGACAGACTGACAGGGAAATGTTTTCCTGGACTGTTACCAAAGCAGGAGGACCTAAGCGATTTCATCATGCTTCTGTAGCAGTGGGGAACAAACTCTATTCCTTTGGAGGCAGGGTTGAGGAATGGACAGACAACGACATGATGAAGCAAATGGATGTGCATGTCTTCACCACTGTGTCTTTAAGCTGGAAGAAGTTGCCTCCAGAGGAACCTGGAAGAGGAGAACGCCACATACAGGTTCCTTCCATGTGCTTTGGACACACAGCTGTGTTAATAGAGGGTACAGTGTACATCTGGGGAGGCTATCCGTATTGTAGTGTCCTCTATGCATATGATGTAGACGAGCACAGATGGTTCATACCCAGGGTTTCTGGTACAGTTCCTGGGGAGAGGCATAACCACTCAGCCTGTGTGTTGAAGAAGGACATGTTCATCCATGGAGGATTAAACAAGCAGATTCAACGCACTAATGACATGTACAAGTTGGACACCAGCACAATGATCTGGACTTTAATCAACACCAGAGGAACTCCTTTACCTGTTTCATCAAGTCACACTGCCACCATCATCGGGACAAAAATGTTTGTATTTGGGGGTTGTGAGTCCTACCCTGGGAAAGACAGGGTACACAACAACATTAGAGTGTTTGACACAGAGACAAACAGTTGGATGAACACACCTCCTGCACAGCTTCTTCCAGGAGGACGATGCTGTCATTCAGCATTTACCTACAATGGAGAGCTGTATATATTTGGTGGCTATAACGGTAACCAGAACTTAAATGATCTGTGGAAATTCAATCCAAAGACGTTCTCCTGGAAGGTTGAGCCCAAGGGTAAAGGACCAGGTCCATTGTACTATATGTGCTGTTGCATTGTGGGAAGACAAATCATACTTTCTGGAGGATCGAAAGGAGATCACACTACCTCTAATGAGCTGTTCATATTAGACATGAGTCCTAGTCTTAAGACGTTATGTAAACTAGCAGCTATTCACTACGCTCTGGACCAATCAGAACTCCCACATGACATCAGGTGGGAGTTGGCAGCCATGACCAAGAAATAGCATTGAGACTACGGTGATGTCATGGCAAACATCGATACCAACAAGGCTAACATCGAGTTGTGACCATGAGCGTGTGTGTGTGTGTGTGTGTGTGTGTGTGTGTGTGTGTGTGTGTGTGTGTGTGTGTGTGTGTGTGTGTGTGTGTGTGCGTGCGTGTGTGTGTGATCAATGTTGCGTGATGACAGGAGCGCCCCTCACTTCACACAGGTGTGATTCTTTTTTGTCTCCACCATAAGGTGGTGACTATGTTTCGCCCCCTGTCCGTCCGTGCACACGTCCGTCTGTTCACACGTCCGTCTGTTCACACGCCTGTTACGCCACCCGCAGGGTGACGTAACAGTCACTGGCGGTGACTTTCTTCACCCTGACCCAAGACGGTGGAGACCCTAGTCTTATGTAGAAGTGTGTACTTGTACGTTTCTAAATGCTCTGATGAACTGAAAAGGTGGGCCTTGTTGCAATGCTTTACCAGTGCGTCATGACAGTGACATGACAGTAATAGGCGTTGTATTGAGTTGTGTTTTTCATGTAAAAGGTAGGCCGGCCCATTCTGCAAACTGTTGTTCGATTGATTGATCGATAAATCAAACCGTCAATCAGTTAAGCCTTTGAAAGTCGACAGCAGTATTTCCAGAGGTCTCCTTAGCACTTTCATATAAGGGTCCATTATGTTACCAACTCTTATCATTTAGCTGGGGGACCTTCAGGACCATTGGATGAAAACCACTGTCTTAGAGCCAATAGGAACACATTAAGCTTAGTAAACACACACTGTGCGCAACACCCTAAATGGTCCCCGATGCTACAATATGTTCATACTGAACACATAATGTTGCGTTGTTCTAGGCAGAAAATGCATGTGCCACCAGGATTTCCATGTTAGTTTATTAGAGGTGACTTTGAGACTTTTGGTTTGTATTTGTTCTTCATAAAGATTGCTATGTTTTCTGTATCTGTTGGACAACATAAAACCAAAAACAAACAAATTATGATAATAAAAATAATTTTCTGGGATTGTTTCTTAGTTGGCCTTCACACCAGAACCATTTATTGTGATTAGAACGAATCCTGCTGCATATTGTCAGAACGTGCGCCTCATATGGCAGTGTGTGGAGTCTCATTCGGACCCTAATTCTACTCCTCCCAAAGACGGTGTGTTTTTTTTTTTTTTTTTTTTTTTTTTTCGCTTCAAAACGCAGAGGAGTGCAGATTACTGCATGTGTGAAAGCAATCGCCTTAACAAGACAGAAAGACCCCTTTTTGAGATTTTGAAGTGGATTTTCTCTGCCTGTGATGGTCTGAAAAAGTTTCCCTTCCACGACTTTTCCTACATATGGACATGAAGAGAATCTAATGAAGAGATCATAGAAGCACTTGGTGCGATATGCCCTGATCCTCATATACAGTAGTTTACACAATGCATTGTATATCCGAGAATGTTGGTGATTTTGTTCCATATTTCACCTTTGCACCATGTTGCAGGTTGCATCAAGAGTTTGCACTTGTAGTGCAGTCCCAGACCAGGAATCCTGATTTTGACGGACAGACAGAAGGACGATGTGTGGTTTTGAAGACCACTTTTTTTAGAATTGCTATTACAGTTAAACACAACAGAAACAAACGATTGTATATGTCAAGGTCCAGAGGTCACAATAATAATCCTAATCATTTTTACTCCAAAGAGGAGAAAAAACAGCCTCTGGAGGCTTAATGGTGCGTTTTTTAGACGTGAATACAGTGAGAAGTTGTACATTGTATTTTATGAGCGGCAAGGTTCTTCTGCACCAAGCCTGCACGCACATACTGGTGTTTATCAGCGTGACATCGTCTGTTAAGGCTGTCTGTAGGTTGGACGACAATTCACCCAACGTCCACACACTTTGTTGGATCAGGAAGACATCCGGATTCTCACCCAGATAAACCACTGGAGGATCCATGTAAATGATGGTCCTCTAGCTGGGCTTTTTTTCCACACAAAAGGGATCCTCTGCCCTCAGAGCTTTTAACTTTTCTTCATATACTGTCTGCTCACAGATACACATAACTATAGAACTTTTACTTTTAGTTTTACAGCAATATAAGGATTATTTGAAAATGACAAGTAGGCCATGGCCACATTTTTGCCTGAGCAAAGCAAGCGATCCCACATCAAACTAGATCAGTGCCCTTCGTGGCACAGGTCTCCACCAGGCCAGATCAGGTTGTGGCCTCCTGGTGGCACTATAATAGGCCAATGTGGAAAGGATGCTATTTATCGTTATGCCTGATTGATGGGAACTGAAGAAGGTACTTTAAACCAACGAAGGGTGCTAGCACGAGCGGGTCCTTAAGATGGGGAAGGGGGTGACGTAGCAGTTGACGTTAACGTCAACCATGACCAACCTGGACCGTGCACGGACGGACGGGCGGACACACGGACACAGGGGGTAAAACATACTCTCCGCCATACTGGTGGAGACATCCAGGCCTGATAAGGTTGTGGCGTCCTGGTGGCCTACTTGTGCATGTTGATTTCATTTTCCCCACTCGATCCAAAAGTTAAGTTACAATTGACGGAGGATGTAGTTAATTTGATCCAAAGTATACGTGCAAAAGTCCAAAAGTTGACCCAGGCCGTAATTTCTTAACACAATTCCCGCTCTTGACATAGATCTACGCTAATCAAACATAGTTCAGACCGCTGCTATTGCCGCAGATCTACGGCAATCTTTGAAAAATAGCACAATTGTCCTCCTGATACCGTCCTAATGCAAATGGCCATTACATCACTAGCCTCTTCCTTCTAGCTGAGGGGCCCAAATAAAGACGAACCGTCCTCTTCCTCTCCTCTCTCTGACAATTCAATCTATATTTGGCCTCCACATCTACTTTATATAAGAGAGGATTATCATATAACAAGAGGTTTCTTCAACTATGCCTGTATCTTCTGCTGACATCTGGCTATGAATAGAATCATAGGAATTGAGACATAGAAAGGAATATTCCATCCAAGCTCTCTGTCCTAGACCTAGTTATAGGGAAGTTGTTGAGGCATTTCATTTAGACGGATGCTATGCTGAAAGCTAGCCGTTTGTCATGAATAGTGCCACAGAAAAAGGGCAGATTTGCTTCATTAAGGCCTACCATGGCAACAGTTTGTGGTGGGTGGGACACACCAGAAAATACAGGATGCACCGTGTTGTGAATTACTGTAGATGTCGAGAGGGGAGAGAGACACAAAACTGGATTGGTAGAAAGCCAGGCAAGCAGGCATTTGTGTGGGCAGACAGACTGACGGGGAAATGTTTTCTTGGACTGTTTCCAAAGCAGGAGGACCTAAGCGATTTCATCATGCTTCTGTAGCAGTGGGGAACAAACTCTATTCCTTTGGAGGCAGTGATGATGAATGGACAGACAACGACATGATGAAGCAAATGGATGTGCATGTCTTCACCACTGTGTCTTTAAGCTGGAAGAAGTTGCCTCCAGAGGAACCTGGAAGAGGAGAACGCCACCTACAGGTTCCTTCCATGTGCCAGGGACACTCAGCTGTGTTAATAGAGGGTACAGTGTACGTCTGGGGAGGCTATCCGTATTGCACTGTCCTCTATGCATATGATGTAGACGACCACAGATGGTTCAAACCCAGGGTTTCTGGGACAGTTCCAGGGGAGAGGCTTAACCACTCAGCCTGTGTGTTGAAGAAGGACATGTTCATCCATGGAGGATACATGGAGGAGCAGCCTCAACGCACTAATGACATGTACAAGTTTGACACCAGCACAATGATCTGGACTTTAATCAACACCAGAGGAACTCCTTTGCCTGTTTCAAGTCACACCGCCATCATCATCGGGACAAAAATGTTTGTATTTGGGGGTTGTGAGTACAACCCAGGGAAAGACGGGGTACACAACAACATTAGAGTGTTTGACACAGAGACAAACAGCTGGATGAACACACCTTCTGCACAGCTTCTTCCAGGAGGACGATTCGGGCATTCAGCATTTACCTACAATGGAGAGCTGTATATATTTGGTGGCTATAATGGTAACCAGGACTTAAATGATGTGTGGAAATTCAATCCAAAGACCTCCTGGAAGAAGGTTGAGCCCAAGGGTAAAGGACCAGGTGCATTGTGCTATATGTGCTGTTGCATTGTAGGAAGACAGATCATCATTTTTGGAGGATTGAATGGATATAACACTACCTCTAATGAGCTGTTCATATTAGACATGAGTCCTAGTCTTAAGACGTTATGTAAACTAGCAGTTATTCAGCATGCTCTGCACCAATCAGAACTCCCACACGACATCAGGTGGGAATTGGCAACCATGACCCAAAAATAGCATTGAGACTTCCACACTGGTGATGTCATAGCAAACATCCATATTGACAAGGCAAAAAAGATAGATCTAAAGAGACATACAGCGGAGCTCAGCTACAAAGGTAATCATTATTTTAAACAATAGCATTGTGGCTTCTGATATCACCAAGGATCACATCGAGTTGCAGCTGTGAGCTCTTAGCTCTGCCATTTTTTTGTGTGTGTGTGTGTCTGTGTGTGTGTGTGCGCGCGTGCGCGTGTTTGTGTGCATCGACGTTGCATGATGATGCGAGCGCCTCTCACTTCACACAGGTGTGATTAAAGTGTTTATTTGTACGTCTCCAAACGCTGTTGTAATGCTTTATCAGTTTTGTCTTTGACAGTGACAGCCTTCGTATTGAGTTTTGTTTTCATGTGAAATGTAGGCATACCTTTAGGCATGTAGGCATTCTGCAAACTGTCAATCAGTCAACCAATCAATAAATTCCTGAAAGGTCTATGACATGTAGGCCTGTGATTTTCAGGATTTACCGCAAAG
The DNA here is from genome assembly GCA_039105355.1 of Benthosema pterotum. Classification (NCBI taxonomy): domain Eukaryota; kingdom Metazoa; phylum Chordata; class Actinopteri; order Myctophiformes; family Myctophidae; genus Benthosema; species Benthosema pterotum. The sequence continues at coordinate 44,680,800 of CM076982.1, read as the reverse complement.
AAGTGTTCCCAAAACACTTATTTTTTTTTTTAAATATTTTCTCACAGAAAACTGTTAATAATTGTTTCTGAACCCCCTACAAGAGATAATACTCATGACATTAGTTATGAAGCTCTTAATTACGTTACTATTATGTCGTCACCTAAACCGGCCAATCAGCATACTCGGAGTGACAACTGACGACCACAAACAGATCAGTTAACTCCACAGAGTACGCACCACTGTGCACCGAGTAATAAGTAATAATAAAGTGACAATATAACCAAGGAAAATGAATGCCAACTGGGGGTTAAAACACTTGCAGTAATGTACGCGGGGGCGGGGCGCCATTCCGAAACACCGCCACTTAGAAACACCCCCATTTCGAAGCACCACCATTCCGAAGCACCCCCATTTCGAAATAATGACATTTCGGAATGGTGGTGTTTTCTGATTTTAATAAAGACATCGCCATTCCGAACCCCCCCCCCCCCCCCCACCCCACCCCCAATCGAACAATAGTGCACGCTCTCTCGTCCCCCTGCCCAAACGCGAGCGCCCCCCCACCCCCACCCCCCATCGAACAATGCAGCGCACGCTCTCTCTCGTCCCCCAGCCTGCCAAAACGCTCTCTTTCGCTCTCTCTCGGCTCTTTTATTTATGCTAGTCTATTTAGTTGGGCTATTTTAGCGTGCTCTCTCGCTCTCCGACCGAACACTGAATAATGTTCATTTGCTGTTCATATTCCTATCATGAGAGGGATACAGTCGATCCCATTGTATAGAAAAATAAATATGTCTGGGTCCCACAGAAGTTATGTCTACAGCCTCTTATTGGACTTTAAAGGTGGTCGAACGTATACAGACGCATTACTACTCACTGTGTCCCGCTATACCAATAGCATCGCCTTCCTGGGCCCATGTAATGACCTGATGAAGATCTTGACGATCGAAACGTTGTCTCACTAATAATAAAGATAGTCTTTTGTACCAGTGGTGTGCGGGCCCCATCCCTTATCTGCTGAAGTCTATTTTAGCCCAGCACCCAGTCGATGTGCGTATTATATGTTTACTCCACATGTAATGTTACCGACATTAAGCTGTGTCCGTAATGTGTTCAGTGTCCAACAACACAGCCACGTTTTACAGCTGAGATGACAGACTGACAGACAAGCAGGCAGGCGGGACGGACGGACCGACAGACAAAAATCTATAACATCATCTAAACCAAAGGTTAGCGTTTGCAACAAGTTACCTGATGGCCTAAATCTATCACAATTGCTCAAACAAAATCCATTGCAGGAAAGGACAATAACAGCCAACCGAGCTTTAAGATGCTCAGAGGACTCTCGACATTAGTGGGTTCAACCAATGAAACGGTGATCGTGATTTAAAGAAGCATCAATAAGACAAAGTTACAAGGCACGTATACCATTTTAATGAAACCACCTAAGGCAAACAGAAAGCACTCCATAAAAAGAATGAAACAGAAAGAAATGAAATTAGGACATCATGCAACCTTGCATGCTATAAAAAAAACAGAAAACATTCGTAAACACCATAAAAATAATGAAAAAAAAGAAAGAAACGACCTCGGGGGTTTTCAACAGGTGGTCCGGGCGGGACCACAAGAGGTCCATGAGAGCATTCCAGGTGGCTCAAATTCTGAATAATAGTGGGCCCTCGGATCAAAGGGGTCGAAAATGGCTGCATGGCTTGGTCAGAACGGTGTGTGTGTGTGTGTGTGTGTGTGTGTGTGTGTGTGTGTGTGTGTGTGTGTGTGTGTGTGTGTGTGTGTGTGTGTGTTAAATATAATTGTGGACGTGGCGCTGAATTGCATGCCAGTATTGTGCAATCGTCCTGGCTCCACGTTCAAACTGTCGGCGGAGCCTCTGGATCCTGGGAGAAAATCAGTTCGTTAGAATTAGTTATAGGTAATAATAATATAGTCATAATATATTAATGTTAGCTATAGGTGAACCTGCTCCCTGCACTAACCTGCTTTCCAGCTCCCTCCACTTTCTCCGCTGGGGTGGTGGTGGAGACCCGCGTTCTGCGATGTCGCAGACAGTCGACACAAGCCTCTGTTCATCCTTCAGCCGTCGGATGAATACCCAGAGGGAGGGGTGGGCTCTGTTCACTCTGGTATTCCATCGGTTATGGAAGGCTGAAAATGAAATGATACAAATACAGTTAAGTAAAAGTAAAGTAAAGATAAGTAATTTAAAAAAAAAGTCATAATTAGGGCAGTAATGGTAATAAAGGTATAACAACAACACAGCTATTACCTTCCACCCAGTTGTTGCTCCTGTTCTCGTTCACACGATGGTGAACGCACCAGAGCTCCGGTGGATAAGGAGCTTGGTGCCCCACCCAAGTATCCTCCATGTATTGGATGAAAGCACCCAGGGCAGGGTAGCGGGCAGTCAGCCGGCGGGTGTCCCTGCTGGTGGAGAAGGCCCTGAACTGCGGCCTCAGCTGATTGATGGGGAGGTAGGCCGTTGCCATGGCCTTCCTCACCCACCTCTGCAGCTGCCTGTCCCGGTCTCCCCTGTATGGACCTGTAAAAGTTGAGAGACAAAGTAAAAGTTAACTTATTAATTAATGAATTGATTAAATAATATGTATTTATTTATTTATTTATTTATTTATTTATTTATTTATTTATTTATTTATTTATTTATTTATTTATTTATTTATTTATTTATTTATTTATTTATTTATCGGTTGTGATTTCTTCTTCTTCTTCTACTTCTTCTTCTTATTATTATTATTATTATTATTATTACTACTACTACCCTTAACGTGTTAATTGATTTAATAACTAATTAATTAATTTAGTAAATAATCAATTATATAATCAATTAAATAATCAGTTAATGTATTTATTTATTTATTTAATTCTAAAGATTAAACTATAATAAATGAATTTTCTAGAAGCTAATTATTGTTGTGTTAATATTGATATTGATTAATATTGCATCACTGACCTGCCAAGCCTAACTCCTGGACTTTTCGCCACAGGCACTGGCAAAAATGAAAAAGGCATCCCTGCGCTTCGATGCCAGGTATTTCTGCCTGAAAGGCATTCATGATTGCCAACTCATAGTCCGAGAGCACCTGGGCAGGGCTCCATCTTGAGACAGACAGACAGACAGACAGACAGACAGACAGACAGACAGACAGACAGACAGACAGACAGACAGACAGACAGACAGACAGACAGACAGACAGACAGACAGACACATTATTGTACTTCCAAAACAAAACGTATAGTGCCGCGCGCATGTGCGTTATTCATTATTTATTTATTATAGCGCTCTCTCTCTCTCTCTCTCTCTCTCTCTCTCTCTCTCTCTCTCTCTCTCTCTCTCTCTCTCTCTCTCTCTCTCTCTCTCTCTCTCTGCGCGTTATTCATTATTTATTTATTATAGCGCTCTCTCTCTCTCTCTCGCTCTCTCTCTCTCTCACACACACACACACACACACACACACACACACACACACACACACACACACACACACACACACACACACACACACACACACACACACCTTTGTCCTGTGACCCTCTGGACCCTCCTCTTCACGTGACGGAGGACGGCTCGGTACATGTCCTCCGTCTTGCCTGACATCAGGACGAACACGAAGGCCAGGACCCTGCCCAGGTACAGGCCATGAATTGTCACGAATTGCTGGAACGGCCGAGGGCACGTTCTGAATGTACCGTCCATGTAGATCTAAATAATAATAATAAAACATGTCATTGTAGGCCTACTTGTGTAGGTCTGTACATTAAATCAATAATAAAACACACAATTCAAATAATATATGCTGCGCTCGTTTGCCCTGCGCGTTGGTGTGATTGGAATTGATTGATTGATTGATTGATTGATTGATTGATTGATTGATTGATTAAATCACTGGAATGATTTTAATTGGAATTAAATCAATCTTTGATTGGTTGATTGGTTGATTGATTTATTGATTGATTGATTGATTGATTGATTGATCGATCGATCATCACTGGAATGACACGGGGCAAAATCACGCATAGGCCTATGCCATTTGTCTATGCAGAGCATCTGCTAGATCAGGGGTTTTCAACCAGTGGTCCGGGGACCACAAGTGGTCCTTGAGATGGTTCCAGGTGGTCCCCAAGCTAAATGACGGAAAGTTGGTTAACCAGATGTAACTCTTTGAGAGCGAAACCAAATGGACCCTTGGAAACCAAATGGACCCTTGCGGGTCCAGTTAAAATATTCATCATGTGAATTAGCCCAAGTCTACACAACTAGAGAATGTAGAAGATTAATGGTCTGTAATGGTCTATACATCTATAAATACATCTATAGCTTGGAGTATGTGAGGCTAAAATTTCATCAAATGGTGGTCCGTGGCTTAAATTCTGAATAAATAATGGGCACTGGTATCAAAGAAGTTGGAAAACACTGAGCTAGATCAAACATTTAATGTTTAATTTCATTAAAGGCTACATTTCACTTTTATTTAACATGATGTTTTATGGGGTCCGTTACCTGGTCACACTCTGCCAGCTTTTCAATGAGGTCATCCGTTGTAAAGAGGACAAATTGGTGGGTCCTGTTGTTCTTGGACAAGAAATCCTCCCCAGTCCAGGTCACTGCCCACTCTCCGTCAATGTCCACCTCATTGAATGCGTGGGGGATGGGAGGCATGAGGCTGGCCCTGCGCCTCTCAAGCCGCGACTTCACCGCGTGAAACGACGGCATGTTTGCGACATTCCCCGCCCGGGCGACCACCTGGTCATAAACCCGCTTCACGGGAAGGGTCGGATCGGCCGCCACGCGTTCCAGCATCTGCTGGATCAAGGCAGTGGTGGCGACCAGATCCGACTCCTCCGCGTGAGCGTGGTCACCCGGGGGCCTAACAATATTTATGGCGGCCGGGTCATCGGCCTCCACGTCGAAGACCCTTGTGTGTAAAAAAACGCTGCACCCTCTGTGGGCGCAGCGCCAATAGAACTTTTCGGGGGTCACCTTATTGCGCAGGTACCTGTAATTATTGTAAATAAGGGCCCTGCCACCCCTGCTGTTGGCAACCTGCATGTAAGCCATTCTTTTTTCTTTTTTTTTGTTTTTTTTTTTTTTTAACAAACTTTGTGTCTTGTCCGTTGCCTCGTCCTGGCGTTGCACTGTGACTGGGTCACTACACGTGGTCTCTGCTCAGGTGATCAGGTGAGCATCAGGTGATCACAATGAAGGTTATTAAAAAAAACGTCCAGCCACCGTCCGTCATCGTCACGGATGCCAGGGGCGGATCTATGCATGTGTGGGGGGCTACATGCCCAGTCTGCAACTTCAACAACAACTGATGTTATTGATGCTTTACTTGACTAATAAAAGACCTGTAACCGAAAATGGTATGGGTGCGGCTTCATCTCCCGTGGCGCGAAGCAACACGGGCGATGAAGCCGCCCCCATGCCATTTTCTCCTGCCCCCCCCCCCCCCCCCCAATTGGGAAATGCTACATCCGCCGTGTGTTTGTGTGACTTTCCCCGAAATATAGGCCTACAGTCATCTCTGCTTTTCTTTTCGTCTGTAATAATTAGGCTACTAAATATGAATTTAAAAGCGATTCTATATAGGTTTATATATGTTATACAGATGTAGGCTATAGTTTTTAATATGGGACATGTCTCGTTTTATTTCTTAATATCAAATTACTGAAATAGTCCAATTTAGTCTTTTGAAATTAATTCTTGTTAGTCTAGTCTATATAGAGCAGTCCACATGTGGACACCTTTTCTCTCTCACAAGCACATTTCTCAGTGTGAATAGGCCTAATTAGTGCACTAAATAACAGATGAAATAAAAACGTAAAATGTAGGATAGCCAGTTAATTTACAATGAAATGTCTTGGAGTGTTGTGGACTAAATGATTTCCAACCCCTTTCATTTCAATATAAACTTCCATACAGGCGCATGGCTCACAAAGTAAAAAGAGTACAACACAGATGAAATAATAAAAAAAAAATAGTTAGAAGAGCCAATTCATTTACAATGATTCCTATTTGTTTTTCTGACTAAAATCTGTTTTCCAACCTTTGAACCACCAATTTAACCACACTGGACCGCACCACACTCATCTCATGGAGTGCCAAACACATAGCATGATATCTCGCAACTTTGTTGTCAAGAGCTCAAGCTTTAGCTATTCCGTTTTCTGTACTGGTTTAACAACTGGTGGTGTGGCAAAATGAAAACTAAGGGGGATAGGGGGATTTGATTACGGAAAGAAATAGGGTAGCTAGACCATGGGTTAACTTAATTTGGGGCGCACGTTTGGGACGCACGCACATATATATACACACACATCTCTCTCTCTCTCTCTCTCTCTCTCTCTCTCTCTCTCTCTCTCTCTCTCTCTCTCTCTCTCTCTCTCTCTGATCAGCAAAACAACACAGCACACGGCGTTTTCTTTTTATTTTTCCTGGAGGGAAATGTGACATGTGCAAATAGGCTATGCGGACAGACAGAAGAACATCAGTTGAAAATCTAGATTTTCAACTGATGTTCTTCATTTAGCTCGGCCCTGCTTTGCGCTATTTGATTGTGGCGCGCATAAACGAGGGTGAGCAGGGCGAGAGAGGGAGAGGGCGAGCGACTGGCGAGACAGAGTAATGATAAAAAGGTAATGATGAATAATATATTTGGAATGGCGATGTTATTAAAATCAGAAAACACCACCATTCCGACCCCCCCCCCCCCCCGCATCGAACAACAGCGCACGCTCTCTCTCGTCCCCCTGCCCAAACGCGCGCTCCCCCTCTCTCCCTCTCTGCTGCTCTCTCGCAACCCGACCGAACGCCCCCCCCCCCCCCTCTTTGTTTATTTATTCATTTCGTAAAGTCTACATAGGCTAGCCTATATTAAAGTTGCACATAGGCTCCTCACTGTAGGCTATGTCACGCTATAGGCCTAATATATGTACAGTAGGGCCTATAACAAAGCATCGGCATGGGCACATGCAATGTTCCCGACAAGCTGTGTCTGTAATAGAGGTCTTCACGGGTCTCAAAAATGCCATCCGAAATCCGAAATAAATCCGTGAAATATCACCGATTCCGAACTGTTCCGAAAATATTTTCAAATAAATAAATTGGATCCGAGTCGATCCGTGGCATGGTTTTCCGGTTCCGAACTGTTCCGTGATTTTCCCCAAATTGCTTCGCCGAGCCCGACCGAGGTCGGATTATTTTTGACCGTCCGACAGACCCGACCCTTTAAAAGCGAATATGAAACGAATCGATCTATGCTTGTTGAAATCATAAGTTACCATAATAGCCTAGAAATCCTTCGCATGCAATGCGGCGCATGCTATCAATTGAATCAAATACTGTAGTTGTTTTTTTAGACCGTAATTAGGCCTACAAGGGGCGACTACGTCGTGTTGTTTGAAAACAATCAGATATAGGCCTATATTGAACTTTCATACAACTGTTAATAATAAGGCATGCTTTTTGTGCGTCTATAAATATCTTGATGAAATGAACAAGCCTGTTGTAGGCTAAATAACTAAGCTTTATTCATTACCAGAGCCCACTATTTATTCAGCATTTGAGTCGCAGACGCTGATTCTCATAATATAACGGAAATGTAAACTTATACCACAAAAAGTATAGCATATTCAATTAATGTAGCATACATGTTTTTGTAGGCTATACGTCTATAAATGTCTCGATGAATTGAACAAACATGTCATTGTAAATTGTAAACAAGTGCTTTATTGAACAAAATAGCAATTATTCTATATTTTCTATAGAGGTATATTATTGGAGATGTTACAAATACAAATACAGATACAAATGTTCCCGCGGGGACCACCGGTGGGCCCTCAGGCGGTCTAGCCCGCATTAGGCAATAGGCCTAAAAAAAAAAAAAAAGTTCAATATAACGAATATAGGCCTACTCACTCACCCCCTCCATTAACAACACATCTCAAATCTGATGACAATTCAACACGATGCAGACAGAGGCTGCAGGATAACACCGTGAAATCTGAATGTATACTAGCCTGTCTATTTTAGCAAGCATTTCACATGTTACTGTTAAGGAACAGTATGGAATCAACGCTAGTTGTGCTTAAAGTGGTTCTGCGATTTTCGAGAGTGCGGCCTGCTGTGCTAAAGGCAGACTCGCAGCTAACACTAGATGCGGGCACGCACAGATATTTCCTAGCCAGCCGGCTTATGTTTGGAAACAGCTTTTCGTTTTGTCGCCAAAATTCCAGAATGTCTCCTTCATTTGGCAGTATGGCTCTATGCTTTACATAGCGGTCGATCTCGTCTTGCACCGAATCCACACTGCCAGCATCTTCTTCGTCAGCCCACTGGTTGAACAGCGAGAGCGAGTCTGATGCTGCTGCTGCTGCTGCTGCCGATGTTGCCGCCGCCGCCGGTCCTGCTGCAGGTTGTTCAGCCATTTGGATCTCGTCGTCGGAGCCGCCCTCTTCTTGCTGAATGAATGAATAAATAATACATGGCTTTAAATTAAATTTTGAACATGTTAAAATACACCCTCCTCGCCATAAAAGTTGTTTATATTTGTTATTAGGCTATGCTTTTCTTGTGCGTCTCTAAGTAGGATACATGGAACTGATGGAAGCGCTAAGCTTGAGATATAATAGGCTAGTAAGGCTACATTTATTATTATTATTACGCTTAATTATCATTATTATTATTATATAGGCATTCTCTCACCCTGGCTCGATTAAGGTGTAAGGTGGACAGCATGACCGCCTCACGAGTCGCTGTGTTGTAGATGTCTTCTCTCTCTGCCGCGCTGAACATCCGCAGCTGCTTGAACTTGGGAGATAGGAACACCCCCAACTTTTCGTGTTGTCTCAGCACGATTCGTTCGGACAGAAGTGGACGACACCTGCAGAATAATTCAACAGATCGTTGACTATCATTATCTCATTAGGCCTACAGTAACAGCAAACAGTTCGCCCAGTCACATTAGTGTAGTGTGACTGTGCGAACTGTTTGCTGTTACTGTAATCATTACAGTATCAAACAGTTCGTACAGATAACACAGAATTAATGATGAATTAAATTAAAATAGGCTACAAACGTTATCTCACCTGCGCTTTAGTATCCCAATGGCTACTGGATCGGCAGGAGTGACTTGACAGTGGTCCATCAGTTTGCTTTTCCAGAGGGCCACCAAGTTGATAGTAGGGTGGGTGGAGGTAAAGATCTCAACGGGCCTGAAAATTAAGGCCCGGCCCTACCCGGCCCTAACAGTTCAGGCCCTAGGCCCTACCCGGCCCTACTAAATGGAATACATTTTAGGCCCTACCCGGCCCTAAACTGTCAGGTTTGGGCAAAATTTGAGAATTCACCACAGATTAAAATTGAAATGCAATCAGCACCATCTTCATAATGGGTAAATACAGAAAATAACTATTATTCTTACTATATTAAAATAATTCAATATATATTATGTTTTCCTGCGGCCCTAGGCCCTACCCGGCCCTATTGATTAGGATAGATTTTCGGCCCTACCCGGCCCTAAATGTCGGTCGGGCCTGTTCGGGTTCGGTCCTGGTCGGGTTCGGGCAGAGTTTGAGAACTCTAGGTGGAGGCACTCAACGCTTCAGTGGCCTGCTTGAAAGGCTGCAGAAAGTCTATGAGCATCTTAAGCGTGTCCTTCGTTATATGACTCATGCGATGCATTTCTGTGCGTTCAACGAGGATCGACTGGATGTTGTCAAAGGCAGCATGCACCGAATTGATCATCTCCAGCTTGGTATTCCACCGTGTCTCGCATTCTTGTTTTAAAGAATGTTCGAGTCGGAGCTGTAATCCCGAATGTTTGAAGAAAGTTGTCAGGGACTTGCATTGCTCAATACATGCTCTTGCTGGCTGCAGATCTTCCTCCTCCTGGTCCTCCTCCTCTTCGCCACCCGCAGGCTTCTTAAACGTGTGTTTTAGTATAGTGTTCAACACATGTGCCACACAGCTGTTGTGCGACCACTGTGCGAGGGCTAACTGGATGTTCGCCGCCTGGTCACTGACAAACACAAGTTTATCGATCTCATCTGCAGTTAAGCCAAAGGCACGCAGCTGTCTTAGTAGCTCCCCTTTTAGGTTCGTGGCCGTCTTCTTTTCTCCAATTGGGAAAGCGCAGGTACAGATGATGTTGCTGTGAAACGTCCAGTTTGTATCTATGTAATGCAGTGTGATGCAGGTATAGCTGACCTTCCTAAAGTCGTCCGTCCACATGTCAGTTGAGGCCCCACATGCCTGTACATCGGCGATCGCTTTGCGAATCACGGCCAGTAGCTCTCCTCTCATACTTTCACATTTCTTCTGTGTGAAACGAGACACAGTCACACCAGACGGCAAAAGCTCTCGGGCGTCACACGAACCATGTTGTGCCCCTATGTCTACGAGTGTCTGGGCCAATTCACTGAACGCGGGGGTCTCGTACATTCTGAAAGCCCTTAGATCCTTTGCACAGACTTTTGTGCATCTTTCTAAGACAAGGTCCTTGGTTCTTTTTGTAACTTTACCCGTTTTGACGAATGAAGTCATTGACATTTGGCCTGCTGGAGGAGGAGGAGGCAGTTTGTTGTGGTGGTTATCTATGTGTTTTAACAGGTGCGATGTGCCTGTAATGGCGGAGTCATGTTTTAATACGAAGCCGCAATCGTTGCATTTTACAGCTCCCACTCTTCTCTCTTCTTGGTCCACGACTGCTTGGAAATGAGCCCACGCAGGCGAGTTGCCAGTCACGTCAACCAACTTGTATTCCTTTTTAGTTAACTTTTCTTTCACCTTTCGCAAAAACTCTCCGTGTAGTTTGCTTGAAGGATTCATGTTGTGCTAACCGGTGTTTCAATTGAAATTACCCTGACCCCTGGCCTGTTGGCATGGCGCATGCGCATTGCGTAGCCTACTAGGTCACTCTGTGTACTGTAGCCTACTTGTCAGTGCATGTCCAGAAGCGCACCGGCAGACGAGTGACAAAGATACAATCATACACACACTTGGTTGATAGAATATTTTATTATCATTAAAAAGGCAAAAAAAAAAAAAAAAAAAACGTAGAGAAAGAATACGTCTCACTGTAGTCTCGGGTCTTGTCGGATTTTCTCGGGTATTGCACATAATGATTGACAGGTCCGACTTCCGAGGGGGATACGTCCGATTCCGAACCTGTCCGAGTGACTGTGATAAAACACACCACCGGAACCGTCGGGTCTCGGACGGACTCGGATTTTTTCGGGTTCGGAGCCCCCGTGAAGACCTCTAGTCTGTAATGAGTTGAGTGTCCAACAACACAGAGCCACGTGTTGCGGTTTACTGCAGGGCTGACAGACAGACAGGCAGAGACAGACAGGCTGGCAGGCGGACGGACGCACACTGCACAGACCTAAAATCGGGACCTAAAATGCACGCGCGGCTGCATGTGCCAACGCAGAGTTACACACGCTCACTATTTTTTGTCTGCATGCATTTTAGCCACGGACCACCATTTGCTGTCGAGTTCAGTCTCTCACACCCAAAACTAAGGATTTTCAAGTTTAGATCCACAATTTAGGAAATAAGTGTCGGTCAAAATGACAATTCTACTGCATTTTGTTCTTGAAAATTAATTAGGCTTAGGCCTAATTCAGATCTTTATAATTTAACTCTTGAGATCGTGAAGATTTACAGATTTATAGGGTCCATTTGGGCAACTGAACTGTCCATCATTTAAATGGGGACCACCTGGAATCCTCTCAGGGATCACTGGTGGTCCCCGGACAACTTGTTGAAAACCACCGGCAGTAACGGTTCGCATTTCGTTTTAAAGGCTGTAGTGCGCCACACTGCGCTCTCTCTCTCTCCCAGGCTGGGAGAGAGAGAGAGCGCACGCAGTGTGGCGCTGGAGTCCCAGCTCTTAATAAAATAGAACTAGGCCTATTATAGCTATGTTAGATGAATATCTGTGAGATTTCTGTCATCTGCGCTGTGAGAGGATAAGGTCCCTGGTCCGTGGCTCAAATAGGCATATTATTTGGAGGCCTATTAGGCTATTATTTGAAGAATTGTATTTTTCTTCTCAATATTGGGGTGGCACTCATATAGGCTCGCTATAATAATGTTCAGAATATTCACACTTTATGAGGATCAGATTTTTATTTGTCCGAGAGCAGAGCAGTCATTCAGCAGCAGATCATGGTTCCTGCTCATTGCAGACAGACAACAAGCATGATTATGAGTGAATTCAGGGACTGAAGTTGCATACGGGGCTATGTTCGTTGCTGTCGCTGCCCTGCTTACCAGAGCAGGCGGTGGTGGTGGTGGTGGTGCTGCTGCTGCTGCAGTGCTTACAGTAGAAATATACAGACAGACTATGCCGGATTGTTTTCTATTTATTCCCATTTACTTTATTTTCTACATAATTTTGCAGGCCGCGGTTCTCAAACTTTTTAGTGTCTTATGCACATGTGGCGGGGTTGAGAAGGATACGCTTTACGCTCAAGACATTTCCAAATGACGCGCGCGCGCACACACACACACACACACACACACACACACACACACACACACACACACACACACACACACACACACACACACACACACACACACACACAGCAGCCTGATGGGCTATAAAACATTTCTGTTAAAACAGCATCGATTTTCAACTGATATTCTTCTTCACTCGGCCCTGCTTTGCGCTATTTGATTGTGGTCGCGCGTAGACGAGGGTGAGCGAGAGAGAGAGAGAGAGAGAGAGAGAGAGAGAGAGAGAGAGAGAGAGAGAGAGAGAGAGAGAGAGAGAGAGAGAGAGAGAGAGAGAGAGAGAGAGAGAGAGAGCGGCGATACAGGGTAATGATAAGGCAATGGAATATATTCGGAATGGCGTGGTCTTTAAAAAAAAGAAAAAAACATCGCCATTTCGAAGTGGTATAATTCGAAATAGCAGTGTTTCGGAATGGTGATGTGTGGCCTTCGGAAAGGCAGTGTCTTTTTTTCCACGGAGAAACCCCGCCATTCCGATAATGGAAGTCAACGATCGGAATGGCGGGGCTTCGGAATGGCGACGTGTAACCAATGTACGCCATTATGATTGTTTAGGGGTTTTGGGGTTATTTTACTGTCCCAAATCAATAAGCCCATTGATAAAGGACCATTCCACCACTTTTGAATGTATCTTCATATTTTAGGTCTTCACTACTGTACATGATGAACTATCACTTTTTTCTCTACTTGGGCTGTGTCTCACAGGAGGGCTGTGGGCAGTCCGTTGTGTGTTTCCTGGAAACACATACTGTACCAGGGTTTTCATGTTCTCTTATTTAGGACTTTGAGACTATTTTGTTCTTTGTAAAGAAAATGTTAGTTATGTGATGTGGTTTTCTGGGCTTGGTTCTTAGTGTAGTTACCTATTTGGATTTTGTTGTTATTTTATTTTACTTTATCCAAATATCTACTTTTATTGGTAGATGTATTATATGTAGAGAGGGCTTATTTCTTAACACAATATTTGAATAATAGCGCAATTGCCCTCCTGATACGGTCCTAATGCTAATGGCCGTTAGCATCGCTAGCCTCCTCTTGCTAGCTGAGGGCCCAAATAAGAGACGAACCGGCTTCTTCTTCTGCTCCAACAATCTACATTTGGCCTCCACATCTATGTAGGAGAGAATTATCATATAACAGGAGATTTCTTCAACTATGTCTGTATCTTCTGGTGACATCTGTCAAGTACGAATAGAATCATAGAGTTGAGGCATAGAAAGAATATTCCATCCATGCTCTCTGTCCTAGGCCTAGTTATAGGAAATTTGTTGAGCCATTTCAGTTCATTTCGTTTGACGGATGCTATGCTGAAAGCTAGACGTTTCGTCAGAAATAGCTCCCCAGATTTTCCTCATTAAGGCCTACCATGGCAACAGTTTGTGGTGGGTGGGATTTCACACCACAAACTACAATATGCACCGTGTCGAAAATGACTGTAGACGTTGAAAGGGAAGAGAGACGCAGAACCAGACAGACAGACTGACAGGGAAATGTTTTCCTGGACTGTTTCCAAAGCAGGAGGACCTAAGCGATCTTGTCATGCTTCTGTAGCAGTGGGGAACAAACTCTATTCCTTTGGAGGCTGGGATGATGAATGGACAGACAAGGACATGATGAAGCAAAAGGATGTGCATGTCTTCACCACTGTGTCTTTAAGCTGGAAGAAGTTGCCTCCAGAGGAACCTGGAAGAGGAGAACGCCACCTACAGGTTCCTTCCATGTGCCTGGGACACACAGCTGTGTTGATAGAGGGTACAGTGTATATTTGGGAGGCTATCCGTATTGCACTGTCCTCTATGCATATGATGTAGATGACCACAGGTGGTTCAAACCCAGGGTTTCTGGTACAGTTCTGGGGAGAGGGAAAACCACTCAGCCTGTGTGTTGAAGAAGGTCATGTTCATCCATGGAGGATACAACAAGCAGACTCAACGCACTAATGCCATGCACAAGTTGGACACCAGCACAATGATCTGTTTCATCAAGTCACACCGCCACCATCATCGGGACAAAAATGTTTCTATATGGGGGTAGGGAGTACTACCCAGGGAAAGACAGGGTACACAACAACATGTTTGACACAGAGACAAACAGCTGGATGAACACACCTTCTGCACAGCTTCTTCCAGGAGGACGATGCTGTCATTCAGCATTTACCTACAATGGAGAGCTGTATATATTTGGTGGCTATAACGGTATCCAGAACTTAAATGATGTGTGGAAATTCAATCCAGAGACCTTCTCCTGGAAGAAGGTTGAGCCCAAGGGTAAAGGACCAGGTCCATTGGGTTATATGTGCTGTTGCATTGTGGGAAGACATATCATCATTTTTGGAGGATTGAAAGGATATAACACTACCTCTAATGAGCTGTTCATATTAGACATGAGTCCTAGTATTAAGACGTTATGTAAACTAGCTGCTATTCAATACGCTCTGGACCAATCAGAACTCCCACATGACATCAGGTGGGAGTTTGCAGCCATGACCAAGAAATAGCATTGTGACTACGGTGATGTCATGGCAAACATCCATACCAACAAGGCTCACATCGAGTTGTAACCATGAGCTTGCAGTTCTGCCATGTGTGTGTGCACGTGCGTGCTTGTGTGTGTGTGTGGTGTGTGTGTGTGTGTGTGTGTGTGTGTGTGTGTGTGTGTGTGTTGTGTGTGTGTGTGTGTTGTGGTGTGTGTGTGCGTGCGTGTGTGTGTGTGATCAATGTTGCGTGATGACAGGAGCGCCCCTCACTTCACAAGTAAGTAAGTAAGTAAGTAAGTAAGTAAGTAGGTAAACTTTATTTATATAGCACTTCTCTCAGAGAGAACTCACAAAGTGCTTTACAACAGGGTAAATTAAATTAAAACAATAAAACAATAAATGCGGAAAAGATGGTGACATGGCAAAATACATGGAAATACATGGAAATACATGGACAACATAAAACCAAAAACAAACAAATAATAATAATAATAAAAATAATTTTCTGGGATTGTTTCTTAGGTCGCCTTCACACCTTAACCATTTACTGTGATTAGAACGAATCCTGCTGCATATTGTCAGAACGTGCGCCTCGTATGGCAGTGTGTGGAGTCTCATTCGGACACTAATTCTACTCCTCCCAAGGACGGTGTTTTTTTTTTTTTTTTTTTTTTTTTTTTTTCCCGCTTCAAAACGCAGAGGAGTGCAGATTACTGCACGTGTGAAAGCAATCGCCTTAACACTAGAAAGACTAAGGGGTCGTGAGGACTCCTTTTTGAGATTTTGAAGTGGATTTTCTCTGCTGTGATGGTCTGAAAAAGTTTCCCTTCCACGACTTTTCCTACATATGGACATGAAGAGAATCTAATGAAGAGATCATAGAAGCACTTGGTGCGATATGCCCTGATCCTCATATACAGTAGTTTACACAATGCATTGTATATCTGAGAATGGAGGTGATTTTGTTCCATATTGCACTTTTGCACCATGTTGCAGGTTGCATCAAGAGTTTGCACTTGTAGTGCAGTCCCAGACCGGGAATCCTGATTTTGACGGACAGACAGAAGAACGATGTGTGGTTTTGAAGACCACTTTTTTAGAATTGCTATTACAGTTAAACACAACAGAAACCGACGATTGTATATGTCTACGTCCAGAGGTCACAATAAAATCCTAATCATTTTTACTCCACACAGGGAGAAAAAACAGACTCTGGAGGCTTGATGGTGCTTTTTTTTAGACGTGAATGCATGTTATGAGCAGCAGGGTTCTTCTGCAGCCAGCCTGCACGCACATACTGGTGTTTATCAGCTGACATCGTCTGTTAAGGCTGTCTGTAGGTGGAGAACAGTTCATCCAATGTCCAAACTTTGTTGGATCAGGAAGATAACCGGATTCTCACACAGATAAACCACTGGAGGATCCATGTAAATGATGGTCCTCTAGCTGGGCTTTTTCCACACAAAAGGGACCCACCTGCACTCAGACCTTTTAACTTTTCTTCATATACTGTCTGCTCACAGATACACATAACAATAGAACTTCGAGTAAGCCCGCCCTCTCCCCAGTGTCTCCCCAACCATGGGTGGGACACTTACCAGACGCGTTCATTCATTCCAATGTAAATATCATGGACGTATGCCTGCCGTATGCAGTAGGAAAATGTGTGTGACATTTTTATTTTTTTTTTAAACAATGCTTTAAAACTATTGGTAGAGAGGTTTGTCTATCACATGTTATGCTTAGCAGTGGTCGGATCATAGCAGTTTGTATATGTATATGACATATAGGCCTGCGATATTGAGGATTTACAGCAAATTAAGGATTGCTTGAAAATACCAAGTAGGCTATGGTAACATTTTTGCATGAGCAAAGCAAGCGATCCAAAATCAAACTAGATCAGTGCCCTTCGTGGCACAGGTCTCCACCAGGCCAGATCAGGTTGTGGCCTCCTGGTGGCACTATAATAGGTCAATGTGGAAAGGGTGCTATTTATCGTTATGCCTGATTAATGGGAACTGAAGAAGGTACTTTGAACCAACAAAGGGTACTAGCACGAGCGGGTCCTTAAGATGGGGAAGGGGGTGACGTAGCAGTTGACGTAACGTCAACCCTGACCGACCTGGACCATGCACGGACGGACAGACACACGGGTAAACATACTCTCCACCAGTATGGTGGAGAGTATGTTTTACACACAACCAGGTCAGATCAGTTGTGGCCTCCTGTTGGCCTACTTGTACATGAGCGAGCAAGCTAATATGATGACATCACCTAAACTGGCCAATCGGGTGCGGCCTGGACCGTGCACAGACGGATGAACAGACAGGGGGTAAAACATACTCTCCACCATACAGGTGGAGACAACTATGTATCCGAAATGGAGTTGTGAGAAACCATTTTTCTAGCCTTATTGGTCCAATAGAGATGAACAAAGAGCAATTTACTTTTACAAAGTAAACTGCCTGGTCCCAAACAAAACCCACCACCAGAAGCCTTAGTTCAAATGCAACTACACACTAAAAACTGGATAGTTTGAAATAATCCGATCTGAGTTATTTTGTAACCCAAATGCTATGTTGAAAGGGACCAGCGCAACCTCTCAGGTACTTCAACACAGTTACCAATAGTAACCCAGAAGTTGAGTTAAATAAACAATCAATTACACTCAACAAAAATATAAACGCAACACTTTTGTTTTTGCTCCCATTTTTCAGGGGATGGACTTAAAGCCCTAAAATTCATTCCAGATATACAATATAACCATTTCTCTCAAACACTGTTCACAAATCTGCCTAAATGTGTGATATTGAGCACTTCTGCTTTGTTAAGATAATCCATCCCACCTCACAGGTGTGCCACATTAAGATGCAGATGTGACATCATGATTAGTGCACAGGTGTACCTCAGACTCTCCACAATAAAAAGACACCCTGAAATGTGCAATTTTCTTTTGCCTTATTGGGTGTATGGGCCTCCGAATCAGCCAGTATCTGGTGTGACCACCATTTGCCTCATGCAGTGCAACACATCTTCTTCGCATAGAGTTTATCAGATTGTCAATTGTGGCCTGTGGAATGTTGGTCCACTCCTCTTCAATGACTATGTGAAGTTGCTGGATATTAGTGGGAACTGGTACACACTGTAAAAATGGTAATAACACAATATTACCACATTATTACCATTTCGACAGCGCATACCAGTTCCCACTAACATCCAGCAACTTCACACAGCCATTGAAGAGGAGTGGACAACATTCCACAGGCACAAATGCAATCTGATTAAACTCTATGCGAAGAAGATGTGTTGCACTGCATGGGCAAATGGTGGTCACACCAGATACTGGCTGATTTGGAGGCCCATACACCCAATAAGGCAAAAGAAAATTGCACATTTCAGGTGTCTTTTTATTGTGGAGAGTCTGAGGTACACCTGTGCACTAATCATGATATCAAATCTGCATCTTTGATGTGGCACACCTGTGAGTGGGGATGGATTATCCTTAACAAAGCAGAAGTGCTCAATATCACACATTTAGGCAGATTTGTGAACAGTGTTTGAGAGAAATGTTTATATTGTATATCTGAATGAATTTTAGGCTTTAAGTCCATCCCCTGAAAAATGGGAGCAAAAACAAAGTGTTGCGTTTATATTTTTGTTGAGTGTATCTCTTATAATGACCCAGGGTTGTAGTCAACCCGTAATTCCTTAACACAAATCCCGCTCTTAACGTAGATCTACGCTAATCAAACATAGTTCAGACCGCTGCTATTGCCGCAGATATCGCAATCTTTGAATATTAGCGCAATTGTCCTACTGATAACCGTCCTAATGCAAAGCCATTAAATCACTATAGGGCAGGGACACTATTGGTACCTCATGATACGATATAGGTGCGATATTAGGCCTTCGAAATGAATATATAATGATATTTGATAAATTGTGATATTTGCAATATATCAATATATTGCATGACATTCATCAACGATATATCACGATACTGCATCTGCAGCTGGAAAACAAAAACAAAAATCAATAAATTAATGAATAAAAAAGTAAAAGTCAAAAATCAGAACTCACTAATGTATATCCTCGAGTATTAATCTTAGCTCTTATTTGTCTCAAACTGCTTCTCATACCAGGCTTTTTATTTTATCTTGTGTTTGTTTTTTTGGGAATGAAGCAGCTAAGGAAGTCAGTTAACATTTTATTTCTGCGTCCTGTTTTTCCTCACGAAATTATCCCGTCAGGAAATATCACAATATTTGCTGAGGGATGTGCGATATATATTGTGAGGAAGTATACGATATTATCACGATAACGATATTTCAGCACACCCCTAATCACTAGCCTCTTCCTTCTAGCTGATGGGCCCAAAAAAGACGGACCGTCCTCTTCCTCTGCTCTGACAATTCAATCTATGTTTGGCCTCCACATCTACTGTATATAAGAGAGGATTATCATATAACAGGAGGTTTCTTCAACTATACATGTATCTTCTGCTGACATCTGCTATGAATAGAATCATAGGATTGAGACATAGAAAGGAATATTCCTTCCACACTCTGTCCTAGACCTAGTTATGGGAAGTTGTTGAGGCCATTCCTGTAGACGATGCTGTGCTGAAAGCTAGCCGTTTCATCATGAATAGTGCCAAAGACCAATGCAAATTTGCTTCATTAAGGCCTACCATGGCAACAGTTTGGGTGGGTGGGACACACCACAAAATACAAGATGCACCGTGTCCGTAAATTAATGTAATGAGAGGGAAGAGAGACGTACAGCAAGATAGTAGAAAGCCAGGCAGCAGCATTTGGAGGGCAGGCAGAGAGACAGACGAGGAAATGTTTCCTGGACTATTTCCAAAGCAGGAGGACCTAAGCGATTTCGTCAAGCTTCTGTAGCAGTGGGAAACAAACTCTATTCCTTTGGAGGCAGGGATGATGAATGGACAGACGACATGATGAACAAATGGATGTGCATGTCTCACCACTTGTCTTTAAGCTGGAAGAAGTTGCCTCCAGAGGAACCTGGAAGAGGAGGACGCCACCTTCAGGTTCCATCCATGTGCAAGGGTCACACAGCTGTGTCCGATAGAGGGTACAGTGTACATCTGGGGAGGCCGACCGTATTGTAGTGTCCTCTATGCATATAATGTAGCCGACCACAGATGGTTCAAACCCAGGGTTTCTGGACAGTTCCGGGGGAGAGGTGCTACAACTCAGCCTGTGTGTTGAAGAAGGACATGTTCATCCATGGAGGATTAAACAAGCAGTCTCAACGCACTAATGACATGTACAAGTTGGACACCAGCACAATGATCTGACTTTAAAACCAACACCAGAGGAACTCCTTTGCCTGTTCATCAAGCCACACCGCCATCATCATTGGGACAAGAATGTTTCTATATGGGGGTTGGAGGACTACCCCAGGGAAAGACACGGTACACAACAACATAGAGTGTTTGACACAGATACAAACAGCTGGATGAACTCACCTT
>CM076982.1:44564812-44659786 GCA_039105355.1 Benthosema pterotum | reverse complement strand
ATTAATCTCATTTAATCAGTTAAAAGTCAGCCATAGTCAAAAATGTTAACACAATGTTGGCTTGTCTGTCTCGTCATATATACTGTATGTGTGCAGATCCTGTGTTAATGTTATACAGTCAGTTATAATTCAATAAGGGAGAAGTCCTTTCCAAACAACAAGTGTGCAGCTGTTGTTCATAACGATGCTGACGGCCTTGAATGTGTTTTCTATGCAGGGAATGCAACAGTACCAGGGTTTTCATGTTCCGGCTTATTAGAGGTTGAATTTCAGACTTTTTTGTTTGTTTTTGTTCTTCATAAAGATTGATATGGTTATCAGACGTGACATCGTCTGTTAAGGCTGTCTGTAGCTCACATACTGGTGTTTATCAGAGTGACATCATCTGTTAAGGCTTTCTGTAGGTTGGACAACAATTCACCCAACGTTCACACAACTTTGTTGTGAATCAGGAAGACATCGGATTCTCACCAGTAAATCACTGAAGTTGCCATGTAAATGATGGTCCTCTAGCTGGGTTTTTTCCACACAAAAGGGATTCCTCTGCCCTCAGAGCTTTTAAACTTTTCTTCTTATACTGTCTGTCACAGATACACATTACTATAGAACTTATAGTAAGCCCTGCCCTCTCCCCAATGTCTCCCAACCATGGATTGGACATTTCCAGACGCGTTCATTCATTCCAATGTAGATATCATGGACGCTACACATTAAAAAAGCTGGTTGGAACCAGACGTTTAAACACTCTTGCAAATCCGCCAACAAGGCCTGCCGTTATGCAGTACGAAAATGTGTGTGACATTTTTAAAAAAAAAAAAAAAAATCAATGCTTTAAAACTATTGGTAGAGAGGTTTGTCTTTCACATGTTATGCTTAGCTGTTTGCTAGCTGGTTGTTTAGCTTAGCCGTTTGGGCAGGGGCTTACTAAAAGGTCTATTATGACATATAGGCCTGCGATATTGAGGATTTTTACAGCAAATTAAGGGTTGCTCTAAAATACCAAGTAGGCCATGGCCGCATTTTTGCATGAGCAGAGCGAGCGATCCAAAATCAAACTAGATCAGTGCTTTTTCGTGGCACAGGTCTCCACCAGGCAGATCAGGATGTGGCCTCCTTGTGGCACTATAATAAGCCAATGTGAAAAGGATGCTATTCATATTATGCCTTGATTGATGGGAACTGAAGAAGGTACTTTGAACCAACGAAGGGTGGCTTGCACAGAGTGGGTCTTTAAGATGGGGAAGGGGGTGACGTATTAGTTGACGTAAGGTCACCCGACCGACGTGGTCCGTGCAGGACGGACGGGACACACGGACACATGTTGTAAAATATACTTCTCCACCCATACTTGGTGGAGCCAACCAGGCCAGATCAGGTTGTGGCCTCTGGGGGATGGCCTACTGTAATATGAGCAGAGCGAAGCGACTAATATGATGACATCACCTAAACGGCCAATCGGCTGCGGCCTGGACCGTGCACGGACGGACGGACAGACAGACGTTTACTTTTACAAAAAGTTGGCTGGTCCTAACCAAACCACCACCAGAAGCCTTAGTTCAAACGCAACTACACACTAAAAAATGGATAGTCCCTAATTTGAGTTATTTTGTAACCCAATTTGGCCATGTTGAAAGGGACCAGCGCAACCTCTTGGTTACTTCAACACAGTTACCAATAAAACGCAGAAGTTGAGGTAAGATAATAATCCAATTCTCTGCTTATAATGTCAGGGTTGTAGTCAATTTAACTCTTAATGATCAGGCAAAAAGCTAGTCTTGTTCCCATTTGGCTCAATAGTAACAAAATGATTTATAGAAAATCCTCTGTTATGAATTTGTGCAAACCAATGGTATCCAAAGACAGCTTGAGGTGTCCACTTTAAGGGAAAAAAATAGGCTAATCGATAATATGTTTTCTTTTTTTTTTATAAAATGTACAAAAGGGCCCTGTTGTTCACACTGGCGTTTCCTCCAGGACTAGTTATGAAATAATCAGGTTTAAAGTTTTATCTTTCATATAACTTTTTTCTGCTTCAAGTAGATGCCCATATGCCTATACCATTTTAAAGACCAGGTGGTTGGCTACAATTAAAAAAAAAAAAAAAAAAGAAAAACTTTCTGACATGTTCCAGTGTGGAGATGGCGCCATCTAAAGGTAGCATGCATGAAAAAGCTGACCTATCCATCATCGTTTGCTTGACTGAACAGAAACACGATCCCAGATCCCCCCCCCCTCCCACACACACACACACACACACACACACACACACACACACACAACACACACACACACACACACACACACACACACAGAGAAGAGAGGAGAAGAGAAAGAGGAATGCGTCACGACACACACACACACACACACACACACAACACACACCACACACACACACTCACGTGCGCCCAATGCATGCTACGAAGGAGAAGAGCGGTGGTCCCTTTAGCATTGTTCTGTAGCCACATGCACAACAACAAAACAAACACCAACCAAACTAATGGCTCTCTTTGGGGCGGACTGATACCACATCACATGCGCCAGTGTTTTTTTCGGCTATTTAGTGACATTAACCCCTAAGTGATACATGGCATGATAGTCTGCAAGTTAATCTATGCTTATAGATTAAAAAAGTACAACACGCGTTTTCGCGTGGGAAACAGGGGACAGAATATTACATCACGCTTTTTCGCGTGGGAAAACTGTAAAGGTGTTTTAACTTCATTTTGCCCACCCAATCCAAAAGTTGCATTGCAATGACCCAGGCCGTAATTTCTTAACACAATTCCCGCTCTTAACATAGATCTACACTAATCAAACATAGTTCAGACCACTGCTATTGCCGCAGATCTACGGCAATCTTTGAAAAATAGCACAATTGTCCTACTGATACCGTCCTAATGCAAATGGCCATTACATCACTAGTCTCTTCCTTCTAGCTGAGGGGCCCAAATAAAGACGAACCGTCCTCTTCCTCTGCTCTGACAATTAAATCTATGTTTGGCCTCCACATCTACTGTATATAAGAGAGGATTATCATATAACAAGAGGTTTCTTCAACTATGCCTGTATCTTCTGCTGACATGTGGCTATGAATAGAATCATAGAAAGGAATATTCCTTCCACACTCTGTCCTAGATCTATAGGGAAGTTGTTGAGGCATTTCATTTAGACGGATGGCTATGCTGAAAGCTAGCCGTTTCGTAATGAATAGTGCTACAGACCAAGTGCAAATTTGCTTCATTAAGGCATACCATGGCAACAGTTTGTGGTGGGTGGGATTTCACACCAGAAAATACAAGATGCACCGTGTCGAAAATTACTAGACGTCGAGTGGGAAGAGAGACACAGAACTAGATAGATAGGTAGAAAGCCAGGCAAGCAAGCATTTGGGTGGACAGACAGACTGACGGGGAAATGTTTTCTTGGACTGTTTCCAAAGCAGGAGGACCTAAGCGATTTCGTCATGCTTCTGTAGCAGTGGGGAAATATCTCTATTCCTTTGGAGGCAGGGATGATACATGGACAGACAACGACATGATGAAGCAAATGGATGTGCATGTCTTCACCCCTGTGTCTTTAAGCTGGAAGAAGTTGCCTCCAGTGGAACCTGGAAGAGGAAAAACGCCACCTACAGGTTCCTTCCATTTGTGCCGGGGACACACAGCTGTGTTGATAGAGGCTACAGTGTATATTTGGGGAGGCTATCCGTTTTGTAGTGCCCTCTATGCATATGATGTAGACGACCACAGATGGTTCAAACCCAAGGTTCTGGTACAGTTCCAGGGGAGAGGTGCTACCACTCAGCCTGTGTGTTGAAGAAGGTCATGTTCATCATGGAGGATCCAACAATCAGACTCAACGCACTAATGACATGTACAAGTTGGACACCAGCACAATGATCTGGACTTTAATCAACACCAGAGGAACTCCTTTACCTGTTTCATCAAGTCACACCGCCACCATCATTGGGACAAAAATGTTTGTATTTGGGGGTTGTGAGTCCTACCCAGGGAAAGACAGGGTACACAACAACATTAGAGTGTTTGACACAGAGACAAACAGCTGGATGAGCACACCTTCTGCACAGCTTCTTCCAGGAGGACGATTGGGGCATTTAGCAGTTACCTACAATGGAGAGCTGTATATATTTGGTGGCTATAACGGTAACCAGAACTTAAATGATGTGTGGAAATTCAATCCAGAGACCTTCTCCTGGAAGAAGGTTGAGCCCAAGGGTAAAGAACCAGGTGCATTGTGCAGTATGTCTTGTTGCATTGTGGGAGGACATATCATCATTTTTGGAGGATGGAAAGGAGATGACACTACCTCTAATGAGCTGTTCATATTAGACATGAGTCCCAGTCTTAAGACATTATGTAAACTAGTAGTTATTCAGCACGCTGTGGACCAATCAGAACTCCCACACGACATCAGGTGGGAATTGTCAGCCATGACCCAAAAATAGCATTGTGGCTTCGACACTGGTGATGTCATAGCAAACATCCATATTGACGAGGCAAAAAGCTGTGATCGGATCATAGCAGTTTGGGCAGGGGCTTACTTTAAGGTCTATTATGACATATAGGCCTGCGATATTGAGGATTTTCAGCAAATTAAGGATTGTTTGAAAATGACAGGTAGGCCATGGCCGCATTTTTGCATGAGCAGAGCGAGCGATCCAAAATCAAACTAGATCACATCGAGTAGCGGTCGTGAGCTCTTAGCTCTGCCATTTGTTTGTGTTCGTGCGCGCGTGTTTGTGTGTATCAATGTTGCATGATGATGCGAGCGCCTCTCACTTCACATGGGTGTGATTAATTTTCTATGTAAGTGTAAGTGTGTATTTGTACGTCTCCAAACCCTGTCGTAATACTTTATCAGTGTGTCCTTGACAGTGACAGCCTTCGTATTGAGTGTTGTTTTCATGTGAAATCTAGGCATACCTTTAGGCATGTAGGCATTCTGCAAACTGTCAATCAATCAGTCAACCAATCAATAAATTCCTGAAAGGTCTATGACATGTAGGCCTGCAATGTTCAGGATTTACCGCTTATTTTTAATATTCTCATAGAAAACTGTTAATAATTGTTTCTGCAGAATCCCCTACAGGAGATAATACTCATGACATTAGTTATGATTAGTTATGAAGGTTTTAATTATGTTACCATGCTGAGTCACCTAAACCGGCCAATCACAATACTCGGAGTGACAACTGACAACCACAAACAGATCAGGTAACTCCACAGACTACGCACCACTGTGCACCGATCACTTAAATTGCACCTGCTCTGCAAGTAATAAGTAATAATAATGAGAGAATATAACGAAGGAAAATGAATGCAAACTGGGGGTTAAAACACTTGCAGTCATGTATGCTATTATGATTCTTTATGAGTTTTGGGGTTATTTTACTGTCCCAAATCAATATGCCCATTGATAAAGGACCATTCCGCCACTTTTGAATGTATCTTCATATTTTAGGTCTTCACTAATGTACATGATAAACTATCACTATTTTGTTGTACTTGGTCTGTGTCTCACAGGAGGGCTGTGGGCAGTCTGGATGTGTGTTTCTTGGAAACACATACTGTACCAGGGTTTTCATGTTCTCTTATTTAGGACTTTGAGACTATTTTGTTCTTTGTAAAGAATGTTAGTTATGTGCTGTGGTTTTCTGGGCTTGGTTCTTAGTGTAGCTACCTATTTGGATTTTGTTGTTATTTTATTTACTTTATCCAAATATCTATTTTTTTGATAGATGTATTATATGTAATAGAGGGCAGGGAGGGGTATGGGAAGGGGCAGACAGTTGCTTATTTGGGCTTATTTCTTAACACAATCTTTGAATTATAGCACAATTGCCCTACTGATACGGTCCTAATGCTAATGGCCCTTAGTATCGCTAGCCTCCTCTTGCTAAGTGAGGGGCCCAAATAAAGACGAACCGTCCTTTTCCTTCTCTGACAATTCAATCTATATTTGGTCTCACATCTACTGTACATAAGAGAGGATTATCATATAACAGGAGATTTCTTCAACTATGCCTGTATCTTTTGGTGACATCTGTCAAGTACGAATAGAACCGTAGGAGTTGAGGCATAGAAAGGAATATTCCACCCATGCTCTCTGTCCTAGGCCTAGTTATAGGAAAGTTGTTGAGCCATTTCAGTTGATTTCATTTTAACGGATACTATGCTGAAAACTAGCCGTTTGCTAGCTTTCAGCATAGCAACAGTTTGTGTTGGGTGGGATTTCACTCCACAAAATACGAAATGCACCGTGTCGAAAATTACTGTAGACGTCGAGAGGGAAGAGAGAGAAGCAGAAGTAGAAAGGCAGGCAAAGCAGGCATTCGGTTGGGCAGAAGAGATAGACGGGAGATGTTTCCTTGGACTGTTTCCAAGGCAGGAGGACCTAAGCGATTTTGTCCTGCTTCTGTAGCAGTGGGGAACAAACTCTATTCCTTTGGAGGGCAGTGATGATGAATGGACAGACAACGACATGATGGAACGACAGATGGATGTGCATGTCTTCACCACTGTGTCTTTAAGCTGGAAGAAGTTGCCTCCAGAGGAGAACTGGAGAGGGGAACGCCACCTACAGGTTCCTTCCATTGTGCTGTGGACACACAGCTGTGTTGATAGAGGGTACAGTGTACATCTGGGGAGGCTATCCGTATTGCAGTGTCCTCTATGCATATGATGTAGACGACCACAGATGGTTCAAACCCAGGGTTTCTGGGACAGTTCGGGGGAGAGGTGCTACCACTCAGCCTGTGTGTTGAAGAAGGACATGTTCATCCATGGAGGATTAAACAAACAGACTCAACGCACTAATGACATGTACAAGTTGGACACCAGCACAATGATCTGGACTTTAATCAACACCAGAGGAACTCCTTTGCCTGTTTCATCAAGTCACACCGCCACCATCATCGGGACAAAAATGTTTCTATATGGGGGTTGGGAGTACTACCCAGGGAAAGACTTACACAACAACATCAGAGTGTTTGACACACAGACAAACAGCTGGATGAACACGCCTTCTGCACAGCTTTTTCCAGGAGGACGATGCTGTCATGCAGCATTTACCTACAATGGAGAGCTGTATATATTTGGTGGCTATAACGGTAACCAGGACTTAAATGATGTGTGGAAATTCAATCCAAACACCTTCTCCTGGAAGAAGGTTGAGCCCAAGGGTAAAGGACCAGGTCCATTGTGTTTTATGTGCTGTTGCATTGTAGGAAGACATATCATTTTTGGAGGATGTAAAGAAAATAACACTACCTCTAATGAGCTGTTCATATTAGACATGAGTCCTAGTCTTAAGACATTATGTAAACTAGTAATTATTCAGCTTGCTCTGGACCAATCAGACTCCCGCATGACATCAGGTGGGAATTGGCAGCCATGACCCAAAAATAGCATTGTGACTTCCACACCGGTGATGTCATAGCAAACATCCATATTGACAAGGCAAAAAAGATGGATCTAATGGGACACACAACGGCGCTCAGCTACAAAGGTAATCATTTTTTTAAACAATAGCATTGTGACTTCTGATATCGCCAAGGATCACATCGAGTTGCAGCTGTGAGCTCTTAGCTCTGCCATTTGTGTGTGTGCGCGTGTTTGTTTGCATCGACGTTGCATGATGATGCGAGCGCCTCTCACTTTACACAGGCGTGATTCAGTTTCTGTGTAAGTGTAAGTGTGTATTTGTACGTCTCCAAACCCTGTTGTCATGCTTTATCAGTGTATCCTTGACAGTGACAGCCTGCGTATTGAGTTTTGTAGGCATACCTTTAGGCATGTAGGCATTCTGCAAACTGTCAATCAATCAGTCAACCCATAAATGAATTCCTGAAAGGTCTATGACATGTAGGCCTGTGATTTTCAGGATTTACCGCAAAGAAGTGTTCCAAAAACACTTATTTTTTAATATTCTCCCAGAAAACTGTCATAACTGTTTCTGAATCCCCTACTCGAGATAATACTCATGACATTAGCTATGAAGGTTTTAATTACATTACTATTATGTCGTCACCTAAACCAGCCAATCAGAATACTCGGAGTGACAACTGACGACCACAAACAGATCAGTTAACTCCACAGACTACGCACCACTGTGCACCGATCGCTTAAAATGCACCTGCTCAGTCTGTAAGTAATAAGTAATAATAAAGAGACAATATAACAAACTGGGGGTTAAAACACTTGCAGTAATGTACGCTATTATGATTGTTTAGGGGTTTTGGGGTTATTTTACTGTCCCAAATCAATAGCCCATTGATCAAGGACCATTCCACCACTTTTGAATGTACTTCATATTTTAGGTCTTCACTAATGTAGATGATAAACTATCACTATTTTGTTGTACTTGGTCTGTGTCTCACAGGAGGGCTGTGGGCAGTGCGGGTGTGTTTCTTGAAAACACATACTGTACCAGGGTTTTCATGTTCTCTTATTTAGGACTTTGAGCCTTTTTTGTTCTTTGTAAAGAAAATGTTAGTTATGTGCTGTGGTTTTCTGGGCTTCTTAGTGTAGTTACCTATTTGGATCTTGTTGTTATTTATATTCACTTTATCCAAATAACGTTTTTTTATTGGTAGATGTATTATATGTACAGAGGACAGGGAGGCTAATGGGAGGGGCACACAGTTGCTTATTTGGGCTTATTTCTTAACACAATCTTTAAATAATAGCACAATTGCCCTACTGATACGGTCCTAATGCTAATGGCCGTTAGCATCGCTAGCCTCCTTGCTAGCTGAGGGGCCCAAATAAGAGACGGACCGGCTTCTTCTTCTGCTCCAACAATTCAATCTACGTTTGGCCTCCACATCTACATAGGAGAGGATTATCATATAACAGGAGGTTTCTTCAACTATGCCTGTATATTATGGTGACATCTGTCAAGTACAAATAGAATCGTAGGAGTTGAGGCATAGATAGGAATATTCCATCCACGCTTTCTGTCCTAGGCCTAGTTATAGGAAAGTTGTTGAGCCATTTCAGTTCATTTCATTCAGATGGATGCTATGCTGAAAGCTAGATGTTTCGTCAGAAATAGCTCCCGAGATTTTCCTCATTAAGGCCTACCATGGCAACAGTTTGTGGTGGGTGGGATTTCACACCACAAACTACAATATGCACCGTGTTGAAAATGACTGTAGATGTTGAAAGGGAAGAGAGACGCAGAACCAAACAGACAGACTGACAAGGAAATGTTTTCCTGGACTGTTTCCAAAGCAGGAGGACCTAAGCGATTTTGTCAAGCTTCTGTAGCAGTGGGGAACAAACTCTATTCCTTTGGAGGCAGGGATGATGAATGGACAGACAACGACATGATGAAGCAAATGGATGTGCATGTCTTCACCACTGTGTCTTTAAGCTGGAAGAAGTTGCCTCCAGAGGAACCTGGAAGAGGAGAACGCCACCTACAGGTTCCTTCCATGTGCTATGGACACACAGCTGTGTTGATAGAGGGTACAGCGTACATCTGGGGAGGCTATCCGTATTGTAGTGTCCTCTATGCATATGATGTAGACGACCACAGATGGTTCAAACCCAGGGTTTCTGGTACAGTTCCAGGGGAGAGGTGCAGCCACTCAGCCTGTGTGTTGAAGAAGGACATGTTCATCCATGGAGGATTTAACAAGCAGACTCAACTCACTAATGGCATGTACAAGTTGGACACCAGCACAATGATCTGGACTTTAATCAACACCAGAGGAACTCCTTTGCCTGTTTCATCAAGCCACACCGCCATCATCATTGGGACAAGAATGTTTCTATATGGGGGTTGGGAGGACTACCCAGGGAAAGACAGGGTACACAACAACATCAAAGTCTTTGACACAGAGACAAACAGCTGGATGAACTCACCTCCTGCACAGCCTCTTCCAGGAGGACGATTCGGTCATTCAGCATTTACCTACAATGGAGAGCTGTATATATTTGGTGGCTATAACGGTAACCAGAACTTAAATGATGTGTGGAAATTCAATCCAGAGACCTTCTCCTGGAAGAAGGTTGAGCCCAAGGGTAAAGGACCAGGTGCATTGTGCTATATGTGTTGTTGCATTGTGGGAAGACATATCATCATTTTTGGAGGACGGAAAGGAGATTACACTACCTCTAATGAGCTGTTCATATTAGACATGAGTCCTAGTCTTAAGACGTTATGTAAACTAGTAGTTATTCGGCACGCTGTGGACCAATCAGAACTCCCACACGACATCATGTGGGAATTGGCAGCCATGACCCAAAAATAGTATTGTGACTTCCACACTGGTGATGTCATAGCAAACATCGATATTGACGAGGCAAAAAAGATGGATCTAAAGGGGCACACAACGACGCTATATAGGATTGTGCATTGTGACTTCCGATAGCATTGTGACTTCCGATATCGCCAAGGATCACATCGAGTTGCGGTCGTGAGCTCTTAGCTCTGCTATTTGTGTGTGTGTGTGTGTGTGTGTGTGTGTGTGTGTGTGTGTGTGTGTGTGTGTGTGTGTGTGTGTTTGTGTGTGTGTGTGTGTGTGTGTGTGTGTGTGTGTGTGCGCGGGTGTGTGTGTGTGCGCGGGGTGTTTGTGTGTATCGAGGTTGCATGATGATGCGAGCGCCTCTCACTTCACACAGGTGTGATTCAGTTTCTATGTAAGTGTAAGTGTGTATTTGTACGTCTCCAAACCCTGTCGTAATGCTTTATCAGTGTGTCCTTGACAGTGACAGCCTTCGTATTGAGTGTTGTTTTCATGTGAAATGTAGGCATACCTTAGGCATGTAGGCATTCTGCAAACTGTCAATCAATCAGTCAACCAATCAATAAATTCCTGAAAGGTCTATGACATACAGGCCTGCAATGTTCATGATTTACCGCAAAGAAGTGTTCCAAAAACACTTATTTTTTTTTTTATATTTTCTCACAGAAAACTGTTAATAATTGTTTCTGAATCCCCTACAGGAGATAATACTCATGACATTAGTTATGAAGCTCTTAATTACGTTACTATTATGTCGTCACCTAAACCGGCCAATCAGAATACTCGGAGTGACAACTGACGACCACAAACAGATCAGTTAACTCCACAGACTACGCACCACTGTGCACCGATCGCTTAAATTGCACCTGCTCTGCAAGTAATAAGTAATAATAAAGAGAGAATATAACGAAGGAAAATGAATGCAAACTGGGGGTTAAAACACTTGCAGTAATGTATGCTATTATGATTCTTTAGGAGTTTTGGGGTTATTTTTACTGTCCCAAATCAATAAGCCCATTGATAAAGGACCATTCCACCACTTTTGAATGCATCTTCATATTTTACGTCTTCGCTAATATAGATGATAAACTATCACTATTTTGTTGTACTTGGTCTGTGTCTCACAGGAGGGCTGTGGGCAGTCCGGTTGTGTGTTTCCTGGAAACACATACGGTACCAGGGTTTTCATGTTCTCTTATTTAGGACTTTGAGACTTTTTTGTTCTTTGTAAAGAAAATGTTAGTTTCTTCAACTATGCCTGTATATTATGGTGACATCTGACAAGTACAAATAGAATCATAGGAGTTGAGGCATAGATAGGAATATTCCATCCACACTTTCTGTCCTAGGCCTAGTTATAGGAAAGTTGTTGAGCCATTTCAGTTCATTTCATTTGGACGGATGCTATGCTGAAAGCCAGGCGTTTCGTCAGAAATAGCTCCTCAGATTTTCCTCATTAAGGCCTACCATGGCAACAGTTTGCGGTGGGTGGGATTTCACACCACAAACTACAATATGCACCGTGTCGAAAATGACTGTAGACGTTGAGAGGGAAGAGAGACGCAGAACCAGATAGGTAGAAAGGCAGGCAAGCAGGCATTTGGGCGGGCAGACAAACTGACAGGGAAATGTTTTCCTGGACTGTTTCCAAAGCAGGAGGACCTAAGCAACATC
Organism: Benthosema pterotum; assembly: GCA_039105355.1. Lineage (NCBI taxonomy): Eukaryota > Metazoa > Chordata > Actinopteri > Myctophiformes > Myctophidae > Benthosema > Benthosema pterotum. Next base: position 44,647,839 of record CM076982.1, on the reverse strand, counting down.
GTCATGCTTCTGTAGCAGTGGGGAACAAACTCTATTCCTTTGGAGGCAGGGAAGATGAATGGACAGACGACATGATGAAGCAGATGGATGTGCATGTCTTCACCACTGTGTCTTTAAGCTGGAAGAAGTTGCCTCCAGAGGAACCTGGAAGAGGAGAACGCCACCTACAGGTTCCTTCCATGTGCTTTGGACACACAGCTGTGTCGATAGAGGGTAGAGTGTACATCTGGGGAGGCTATCCGTATTGCAGTGTCCTCTATGCATATGATGTAGACGACCACAGATGGTTCAAACCCAGGGTTTCTGGGACCGTTCCGGGGGAGAGGTGCTTCCACTCAGCCTGTGTGTTGAAGAAGGACATGTTCATCCATGGAGGATACAAGCAGTACAAACGCACTAATGACATGTACAAGTTGGTCACCAGCACAATGATCTGGACTTTTATCAACACCAGAGGAACTCCTTTGCTTGTTTCATCAAGTCACACCGCCACCATCATCGGGACAAAAATGTTTTTATATGGGGGTAGGGATGACTACCCAGGGAAAGACTGGGTACACAACAACATCAGAGTGTTTGACACAGAGACAAACAGCTGATGAACACACCTTCTGCACAGCTTCTTCCAGGAGGACGATTCGGGCATTCAGCATTTACCTACAATGGAGAGCTGTATATATTTGGTGGCTCTAACATTAACCAGAACTTAAATGATGTGTGGAAATTCAATCCAGAGACCTTCTCCTGGAAGAAGGTTGAGCCCAAGGGTAAAGGACCAGGTGCATTGTGCAGTATGTGCTGTTGCATTGTGGGAGGACATATCATCATTTTTGGAGGATTGAAAGGAGATTACACTACCTCTAAAGAGCTGTTCATATTAGAGATGAGTGCTAGTCTTAAGACATTATGTAAACTAGTAGTTATTCAGCACGCTGTGGACCAATCAGAACTCCCAGGAATTGGCAACCATGACCCAAAAATAGCATTGTGACTTCCACACCGGTGATGTCATAGCAAACATCGATATTGACGAGGCAAAAAAGATGGATCTAAAAGGGCACAAAACGACGCTATATAGCATTGTGCATTTTGACTTCCGATATCGCCAAGGATTGAGTTGCGGTCGTGAGCTCTTAGCTCTGCCATTTGTGTGTGTGTGTGTGTGTGTGTGTGTGTGTGTGTGCGTGCGCGTGTGCGTGTGTGTGCGCGCGGGCGTGTTTGTGTGTATTGAGGTTGCATGATGATGGGAGCGCCTCTCACTTCACACGAGTGTGATTCATTCACGAGTGTGTATTTGTACGTCTCCAAACCCTGTTGTAATGCTTTATCAGTGTGTCCTTGACAGTGACAGCCTTCGTATTGAGTTGTGTTTTCATGTGAAATGTAGGCATACCTTTTTCAACCAATCAATAAATTCCTGAAAGGTCTATGACATGTAGGCCTGTGATTTTCAGGATTTACCGCAAAGAAGTGTTCCAAAAACACTTATTTTTTTTTAATATTCTCCCAGAAAACTATTCATAATTGTTTCTGAATCCCCTGCAGGAGATAATACTCATGACATTAGTTATGAAGGTTTTAATTACATTACTATTATGTCGTCACCTAAACCGGCCAATCAGAATACTCAGAATCAGAATAGGAGTTTTGGGGTTATTTTACTGTCCCAAATCAATAAGCCCATTGATAAAGGACCATTCCACCACTTTTGAATGTATCTTCATATTTTAGGTCTTCACTAATGTAGATGATAAACATCACTATTTTGTTGTACGTGGTCTGTGTCTCACAGGAGGGCTGTGGGCAGTCCGGATGTGTGTTTCCTGGAAACACATACTGTACCAGGGTTTTCATGTTCTCTTATTTAGGACTTTGAGACTATTTTGTTCTTTGTAAAGAAAATGTTAGTTATGTGCTGTGGTTTTCTGGGCTTGGTTCTTAGTGTAGTTACCTATTTGGATTTTGTTGTTATTTTATTTACTTTATCCAAATGGACTTCACCAGGCGCGTATTTTACGCCGGTGCCGCCGGTGCGGTGCACCAGGGCCCAGGCCCCTTGGGGGCCTACTGAGAGGGAAGGGGGGAAAAGAAAAGAAAGGCCGCTGACAGCGGGCCCTGCGACTGTTATGGACCTGTGGCCTGGTCGTTAGGGGGTTAAACCTGAGAGTGGCCGGGCCTAGCAGTGGGAGGGGTAATGATATTGTCCAATCAAATTGGTACCTGTGAGCCGTCACTCACGTGTGAATGTCTTCTGATGTCAGTTCCTCTTAAAACAAAACAAAACAAAACAAAAGTGTCAACTACAAAAAAAAGCGCGAGTGGGTTGAATTGAAGCATCGGCGTAGCATAGTGTCATGTTCAAGAAAAGTCATGAAAGTGGTTCCAAAGGCGAATGGAAAGAGAGCAGTCGCAGCGGGAAGCGTAAATTAAGCTAAAATGACCAAATTGGACAAGTTTGTATCAGCATCGTGTGTCTCTCCTCCTGCTGCTGCACCTGCAGCCCCACCGGCACCGGCACTAGCAGCTACCCCAGATCCTGTCTCACAGAGCGGCGACACGCTGGACTCGAGTTGCCAACGAGTTCAGCAACACAACCGCCCTGTGACAGTTCTCCACGCGGCCACGCATGGACACAGTGTCGGTGAAAATGAATGTCCCCGCGCGCGGGCGGCCGCGTTGCAGATAATGAACCCCGAATCCCCAGCACAGATTGAGGATTATACGACATGACACCGCATACCGATAAGACAAAAAGCTTTATAATAGCAACAAGTCCGTTGCCCGCCGGACCGTTTCTCTGAGACACAAAAAAGTCTTTCTCTGAAAAATACATCTCCACTACCCGTAAAAATGACCTTCTAATGAGTGAGTACACAGTCACATTCATTTAATGCGGTCAGTTTGCTGTCTTTGTAAAACATGTAATGTGCTGTGTTCTTGATGCTTGTTGCTTATACTGTGGAAGTGCATACCAGCTTTGTTGGTGTTGGATATAATAATAAGGTGAATGTGTGAGTGTAATATTTGGGGACATCATGGTTTGAGCCCAGGTCTGGGCAGCGGTTTAGATATTAGTAATGGTGGAGATAGAGATAGAGCTGGCATCTGTCCCATGTTGTTATGGTTCTGAAAATGCTGCGTGTGTGTGTGGTGTGTGTGTGTGTGTGGTGTGTTGTGTGTGTGTGTGTGTGTGTGTGTGTGTGGTGTGTGTGTGTGTGTGTGTGTGTGTTTGTGTGTTTCATGGCCATTTGCCATAAAGATCAATGAAAAAATGAATGGAATAATTGTGTAGCCAGGCACGTTTGTTAGTCTACTGTATACAGTATAGCTGTATGTGTGTTTGTGCGCGCACATGCGTAAGAGTTGCTCGTTTATGGCATGATAGGGGCCTACAAAATATTCTTGCACCGGGGCCCATCCTCAGCTCATTTCGCCAGTGGACTTCACACAGGTGTGACTCTTTTTTGTCTCCACCGTAAGGTGGTGACTATGTTTCGCCCCCTGTCCGTTCCTGCACACGTCCGTCTGCGCACACGTTTGTGTCCACACGCCTGTTAACTAATGCCTGTAAAAGTTGCCTTCAGGGGGGAAACATAGTCACCGCCAGTGACCGTTACGTCACCCTGGCGGATGACGTAACAGTCATTGGCGGTGACTATGTCTTCACCCTGACCCAAGACGGTGGAGACCCTAGTCTTATGTAGAAGTGTGTATTTGTACGTCTCTAAATGCTCTGATGAACTGAAAAGGTGGGCCTTGCTGCAATGCTTTACCAGTGTGTCATGACAGTGACATGACAGTAATAGGCGTTGTATTGAGTTGTGTTTTTCATGTAAAAGGTAGGCCTACCCATTCTGCAAACTGTTGTTCGATTGATTGATCGATAAATCAAACGGTCAATCAGTTAAGCCTTTGAAAGTCGACAGCAGTATTTCCAGAGGTCTCCTTAGCACTTTCATATAAGGGTCCATTATGTTACCAACTCTTATCATTTAGCTGGGGGACCTTCAGGACCACTGGCTGAAAACCACTGTCTTAGAGCCAATAGGAACACATTAAGCTTAGTAAACACACACTGTGCGCAACACCCTAAATGGTCCCCCATGCTACAATATGTTTATACTGAACACATAATGTTGCGTTGTCTGGCTCATATAAATATGCATGCAGATTTATGTGTGAATCCATATACATTCTTTATATAAGGCAGAAGTCCTTTGCAAATCAACAAGTGTGTTCATAACAACAGGCCGATGTCCTTTCTGTTGTTTTCTAGGCAGAAAATGCATATGCCACCAGGATTTCCATGTTAGTTTATTAGAGGTGACTTTGAGACTTTTGGTTTGTATTTGTTCTTCATAAAGATTTCTATGGTTTCTGTATCTGTTAGTAAGTAAGTAAGTAAGTAAGTAGGTAAACTTTATTTATATAGCACTTCTCTCAGAGAGAACTCACAAAGTGCTTTACAACAGGGTAAATTAAATTAAAACAATAAAACAATAAATGCGGAAAAGATGGTGACATGGCAAAATACATGGAAATACATGGACATCATAAAATCAAAAACAAACAAATGATAACAATAAAAATAATTTTCTGGGATTGTTTCTTAGGTCGCCTTCACACCTTAACCATTTACTGTGATTAGAACGAATCCTGCTGCATATTGTCAGAACGTGCGCCTCGTATGGCAGTGTGTGGAGTCTCATTCGGACACTAATTCTACTCCTCCCAAGGACGTGTGTGTGTGTTTTTTTTTTTTTTTTTTGCTTCAAAACGCAGAGGAGTGCAGATTACTGCACGTGTGAAAGCAATCGCCTTAACAAGACAGAAAGACTAAGGGGTCGTGAGGACCCCTTTTTGAGATTTTGAAGTGGATTTTCTCTGCCTGTGATGGTCTGAAAAGTTTCCCTTCCACGACTTTTCCTACATATGGACATGAAGAGAATCTAATGAAGAGATCATAGAAGCACTTGGTGCAATATGCCCTGATCATCATATACAGTAGTTTACACAATGCATTGTATATCTGAGAATGGAGGTGATTTTGTTCCATATTGCACCTTTGCACCATGTTGCAGGTTGCATCAAGAGTTTGCACCTGTAGTGCAGTCCCAGACCAGGAATCCTGATTTTGACGGACACAGTCCACACAGGGAGAAAAAAACAGACTCTGGAGGCTGATGGTGCTTTTTTTAGACGTGAATACAGTGAGAACTTATTCATTGCATGTTATGAGCGGCAGGGTTCTTCTGCAGCCAGCCTGCACGCACATACTGGTGTTTATCAGCGTGACATCGTCTGTTTACCCTCTGATGCACAACATAGGCCACACCCCTTTAATGCACAACATGGGTCAAAAATGACCCGCATCCATTTTCTATGTTATTTCATGTAAGCCTGAGTGTTTCATTTCTGTATCTTTTGAAATCAATATATTTTATAATTTAATAATCCAAATAATATTTAAAAATCTTGTTTTTGATTACTACAAATCGTTGTTTATATTTTTCCTACCATACCTTTTGAACAATAGTCATTTTTGTAATATTATATCACGTTTACACACATGGGTCAAAAATGACCCATTTATCCAAATGTGATTTAAAAATGAATGAAGGCATATTACAATAATATTTTTCTTCAAATACTCATTTTAGATGTGATTAGGGCAAAAGAATCATACATTTATTATTTGAAATCTGTTTATTTGGAATTTTGGCAGATATTTGGCAGATAACCAAACAGACGCGTAAATTTCACCAACATAAAATAAAACAGAACTGATCACATCAGTCAAGCACAAATTGTCAAGTTCTTACGATTCCTCACAAGTAGTACAAATGACCTCTATACGTTTGTGCTCATAGCACACAGTCTTCTTGCACTTCTTCTTGCACAGAAGAAGTGCACTTTTCGGTAACCCTTCCATTTACGGTACAGTAATTACCAGGTAATTACCTGGGAATAATAATAAGTAATTAGTATCGTACAAGGTAATTACATGGTAAGAACCAAGTAGTTACTATAGTAATTCCAAGTTTTTTTTTTTTTCCCTGACAACTACCATGTAACTACTGGGTAATTTCCACTTATAATTATTTACCCATTAATTAGCTGGTAGATACATGGTAACTTGCAGATACATTACTCAGTAATTTCCATATAATTACCAAGTAGTTTTCCTGACAACTACCAGGCAACTGTATTATCTGACTTTGCATAGGTATTATTGAAGGATTGATTTATTGCCAAAGAACAGGTAATCATCATAGTCGGTAAGAAAGGGTGGGTGGGGTGGGTGCAGTTTCAAATTGCAGAAAAATGTGCCCTTTGAGAGCGGTTTTGAAGGAGTCAAGGGATTTGCATGTCTTAAAGACTCTTGGTAGGGTGATGCACCTGTAAAGACAAGAGTAGTCTATCAAGTAATTACATGGTAGTTGTTAGGTAATTACATAGTAACAAGTGGCAATTTCCTGGTACTCCCCATGTAATTACCTGATAGATACCCAGTAGGAAGGAGGAACTGTACTGTAAAAGGAAGTGTGCTCTATTTCAATGATGTTTCTATGTACCTATAATTGTAGATTATGGTCCTTCACGATTACCATCAGCCCATGTTTTTGAACTCTGAACTTTAAATTTACCAAGTATTTACCCAGTAATTACACATTATGTTACCAGGTAAAACCTTGGTAGTTACCATGTAAGAAAGCTGGAACTGTACTGTAAAGTAAAGTGTGCACTGTTTCCATTATATTACATGGTACTTTCTGTAACTGTAGATTCTAAACATCTCCAATAATTGGCTGTACTAGGGAAGGATTATAATTTCCATTTTTCAGCTAGGTAGATGGTAATATCATGGAAATAGAGTACACTTCCTTTTACAGTACAGATCCTCGTTCCTTACTGGGTTCCTATCATCTAATTAGGTTGTTAGGTAATTACATAGTAAGAACTGCTAATTCCATGGTACTATTCATGTAATTACCTGATAGGTACCCAGTAAGGATCGAAGAATGTACTGTAAAAGTACTCTATTTCCATGATATTACCATGTATCTACCTGACAAGCGATTACTCATCAGCCCATGTTTTGAACTATCAACTTTGAACTTTGAATTTTGAACTGTTAATAACTGTTGATTACAAGGTATTTACCTGCTAATTACACGTTTGTTTGTTACCAGGTAAAACCTTGGTAGTTACCATGTAAGAAAGGTGGAACTGTACTGTAAAGTAAAGTGTGCACCATTTCCATACATTGTATTTTCACTGTAACTGTAGATTCTACACATCCACTATTGGCTGTAATGGGGGAGGATTATAAATTACCTGCAATGTATCTGCAAGTTACCTTGTAACTACGAGGTAATTAATGGATAAATACTGGAAATTACCCAGTTGGTACATGGTTAGTTGTCAGGGAAAGTACTTAATAACCATAGTAATTACCTGGTTGTTGCCATGCAATTACTTATTATTACGAGGTGCCTGGTAGTTACCTGGTAATTACTGACCAATGTGTGCATTGGAAGATAATTTTACAAAAATCATTATTATTCAAAAAGTACCAAGAGAAAAAATAAAATAACAATGGCAAATGACCAAAAACAAGGTATTTGAGGAATACCTGGAATACTGAAGGATTACATTAACTTTTAGCAAAGATACAGATCATAACAACTTGGTTGGGTCACTTTTGACCCATGTTGTGCATCAGAGGGTTAAGGCTGTCTGTAGGTCACATACTGGTGTGTATTAGTGTGACATCATCTGTTAAGGCTGTCTCTAGCTCACATACTGGTGTTTATCATTGTGACATCATCTGTTAAGGCTGTCTGTAGGTTGGAGAACAGTTCATCCAACGTCCAAACTTTGTTGGATCAGGAAGATAACCGGATTCTCACACAGGTAAACCACTGGAGGATCCATGTAAATGATGGTCCTCTAGCTGGGCTTTTTTCCACACAAAAGGGACCCACCTGCACTCAGAGCTTTTAACTTTTCTTCATATACTGTCTGCTCACAGGTACACATAACAATAGAACTTACAGTAAGCCCGGCCCTCTCCCCAGTGTCTCCCCAACCATGGGTGGGACACTTTCCAGACGCGTTCATTCATTCCAATGTAAATATCATGGACGTATGCCTGCCGTATGCAGTAGGAAAATGTGTGTGACATTTATTTATTTTTTTAAACAATGCTTTAAAACTATTGGTAGAGAGGTTTGTCTATCACATGTTATGCTTAGCAGTGGTCGGATCATAGCAGTTTGTATATGTATATGACATATAGGCCTGCGATATTGAGGATTTACAGCAAATTAAGGATTGTTTGAAAATACCAAGTAGGCTATGGCAACATTTTTGCCTGAGCAAAGCAAGTGATCCAAAATCGAACTAGATCAGTGCCCTTCGTGGCACAGGTCTCCACCAGGCCAGATCAGGTTGTGGCCTCCTGGTGGCACTATAATAGGCCAATGTGGAAAGGGTGCTATTTATCGTTATGCCTGATTGATGGGAACTGAAGAAGGTACTTTGAACCAACGAAGGGTGCTAGCACGAGCAGGTCCTTAAGATGGGGAAGGGGGTGACGTAGCAGTTGACGTAACGTCAACCCTGACCGACCTGGACCGTGCACGGACGGACGGACACACGGACACAGGGGGTAAAACATACTCTCCACCATACTGGTGGAGACAACCAGGCCAGATCAGGTTGTGGCCTCCTGGTGGCCTAATTGTACATGAGCAGAGCGAGCTAATATGATGACATCACCTAAACCGGCCAATCGGGTGCGTCCTGGACCGTGCACGGACGGACGAACAGACAGACGTTTACTTTTACAAAGTAAATTGCAAAACCTGGTTGTGGCCTGGTCCCTAACCAAACCCACTACCAGAAGCCTTAGTTCAAACGCAACTACACACTAAAAACTGGATAGTTAGAAATAATCCGATCTGAGTTATTTTGTAACCCAAATGCCATGTTGAAAGGGACCAGCGCAACCTCTTGTTTACTTCAACACAGTTACCAATAGAAACGCAGAAGTTGAGGTAAGATAATAATCCAATTCTCTGCTTATAATGACCCAGGGTTGTAGTCAATTTAACTTCATTTTGCCCACCCAATCCAAAAGTTGCATTGCAATGACCCAGGCTGTAGTTTCTTAACACAATTCCCGCTCTTAACATAGATCTACACTAATCAAACATAGTTCAGACCACTGCTATTGCCGCAGATCTACGGCAATCTTTGCAGTATAGCGCAATTGTCCTACTGATACCGTCCTAATGCAAATGGCCATTACATCACTAGTCTCTTCCTACTAGCTGAGGGCCCAAATAAAGACGAACCGTCCTCTTCCTCTGCTCTGACAATTAAATCTATGTTTTGCCTCCACATCTACTGTATATAAGAGAGGATTATCATATAACAAGAGGTTTCTTCAACTATGCCTGTATCTTCTGCTGACATGTGGCTATGAATAGAATCATAGAAAGGAATATTCCTTCCACACTCTGTCCTAGATCTATAGGGAAGTTGTTGAGGCATTTCATTTAGACGGATGCTATGCTGAAAGCTAGCCGTTTCGTAATGAATAGTGCCACAGACCAAGTGCAAATTTGCTTCATTAAGGCATACCATGGCAACAGTTTGTGGTGGGTGGGATTTCACACCAGAAAATACAAGATGCACTGTGTCGAAAATTAGTAGACGTCGAGTGGGAAGAGAGACACAGAACTAGATAGATAGGTAGAAAGCCAGGCAAGCAGGCATTTGGGTGGACAGACAGACTGACGGGGAAATGTTTTCTTGGACTGTTTTCAAAGCAGGAGGACCTAAGCGATTTCGTCATGCTTCTGTAGCAGTGGGGAACTATCTCTATTCCTTTGGAGGCAGTGATGATGAATGGATAAACAACGACATGATGGAAAGACAGATGGATGTGCATGTCTTCACCCCTGTGTCTTTAAGGTGGAAGAAGTTGCCTCCAGAGGAACCTGGAAGAGGAGAACGCCACCTACAGGTTCCTTCCATGTGCCGTGGACACACAGCTGTGTTGATAGAGGGTAGAGTGTACATCTGGGGAGGCTATCCGTATTGCAGTGTCCTCTATGCATATGATGTAGACGACCACAGATGGTTCAAACCCAGGGTTTCTGGGACAGTTCCGGGGGAGAGGCACTACCACTCAGCCTGTGTGTTGAAGAAGGACATGTTCATCCATGGAGGATACAACAAGCAGACTCAACGCACTAATGACATGTACAAGTTGGACACCAGCACAATGATGTGGACTTTAATCAACACCAGAGAAACTCCTGGTGTTTCATCAAGTCACACCGCCACCATCATCAGGACAAAAATGTTTGTATTTGGGGGTTGTGAGTACTACACAGCGAAAGACGGGTTACACCTCAACATCAGAGTGTTTGACACAGAGACAAACAGCTGGATGAACACACCTCCTGCACAGCTTCTTCCAGGAAGACGATACGGGCATTCAGCATTTACCTACAATGGAGAGCTGTATATATTTGGTGGCTCTAATGGTAACCAGGACTTAAATGATGTGTGGAAATTCAATCCAGAGACCTTCTCCTGGAAGAAGGTTGAGCCCAAGGGTAAAGGACCAGGTCCATTGTATTATTATATGTGCTGTTGCATTGTAGGAAGACATATCATCATTTTTGGAGGACGGAAAGGAGATTACACTACCTCTGATGAGCTGTTCATATTAGACATGAGTCCTAGTCTTAAGACGTTATGTAAACTAGTAGTTATTCGGCACGCTGTGGACCAATCAGAACTCCCACACGACATCAGGTGGGAGTTTGCAGCCATGACCAAGAAATAGCATTGAGACTACGGTGATGTTATAGCAAACATCGATACCAACAAGGCTCACATCGAGTTGTGACCATGAGCTTGCAGCTGCCATGTGTGTGTGCACGTGCGTGCTTGTGTGTGCGCCTGTGTGTGTGTGTGTGATCAATGTTGCGTGATGACAGGAGCGCCCCTCACTTCACACTGGTGTGATTCTTTTTTGTCTCCACCATAAGGTGGTGACTATGTTTCGCCCCCTGTCCGTCCGTGCACACGTCCGTCTGTTCACACATCCGTCTGTTCACACGCCTGTTACGCCACCCGCAGGGTGATGTAACATTATGGTGGTGATCCGTCTATCCGTTCACACGTCTGTCTGCGCACACGTTTGTCTGTCCAGACGCCTGTTACTGTAACAGTTGCCTGCAGGGGTGAAACATAGTCACCGTCAGTGACTGTGTCTTCACCCTGACCCAAAACGGTGGAGACCCTAGTCTTATGTAGAAGTGTGTATCTGTACGTCTCTAAATGCTCTGATGAACTGAAAAGGTGGGCCTTGCTGAAATGCTTTACCAGTGTGTCATGACAGTGACATGACAGTAATAGGCGTTGTATTGAGTTGTGTTTTTCATGTAAAAGGTAGGCCTACCCATTCTGCAAACTGTTGTTCGATTGATTGATCGATAAATCAAACGGTCAATCAGTTAAGCCTTTGAAAGTCGACAGAAGTATTTCCAGAGGTCTCCTCAGCACTTTCATACAAGGGTCCATTATGTTACCAACTCTTATCATTTAGCTGGGGGACCTTCAGGACCATTGGCTGAAAACCACTGTCTTAGAGCCAATAGGAACACATTAAGCTTAGTAAACACACACTGTGCGCAACACCCAAAATGGTCCCCCGTGCTACAATACGTCTATACTGAACACATAATGTTAAGTTGTCTGGCTCATATAAATATGAATGCAGATTTATGTGTGAATCCATATACATTCTTTATATAAGGCAGAAGTCCTTTGCAAATCAACAAGTGTGTTCATAACAATAGGCCGATGTCCTTTCTGTTGTTTTCCAGAAAGAAAATGCATACGCCACCAGGATTTCCATGTTAGTTTATTAAAGGTGACTTTGAGACTTTTGGTTTGTATTTGTTCTTCATAAAGATTGCTATGGTTACTGTATCTGTTGGGGTTTTCTGGGATTGTTTCTTAGGTCGCCTTCACACCAGAACCATTTACTGTCATATTGTCAGAACGTGCGCCTCATTTGGCAGTATGTGGAGTTTGATTCGGACCCCAATGTGCATCGTTTCACTTTCTACTCCTCTCAAACACGGTGGGTTTTGTTTCGATTCAAAACGCAGCAGAGTGCGGATCACTGCAGGTGTGAATGCAATCGCATTAGACACATGGAGTGAATATACCATTGTGGGATGAAGAAGTAGTTTTTTAGGCTACCAAGCATGAAGGATAAGGCATTATTAAATATGACGCAGCCACACGTAAAGATTCCCAGGCCAGTGGATATACAGTACGTGGGCTAATGAATAGATCATAGAAGCACTTATTGCAATATGCCCAGATCATCATAGCCTTATGCTATACAGTAGGTTACACAATGCATTGTACTGTATATCCAAGAATGGAGGTGATTTTGCTCCATATTGCACCTTTGCACCATGTTGCAGGTTGCATCCAGAGTTTGCACTTGTAGTGCAGTCCCAGACCAGGAATCCTGATTGTGACGGACAGACAGAAGGACGACGTGGTTTTGAAGCAGAGGTCACAATGAAAATCCTAGTCATTTTTATTCCCATAGTGAGGAAAAATTGACTCTGGAGGCTTGATGGTGCTTTTTTTTAGACGTGAACACAGTGAGAACTTGTCCATTGCATGTTATGAGCGGCAAGGTTCTTCTGCAGCCAGCCTGCAAGGACATACTGGTGTTTATCATCGTGACATCGTCTGTCTATATTGGTGTGTCTGAGCGTAACTTTGTCTGTTAAGGCTGTCTTTAGGTCACATACTGGTGTGTATTAGCATGACATCGTCTGTTAAGGCTGTCTCTAGGTCACATACTGGTGTGTATCAGCGTGACATCATCTGTTAAGGCTGTCTGTAGGTTGGAGAACAGTTCACCCAACCTCCACACTCTTTGTTGGATCAGGAAGACATCCGGATTCTCACCCAGTTAAAACACTGGAGGATCCATGTAAATGATGGTCCTCTAGCTGGGCTTTTTTCCACACAAAAGGGATCCTCTGCCCTCAGAGCTTTTAACTTTTCTTCATATACTGTCTGCTCACAGGTACACATAACAATAGAACTTACAGTAAGCCCGGCCCTCTCCCCAGTGTCTCCCCAACCATGGGTTGGACACTTTCCAGACGGGTTCATTTATTCCAATGTAAATATCATGGACTTATGCCTGCCGTATGCAGTAGGAAAATGTGTGTGACATTTTTTTTTTAAACAATGTTTTATGTAGGAAAACTATTGGTAGAGAGGTTTGTCTATCACATGTTATGCTTGTGCATAGCAGTTTGGGCAGGTGCTTACTGAAAGGTCTATTATGACATATAGGCCTGCAATATTGAGGATTTGAAGCAAATTAAGGATTGTTTGAAAATACCAAGTAGGCCATGGCCACATTTTTGCCTGAGCAAAGCAAGCGATCCAAAATCAAACTAGATCAGTGCCCTTCGTGGCACAGGTCTCCACCAGGCCAGATCAGGTTGTGGCCTCCTGGTGGCACTATAATAGGCCAATGTGAAAAGGATGCTATTTATCGTTCTGCCTGATTGATGGGAACTGAAGAAGGTACTTTGAACCAACGAAGGGTGCTAGCACGAGCGGGTCCTTAAGATGGGGAAGGGGGTGACGTTAGGATTGCCAACTTTGAGATCTTGAAATAAGGAACACTTCTACGACCGTGACGCGCGACCGTTAGGTTAGGAAAGTCTGGGGTTTCTGGTGGAGCTGTTGCCCCCGTGACCCAACTACGGATAAGCGGATGAAGATGGAGGGATGATTTCACATACCATATTAACCTCTGGGGTCAGTTAAGGCCTGTTTACTGTGGTCAGTAAGGAAGGGGTAGGCCGGTATAGGCCTATTGCACTGTATACTGTTAATCCATTATGAAAAAGTAGTCCATTGTCTTTATAACCTTAAGAATCTTGATTTTAGAAGTTTGTTAAATGGGCTAAATCTTTATTGAATACACACACATTTATTAGACTTTACTAATAAACAATCAACCAAATATTAGCCTATATATAGCCTGGCTATAGGCATATGCCCACATCAGCAGCATTAGGCAGGGAAATAGAAAAAGTACTTAACATCTTGTAAAAACACAGATAAACATACCAAATCGATCTCTGGGTGCAGTTTCAGTCATGAGAACAGAGTCTGTGACAGTTGTTGTGGGGAGAGTTTGCATAACTGTCTTACTCTATGGGTCTGGGAGTTTGCGCAACTCTCTAAGTCTACGGCTCTGGGTACGGCAGGATTTGGCACACAGAGCAGCAGAGCTACCAGCGCACCACGCACACACACATGCGGATCTGCAGCCACGGGGAGGTTTTGGTTTGGTTTCTGCTCGTGAGAGGTCCTGTGTGCACTCACCACAGAGCAATTGTGCTGTCTTAAATATATCTCCGGTTTTATTTCGTTCACTACTGTTAAATTCAGTGTTGATGTTTGTGCGACAGATCACACAGGAGGCATTAAGGAAAATACGGAACAAACCGCGTTCCGTATCGATTCAATACGGAACGCATCATTTTATGTTGAAATAAGGAACGATTCCGTATTTTACGGAACGGTTGGGAACCTAGGTGACGTAGCAGTTGACGTAAGGTCAACCCTTACCAACCTGGACCTTGCACGGACGGACGGACAGACGGACACAGGGGTAAAACATAGTCTCCACCATACTGGTGGAGACAACCAGGCCGGATCAGGTTGTGGCCTCCTGGCCTACTTGTACTTAAGCGGAGCTAGCTAATATGATGACATCACCTAAACCGGCCAATCGGGTGCGGCCTAGACCGTGCACAGACGGACGGACAGACGGACGGACGGACAGGAGGTAAAACATTTTTCTAGCCTTATTGGTCCAATAGAGATGAACAAAGAGCAGTTTACTTTTACAAAGTAAACTGCAAAACCTGGTTGTGGCCTGGTCCCTAACCAAACCCACCACCAGAACCCTTAGTTCAAACGCAACTACACACTAAAAACTTGGTAGTTAGAAATAATCCGATCTGAGTTATTTTGTAACCAATATGCCATGTTGAAATAGACCAGCGCAACTTCTCGGTTACTTCAACACAGTTACCAATAGTAACCCAGAAGTTGAGTTAAATAAATCATCCAATTCTCTGCTTACAATTGTAGTCAATCTAACCCAATGTATACGTTGATTTCATTTTCCCCACTCAATCCAAAAGTTGAGTTACAATTGACGAAGGTTGTAGTTAATATGACCCAAAGTATACGTTGATTTCATTTTGGCCACCAAATCCAAAAGTTGCATTGCAATGACTCAGGCCGTAATTTCTTAACACAATTCCCGCTCTTAATGTAGATCTACGCTAATCAAACATAGTTCAGATCGCTGCTATTGTCGCAGATCTACGGCAATCTTTGAATAATAGCACAATTGTCCTACTGATACCATCCTAATGTGAATGGCCGTTACATCACTAGCCTCTTCCTTCTAGCTGAGGGTCCCAAATAAAAGACGAACCGTTCTCTTCCTCTGCTCTGATAGTTCAATCTATATTTGGCCTCCACATCTACTGTATATGGGAGAGGATTATCATATAACAGGAGGTTTCTACACAGGCATACGCCTATGCCTGTATCTTCTCGTGACATCTGGCAAGTATGAATAGAATCATAGGAGTTGACACATAGAAAGGAATATTCCATCCACACTCTCTGTCCTAGACTTATAGGGAGTTGTTGAGACATTTAATTTAGACGTATGCTATGCTGAAAGCAAGCCGTTTCGTCATGAATAGTGCCACAGACCAAGTGAAAATTTGCTTCATTAAGGCCTACCATGGCAACAGTTTGTGGTGGGTGGGATTTCACACCAGAAAATACAAGATGCACCGTGTCAAAAATGACTGTAGACGTCGAGAGGGAAGAGAGACGCAGAACTAGATAGATAGGTAGAAAGCCGGGCAAGCAGGCATTTGGGCGGGCAGACAGACAGACTGACGGGGAAATGTTTTCCTGGACTGTTTCCAAAGCAGGAGGACCTAAGCAACATCGTCATGCTTCTGTAGCAGTGGGGAACAAACTCTATTCCTTTGGAGGCTGGGATGATACATGGACAAACAACAACATGATGAAGCAAATGGATGTGCATGTCTTCACCACGGTGTCTTTAAGCTGGAAGAAGTTGCCTCCAGAGGAACCTGGAAGAGGAGAACGCCACCTACAGGTTCCTTCCATGTGCCGTGGACACACAGCTGTGTTGATAGAGGGTAGAGTGTACATCTGGGGAGGCTATCCGTATTGCAGTGTCCTCTATGCATATGATGTAGACGACCACAGATGGTTCAAACCCAGGGTTTCTGGGACAGTTCCGGGGGAGAGGCAGTTCCACTCAGCCTGTGTGTTGAAGAAGGACATGTTCATCCATGGAGGATTAAACAAGGAGACTCAACGCACTAATGACATGTACAAGTTGGACACCAGCACAATGATCTGGACTTTAATCAACACCAGAGGAACTCCTTTGCTTGTTTCATCAAGTCACACCGCCACCATCATCGGAACAAAAATGTTTCTATATGGTGGTAGGGAGTACTACCCACGGAAAGACTTACACAACAACATCAGAGTGTTTGACACACAGACAAACAGCTGGATGAACACACCTTCTGCACAGCTTCTTCCAGGAGGACGATTCGGGCATTCAGCATTTACCTACAATGGAGAGCTGTATATATTTGGTGGCTATAACGGTAACCAGAACTTAAATGATGTGTGGAAATTCAATCCAAAGACCTTCTCCTGGAAGAAGGTTGAGCCCAAGGGTAAAGGACCAGGTCCATTGTACAGTATGTGCTGTTGCATTGTGGGAGGACAAATCATACTTTTTGGAGGATTGAAAGGAGATAACACTATCTCTAATGAGCTGTTCATATTAGACATGAGTCCTAGTCTTAAGACCTTATGTAAACTAGCTGCTATTCAATACGCTCTGGACCAAACAGAACTCCCACATGACATCAGGTGGGAGTTTGCAGCCATGACCAAGAAATAGCATTGTGACTATGGTGATGTCATAGCAAACATCCATACCAACAAGGCTCACATCGAGTTGTGGCTGTGTGTATTTGTGTGTCATCAATGTTGCGTGATGATAGGAGTGCCCCTCACTTCACACAGTTTGTGATTCATTGTCTCCACCGAAGGTGGGGACTATTTTTTATGTATTTTTATGTCATTTTTTATGTATTTGTACGTTTCTAGCCTGGCCTAACACATAGCCGTTTTGCCGTGTGTGTGTGTTTGTGTGTGTGTGTGTGTGTGTGTGTGTGTGTGTGTGTGTGTGTGTGTGGTGTGTGTGTGTGTGTGTGTGTGTGTGTGTGTGTGTGTGTGATCAATGCGTCATGTAAGGTATCTTGAACCCAGTTACAGACAGACACAGTAGGCAGAGTTGCAGTTTAGAATATTTAATATAAGAATACTTCAGGGGTTCAGGCAAGAGCAGAGCAGAGCATACGGTTTGGTTCGGAGGCAGATGAGGCAGGCGTCCAGGTCCAGGTCATTGGAGTGACTGTGACTGAAGATCTAGCAGAGCATGGAGGGCTGGACCAGGCTTTTATACTAGGGCTGATTGGTTGCTCCGCCTCGCCTCCGCCTCCCGCACCTCTGTCACCACTCCTGCAATAAAGGGAAAGATTAGAAAGAAGGGGAGGGAGTCCGGATAGAAGTGGCAGGCGTGACACAATGTTGCGTGATGATAGGAGCGCCCCTCACTTCACACGTCCTTCTGCACACGCATTAGTCTGTCCACACGCCTGTTAACGCCTGTAAAAGTTGCCTTCAGGGGTGAAACATAGTCACCGCCAGTGACTGTTACATCACCCGCAGGGTGACGTAACAGTCACTGGCGGTGACTATGTCTTCACCCTGACCCAAGACGGTGGAGACCCTAGTCTTATGTAGAAGTGTGTATTTGTACGTCTCTAAATGCTCTGATGAACTGAAAAGGTGGGCCTTGTTGCAATGCTTTATCAGTGTGTCATGACAGTGACATGACAGTAATAGGCGTTGTATTGAGTTGTGTTTTTCATGTAAAAGGTAGGCGACCCATTCTGCAAACTGTTGTTCGATTGATTGATTGATAAATCAAACGGTCAATCAATTAAACCTTTGAAAGTCGACAGCAGTATTTCCAGAGGTCTCAGCACTTTCATACAAGGGTCCATTTGGTTACCAACTCTTATCATTTAGCTGGGGGACCTTCAGGACCACTGGTTTAAAACCACTGTCTTAGAGCCAATAGGAACAGATTAAGCTTAGTGAACACACACTGTGTGCAACACCCTAAATGGTCCCCCATGCTACAATACGTCTATACTGAAGACATATTGTTGGCTTGTCTGTCTCGTCATATACTCTATACTGTATGCGTGCAGATCATGTGCTAATCCATATACTTTACTTTAAATAAGGGAGAAGTCCTTTGCAAACCAACAGGTGTGTGGGTTGTTCATACTGACACACCAACGTACTTTCTGTTGGTTTCTATGCAGGGAGTGCATAGAAAACAACAGAAAGCCGTCAGGATTTCCATGTCCGCTTATTAGAGGTGACTTTGAGACTTTTTGGTTTGTTTTTGTTCCTCGCAAAGATTGATATGGTAACTGTATCTGTTGGGGTTTCCTGGGATTGTTTCTTAGGTCGCTTCACACCAGAACGATTCACTGCCATTAGAACAAATCCTGCAGCGTGTTGTCGGATTGCATCAAGAGTTCGCACTTGTAGTGGAGTCCCAGACTGGAAATCTTGATTGTGACGGACAGACGGACGAAGTGTGGTTTTGAAGAGCACTGTTTTTAATTTGCTATCACGGTTCCAACACGACAGAAACCAAGGATCATATACTTCAAGTTAGAGAGGTCACAATAAAAATCCTAGTCATTTTTACTCTCTACACTCTACAGGGAGGAAAAACAGCCTCTGGAGGCTTGATAGTGCTTTTTTTTAGAGGGGAATACAGTAAGAATGTGTGGTGCCATGTCATTATTCCGACCTCCCATTGTTGCGACCACCCTTTGTTCCGAATCTACGAGGCGCAAAACCCTACCCTTCTCCGACCGTAATCCTAAGCCTAAACCCCCCACCCTCAACCTAACCTCACAGACCTCACTGTCTATAAGGGGGGTTTAGGCTCTTAGGGTTACGGTTGGAGAAGGGTAGGGTTTTGCTACAAACATGCCTAAACCCTTCTCTAACCCTCATCCTCACCATAACCGTAAGCACGTTGCAGCTGATAGTGGATTTTCAGCACATGTTCGGACTAATGGGATTTCTGATCTGCGGGACTGTGGTACTTAGATTAGTCCCCAAATTTGTCCATTGCATGTTATGAGCGGCAAGGTTGTTCTGCAGCCAGCCAGCATTCATTCCAATGTAAATATCATGGACCTTAGACATTAAAAGCTGGTTCATTTTTGGAACCAGACCTTTAAACACTCTTGCAAATCCGCCAACAAGGCCTGCCGTATGCATTAGGAAAATGTGTGTGACATTTTTTTTAATCAATGTTTTGAAACTATTGGTAGAGAGGTTTGTCTATCATGATATGCTTAGCTGTGATCGGATCATAGCAGTTCGGGCAGGGGCTTACTGGAAGGTCTATTATGACATATAGGCCTGCGATATTGAGGATTTACAGCAAATTAAGGATTGCTTGAAAATACCAAGTAGGCTATGGTAACATTTTTGCATGAGCAAAGCAAGCGATCCAAAATCAAACTAGATCAGTGCATTTCGTGGCACAGGTCTCCACCAGGCCAGATCAGGATGTGGCCTCCTGGTGGCACTATAATAGGCCAATGTGAAAAGGGTGCTATTTATTGTTATGCCTGATTAATGGGAACTGAAGAAGGTACTTTGAACCAACAAAGGGTGCTAGCACGAGCGGGTCCTTAAGATGGGGAAGGGGGTGACGTAGCAGTTGACGTAACGTCAACCCTGACCAACCTGGTCCGTGCACGGACGGACGGACACACGGGGTAAAACATACTCTCCACCAGTATGGTGGAGAGTATGTTTTACACACAACCAGGCCAGATCAGGTTGTGGCCTCCTAGTGGCCTACTTGTACATGAGCGGAGCAAGCTAATATGATGACATCACCTAAACTGGCCAATCGGGTGCGGCCTGGACCGTGCACAGACGGATGAACAGACAGGGGGTAAAACATACTCTCCACCATACAGGTGGAGACAACTATGTATCCGAAATGGAGTCGTGAGAAACCATTTTTCTAGCCTTATTGGTCCAATAGAGATGAACAAAGAGCAATTTACTTTTACAAAGTAAACTGCCTGGTCCCAAACCAAACCCACCACCAGAAGCCTTAGTTCAAATGCAACTACACACTAAAAACTGGATAGTTTGAAATAATCCGATCTGAGTTATTTTGTAACCCAAATGCTATGTTGAAAGGGACCAGCGCAACTTCTCGGTTACTTCAACACAGTTACCGATAGTAACCCAGAAGTTGAGTTAAATAAACAATCCAATTCTCTGCTTATAATGACCCAGGGTTGTAGTCAACCCGTAATTCCTTAACACAATTCCCGCTCTTAACGTAGATCTACGCTAATCAAACATAGTTCAGACCGCTGCTATTGCCGCAGATTTACGGCAATCTTTGAATATTAGCGCAATTGTCCTACTGATAACGTCCTAATGCAAATGGCCATTAAATCACTAGTAGGGCAGGGACACTATTGGTACCTCATGATACGATATAGGTGGCGATATTAGGCCTTCGATAATGAATATATAATGATATTTGATATATTGTGATATTTGCAATATATCAATATATTGCATGACATTCATCAACGATATATCACGATACTGCAACTGCAGCTGGAAAACAAAAACAAAAATCAATAAATGAATGAATAAAAAAGTAAAAGGCAAAAATCAGAACTCACTAATGTATATCCTCGAGTATTAATCTTAGCTCTTATTTGTCTCAACTGCTTCTCATACCAGGCTTTTTATTTTTATCTTGTGTTTGTTTTTTTGGGAATGAAGCAGCTAAGGAAGTCAGTTAACATTTTAGTTCTGCGTCCTGTTTTTCCTCACGGAATTATCCCGTCAGGAAATATCACAATATTTGCTGAGGGATGTGCGATATATATTGTGGGAGGAAGTATACGATATTATCACGATAACGATATTTCAGCACACCCCTAATCACTAGCCTCTTCCTTCTAGCTGATGGGCCCAAAAAAAGACGGACCGTCCTCTTCCTCTGCTCTGACAATTCAATCTATGTTTGGCCTCCACATCTACGGTATATAAGAGAGGATTATCATATAACAGGAGGTTTCTTCAACTATACATTTATCTTCTGCTGACATCTGGCTATGAATAGAATCATAGGAGTTGAGACATAGAAAGGAATATTCCTTCCACACTCTGTCCTAGACCTAGTTATGGGGAAGTTGTTGAGGCATTTCCTGTAGACGGATGCTATGCTGAAAGCTAGCCGTTTCATCATGAATAGTGCCAAAGACCCAAGTGCAAATTTGCTTCATTAAGGCCTACCATGGCAACAGTTTGTGGTGGGTGGGACACACCACAAAATACAAGATGCACCGTGTCGTAAATTAATGTAGATGAGAGGGAAGAGAGACGTACAGCAAGATAGGTAGAAAGCCAGGCAAGCAGGCATTTGGGCGGGCAGACAGACTGACGGGGAAATGTTTTCTTGGACTGTTTCCAAAGCAGGAGGACCTAAGCGATTTCATCATGCTTCTGTAGCAGTGGGGAACAAACTCTATTCCTTTGGAGGCAGGGATGATGGATGGACAGACAACAATATGATGGAACGACAGATGAATGTGCATGTTTTCACTACTGTGTCTTTAAGGTGGAAGAAGTTGCCTCCAGAGGAACCTGGAAGAGGAGGACGCCACCTACAGGTTCCTTCCATGTGCCTTGGACACACAGCTGTGTTGATAGAGGGTACAGTGTATATTTGGGGAGGCTATCCGTATTGTAGTGCCCTCTATGCATATGATGTAGACGACCACAGATGGTTCAAACCCAGGGTTTCTGGTACAGTTCCAGGGGAGAGGTGCAGCCACTCAGCCTGTGTGTTGAAGAAGGACGTGTTCATCCATGGAGGATACAACAAGCAGACTCAACACACTAATGACATGTACAAGTTGGACACCAGCACAATGATCTGGACTTTAATCAACACCAGAGGAACTCCTTTACCTGTTTCATCAAGTCACACCGCCATCATCATCGGGACAAAAATGTTTGTATTTGGGGTTGTGAGTACAACCCAGCGAAAGACGGGGTACACAACAACATTAGAGTGTTTGACACAGAGACAAACAGCTGGATGAACACACCTTCTGCACAGCTTCTTCCAGGAGGACGATTCGGGCATTCAGCATTTACCTACAATGGAGAGCTGTATATATTTGGTGGCTCTAATGGTAACCAGGACTTAAATGATGTGTGGAAATTCAATCCAAAGACCTTCTCCTGGAAGAAGGTTGAGCCCAAGGGTAAAGGACCAGGTCCATTGTATTATTATATGTGCTGTTGCATTGTAGGAAGACAGATCATCATTTTTGGAGGATTGAATGGAGATAACACTACCTCTAATGAGCTGTTCATATTAGACATGAGTCCTAGTCTTAAGACGTTATGTAAACTAGCAGTTATTCAGTACGCTCTGGACCAATCAGAACTCCCACATGACATCAGGTGGGAGTTTGCAGCCATGACCAAAATAGCATTGAGACTTCCACACCGGTGATGTTATAGCAAACATCGATACCAACAAGGCTCACATTGAGTTGTGGCTGTGTGTATGTGTGTGTCATCAATGTTGCGTGATGATAGGAGTGCCCCTCACTTCACACAGTTTGTGATTCATTTTTTTATGTACAAGTGTGTATTTGTACGTCTCTTGCTTGGCCTAACCTGAAATGATTTTGGCCTGGGGGGAGGCAGGGTGCCGTGGGATCCACACGGCAAATGATCTGATCTGATTTGATCTCACCAACATGTCGTCATCCCTGGCCCCTCCCCCTACCGCTCCTCCACTGCTGTGCCACGTCACATCATTTGGAGCCACGCCCACCCCGAAAGGTTGACTCCTCCCTCTAGGCCACTGTGGGTAACAAATTTGTCCAGGATTTCCGTTTTCGCGCAAGGCGGATGGAAATGAAAGGCCTGGGTATCGAGGCTAGTACGTCTCTGAATGCTCTGATGAACTGAAAAGGTGGCCTCTGTTACAATGCTTTATTAATCTTTCATTGACAGTAATAGCCGTTGTATTGAGTTGTGTTTTTCATGTCAAAGGTAGGCCTACACATTCTGAAAACTTTTGTTTGATTGAATCAATCAATCAATCAATCAATCAATCAATCAATCAATCAATCAATCAATCAATCAATCAATCAATCAATCAATCAATCAATCAATCAATCAATCAGTTAAACCTTTGAAAGTTGACAGCAGTATTTCCAGTGGTCTCCTCAGCACTTTCATATGAGGGTCCATTTGGTTACCAACTCTTATCATTTAGCTGGGGGACCTTCAGGACCACTGGTTTAAAACCACTGTCTTAGAGCCAGTAGGAACACATAGTTATAATTAGGGGTGGGACTCGATTAAAAAAATTGATCTAATTAATTTGAAGCTTTGTAATTATTTAATCTCAATTAATAGCATACCAATATTTATCCGAGAAGCATTTTTTGTGTCAATTAATACAGGTTGGTAGTGTGTGAGTGAGTTTTTTTTAAAACAAAACTGTATCCACATTGTGACGTATTATGTTGAGGGTGAGAAATTTAGTGAAATAGTGTTAGTAATTTCGGACCAATGGAAGGACGAAAGAGTGGAGGTTCGGATCAGTGGCAGCCCTTATTGGCCTCTTGTGACATTGCGTCTACTGGTACCCCTGAAATTCATCCAATGAAAAAGGTTCTGTGGTGCAAAATCTATGCGTGATTAAAATGAGTTCCTTTAATCGCGTTATTGTTTCTGCAATTAATTAATCTCATTTAATCAGTTAAAGTCCCAGCCATAGTTATAATGTTAACACAATGTTGGCTTGTCTGTCTCGTCATATATACTGTATGTGTGCAGATCCTGTGTTAATGCATATACAGTCAGTACATACTTCACATAAGGGAGAAGTCCTTTGCAAACCAACAAGTGTGCAGCGTGTTCATAATGAATGCTGACGTCCTTGAAGTGTTTTCTATGCAGGGAATGCATACAGTACCAGGGTTTCCATGTTCGCTTATTAGAGGTGAATTTCAGACTTTTTTGTTTGTTTTTGCTCTTCATTAAGATTGATATGGTTATCAGACGTGACATGACCTACAGACAAGGCTGTCTGTAGCTCACATACTGGTGTTTATCAGAGTGACATCATGCCCCCAGAGCTTTTAACTTTTCTTCATATACTGTCTGCTCACAGATACACATAACTATAGAACTTACAGTAAGCCCGGCCCTCTCCCCAGTGTCTCCCCAACCATGGATTGGACACTTTCCAGACGCGTTCATTCATTCCAATGTAAATATCATGGACGTTACACATTAAAAGCTGGTTTGAACCAGACGTTTAAACACTCTTGCAAATCCGCCAACAAGGCCTGCCGTATGCCGTATGAAAATGTGTGTGACATTTATTTTTTTAAAACAATGTTTTATCATGTAGGAAAACTGTTGGTAGAGAGGTTTGTCCATCACATGTTATGCTTAGCTGTGATCGGATCATAGCAGTTTGGGCAGGGGCTTACTGAAAGGTCTATTATGACATATAGGCCTGCGATATGGAGGATTTACAGCAAACTAAGGATTGCTTGCAAATAACAAGTAGCCCATTTTTGCATGAGCAGAGCAAGCGATCCAAAATCCAACTAGATCAGTGCCCTTCGTGGCACAGGTCTCCACCAGGCCAGATCAGGTTGTGGCCTCCTGGTGGCACTATAATAGGCCAATGTGGAAAGGGTGCTATTTATCGTTATGCCTGATTAATGGGAACTGAAGAAGGTACTTTGAACCAACGAAGGGTGCTAGCACTAGCGGGTCCTTAAGATGGGGAAGGGGGTGACGTAGCAGTTGACGTAACGTCAACCCTGACCAACCTGGACCATGCACGGATGGACGGACACACGGGGTAAAACATACTCTCCACCAGTATGGTGGAGAGTATGTTTTAGCCTACTTTTAGCCTACTTGTATCTTTTGGCCTACTTGTACATGAGCGGAGCAAGCTAATATGATGACATCACCTAAACTGGCCAATCGGGTGCGGCCTGGACCGTGCACGGACGGATGAACAGACAGGGGGTAAAACATACTCTCCACCATACAGGTGGAGACAACTACCTATCCGAAATGGAGTTGTGAGAAACCATTTTTCTAGCCTTATTGGTCCAATAGAGAGGACAAAGAGCAGGTTACTTTTACAAAGTAAACTGCAAAACCTGGTTGTCTCCACCGTAAGGTGGTGACTATGGAACGCACCCCATCATTCCGCCCGTGTCTGCACCCCGTCATTCCGTCCTGTGTCTGCACCCCGTCATTCCGTCCCGCGTGTGATGTAATGATGACGTCATAGATCTCATAGCTGAGCCGGACGGTGGAGACCTGTGCCCCGTAGGGGCACAACTCTTGTTGTGGCCTGGTCCCTAACCAAACCCACCACCAGAAGCCTTAGTTCAAACGCAACTACACACTAAAAACTGGGTAGTTAAAATAATCTGAGTTATTTTGTAACCCAAATGCTATGTTGAAAGGGACCAGTGCAACCTCTCGATTACCAAAAGTAACCCAGAAGTTGACTTAAATAAATAATCCTATTCTCTGCTTACAATGACCCAGGCTTGTAGTCAATTTAACCCAATGTATGCGTTGATTTCATTTCCCCCACTCAATCCAAAAGTTGCATTGCGATGTCCCAGGCCGTAATGGGTTAACACAAGTCCTGCCCTTAATGTAGATCTACGCTAATCCAACATAGTTCAATCAGCTGCTATTGCCGCAGATCTACGGCAATCTTTGAATAATGGCGCAATTGTCCTACTGATACCGTCCTAATGCGAATGGCTGTTACATCACTAGCCTCTTCCTTCTAGCTGAGGGGCCCAAATAAAAGACGGACCGTTCTCTTCCTCTGCTCTGACAGTTCAATCTATATTTGGCCTCCACATCTACTGTATATGGGAGAGGATTATCATATAACAGTATGTTTCTACACAGGCATACGCCTATGCCTGTATCTTCTCCTGACATCTGGCAAGTGTGAATAGAATCATAGGAGTTGAGACATAGAAAGGAATATTTCATCCACGCTCTCTGTCCTAGACTTATAGGGAAGTCGTTGAGGCATTTAATTTAGACGGATGCTATGCTGAAAGCTAGCCGTTTCGTCATGAATAGTGCCACAGACCAAGTGAGAATTTGCTTCATTAAGGCCTACCATGGCAACAGTTTGTGGTGGGTGGGATTTCACACCAGAAAATACAAGATGCACCGTGTCGAAAATTACTGAAGACGTCGAGAGGGAAGAGAGACGCAGAACTAGATAGATAAGTAGAAAGCCGGGCAAGCAGGCATTTGGGTGGGCAGACAGACAGACTGACGGGGAAATGTTTTCCTGGACTGTTTCCAAAGCAGGAGGACCTAAGCGATCTCGTCATGCTTCTGTAGCAGTGGGGAACAAACTCTATTCCTTTGGAGGCTGGGATGATGAATGGACAGACAAGGACATGATGAAGCAAATGGATGTGCATGTCTTCACCACTGTGTCTTTAAGCTGGAAGAAGTTGCCTCCAGAGGAACCTGGAAGAGGAGAACGCCACCTACAGGTTCCTTCCATGTGCCTTGGACACACAGCTGTGTTGATAGAGGGTAGAGTGTACATCTGGGGAGGCTATCCGTATTGCAGTGTCCTCTATGCATATGATGTAGACGACCACAGATGGTTCAAACCCAGGGTTTCTGGGACAGTTCCAGGGGAGAGGCAGTACCACTCAGCCTGTGTGTTGAAGAAGGACATGTTCATCCATGGAGGATTTAACAAGCAATCTCAACGCACTAATGACATGTACAAGTTGGACACCAGCACAATGATCTGGACTTTAATCAACACCAGAGAAACTCCTTTGCCTGTTTCAATTCACACCGCCACCATCATCGGGACAAAAATGTTTGTATTTGGGTGTTGTGAGTACGACCCAGCGAAAGACGGGCTACACAACAAAATCAGCGTGTTTGACACAGAGACAAACAGCTGGATGAACACACCTTCTGCACAGCTTCTTCCAGGAGGACGATTCGGGCATTCAGCATTTACCTACAATGGAGAGCTGTATATATTTGGTGGCTCTAACATTAACCAGAACATAAATGATGTGTGGAAATTCAATCCAGAGACCTTCTCCTGGAAGAAGGTTGAGCCCAAGGGTAAAAGACCAGGTCCATTGTGTTATATGTGCTGTTGCATTGTGGGAAGACATATCATCATTTTTGGAGGACGGAAAGGAGATTACACTACATCTAATGAGCTGTTCATTTTAGACATGAGTCCTAGTCTTAAGACATTATGTAAACTAGTAGTTATTCAGCACGCCGTGGACCAATCAGAACTCCCACGCGACATCAGGTGGGAATTGGCAGCCATGACCCAAAAATAGCATTGTGACTTCCACACTGGTGATGTCATGGCAAACATCCATATTGACGAGGCAAAAAAGATGGATCTAAAGGGGCATAAAACGACGCTATATAGCATTGTGCATTGTGACTTCCGATATAGCCAAGGATCACATCGAGTTGCGGTCGTGAGCTCTTAGCTCTGCTATTTGTGTGTGTGTGTCTGTGTGTGTGTGTGTGTGTGTGTGTGTGTGTGTGTGTGTGTGTGTGTGTGTGTGTGTGTGTGTGTGTGTGTGTGTGTGTGTGTGTGTGTGTGCGCGTGCGCGCGCGTTTGTGTGTATCGAGGTTGCATGATGATGCGAGCGCCTCTCACTTCACACGGGTGTGATTAATTTCCTATGTAAATGTAAGTGTGTATTTGTACGTCTCCAAACCCTGTTGTAATGCTTTATCAGTGTGTCCTTGACAGTGACAGCCTTCGTATTGAGTTGTGTTTTCATGTGAAATGTAGGCATACCTTTAGGCATGTAGGCATTCTGCAAACTGGCAATCAATCAGTCAACCAATCAATAAATTCCTGAAAGGTCTATGACATGTAGGCCTGTGATTTTCAGGATTTACCGCAAAGAAGTGTTACAAAAACACTTATTTTTTTTAATATTCTCACAGAAAACTGTTAATAATTGTTTCTGAATCCCCTACAGCAGGGGTTTTCAACCTTTTTGACACAAGGGACCACCATTTATTCAGAATTTGAGCCACGGACCACCATTTGATTACATTTTCACCCCAAAGACCAAAAACCAAAGAATTATTTTGGTTTTGTCCACAATTCACGGCTGGATTTTGCAAACAAAACAGTGTAGACTTCTTAAGTAAGTGGTGCTAATTCAGATGATGAATATTTTAACTCTTGAGAGTGTAAAAATGAAACGGGTCCATTTGGTTTCATTTTTACACTCTCAAGAGTTACATCTGGTAAATAAGGTTTCCATCATTTAGCTTGGGGACCACCTGGAATCCTCTCAAGGACCACTGGTGGTCCCCGGACCACCTGTTGAAAACCCCTGCCCTACAGGATAATACTCATGACATTGGTTATGAAGGTTTTAATTACATTACTATTATGTCGTCACCTAAATCAGAATACTCGGAGTGACAACTGACGACCACAAACAGATCAGTTAACTCCACAGACTACGCACCACTGTGCACCGATCGCTTAAATTGCACCTGCTCTGCAAGTAAAAGAGACAATATAACAAACTGGGGGTTAAAACACTTGCAGTAATGTACGCTATTATGATCGTTTAGGAGTTACTGTCCCAAATCAATAAGCCCATTGATAAAGGACCATTCCACCACTTTTGAATGTATCTTCATATTTTAGGTCTTCACTAATGTACATGATAAACTATCACTATTTTGCTGTACTTGGTCTGTGTCTCACAGGAGGGCTGTGGGCAGTCCGGATGTGTGTTTCCTGGAAACACATACTGTACCAGGGTTTTCATGTTCTCTTATTTAGGACTTTGAGCCTTTTTTGTTCTTTGTGAAGAATTTTAGTTATGTATTGTGGTTTTCTGGGATTGGTTCTTAATGTAGTTACCTATTTGGATTTTGTTGTCATTTTATTTACTTCATCCAAATATCTATTTTTTTATTGATAGGTGTATTATATGTACAGAGGACAGGGAGGCTAATGGGAGGGGCACACAGTTGCTTATTTGGGCTTATTTCTTAACACAATATTTGAATGATAGCGCAATTGCCCTACTGATACCGTCCTAATGTGAATGGCTGTTACATCACTAGCCTCTTCCTACTAGCTGAGGGGCCCGAATAAAAAACGAACCGTCCTCTTCCTCTTGGCCTGGCTCTTTGGCCTCCACATCTACTGTATAGGAGAGGATTATCACAGGAGGTTTCTTCAACTATGCCTGTATCTTCTGGTGACATCTGTCGAGTACGAATAGAATCGTAGGAGTTGAAGCATAGAAAGGAATATTCCATCCATGCTCTCTGTCCTAGGCCTAGTTATAGGAAAGTTGTTGATAGCATAGCATAGCAACAGTTTGTGTTGGGTGGGATTTCACACCACAAAATACGAAATGCCCCGTGTCGAAAATGACTGTAGACGTCGAGAGGGAAGAGAGAAGCAGAAGTAGAAAGGCAGGCAAGCAGGCATTCGGTTGGGCAGAAGAGATAGACGGGGAGATGTTTTCTTGGACTGTTTCCAAAGCAGGAGGACCTAAGCGATTTCATCAAGCTTCTGTAGCAGTGGGGAACAAACTCTATTCCTTTGGAGGCAGGGATGATGAATGGACAGACAACATGATGAAGCAAATGGATGTGCATGTCTTCACCACTGTGTCTTTAAGCTGGAAGAAGTTGCCTCCAGAGGAACCTGGAAGAGGAGAACGCCACCTACAGGTTCCTTCCATGTGCCTTGGACACACAGCTGTGTTGATAGAGAGTACAGTGTACATCTGGGGAGGCTATCCGTATTGCAGTGTCCTCTATGCATATGATGTAGACGACCACAGATGTTTCAAACCCAGGGTTTCTGGGACAGTTCCGGGGGAGAGGCACAACCACTCAGCCTGTGTGTTGAAAAAGGTCATGTTCATCCATGGAGGATTAAACAAGCAATCTCAACGCACTAATGACATGTACAAGTTTGACACCAGCACAATGATCTGGACTTTAATCAACACCAGAGAAACTCCTTTGCCTGTTTCAAGTCACACCGCCATCATCATCGGGACAAAAATGTTTGTATTTGGGTGTTGTGAGTACGACCCAGCGAAAGACGGGCTACGCAACAACATCAGAGTGTTTGACACAGAGACAAACAGCTGGATGAACACACCTTCTGCACAGCTTCTTCCAGGAGGACGATTCGGGCATTCAGCATTTACCTACAATGGAGAGCTGTATATATTTGGTGGCTATAACGGTAACCAGAACTTAAATGATGTGTGGAATTTCAATCCAAAGACCTTCTCCTGGAAGAAGGTTGAGCCCAAGGGTAAAGGACCATGTCCATTGTACTGTATGTGCTGTTGCATTGTGGGAGGACAAATCATACTTTTTGGAGGATCGAAAGGAGATAACACTACCTCTAATGAGCTGTTCATATTAGACATGAGTCCTAGTCTTAAGACGTTATGTAAACTAGCTGTTATTCAGTACGCTCTGGACCAATCAGAACTCCCACATGACATCAGGTGGGAGTTGGCAGCCATGACCAAGAAATAGCATTGTGACCACGGTGATGTCATGGCAAACATCGATACCAACAAGGCTAACATCGAGTTGTGACCATGAGCGTGTGTGTGTGTGTGTGTGTGTGTGTGTGTGTGTGTGTGTGTGTGTGTGTGTGTGTGTGTGTGTGTGTGTGTGTGTATGTGTGTATGTGTGTGTGATCAATGTTGTGTGATGACAGGAGCGCCCATCACTTCACACAAGTGTGATTCTTTTTGTTTCCATCGTAAGGTGGTGACTATGTTTCGCCCCTGTCCGTCCGTGCACACGTATCTGTTTACACGCCTGTTACGCCACCCGCAGGGTGATGTAACATTATGGTGGTGATCCGTCTATCCGTTCACACGCCTGTCTGCGCACACGTTTGTCTGTCCAGACGCCTGTTACTGTAACAGTTGCCTGCAGGGTTGAAACATAGTCACCGCCAGTGACTGTTACGTCACCCTGCGGGTGACGTAACAGTCACAGGGTGAAGACGGTGGAGACCCTGTTGTTCGATTGATTGAGCGATAAATCAAACAGTCAATCAGTTAAGCCTTTGAAAGTCGACAGCAGTATTTCCAGAGGTCTCCTCAGCACTTTCATACAAGCAGCGTCGGACGACCGGACGAGATGAAAAATTAAAAAATTAAAAGCCCAGTCTGGGCATCCCCTCCAACTACCCCCCCCCCCCCCCCGTGACGAGTCCGACTGATTGTCAACAATCACCATGCCTGCTGCAGCCGGTGTGGTGTGTTAAATACAACCACAGAACAGGGAATGCAGGCGATACGTCCGCAACAGGGCTCTATCAGTTTAAAATGTATTTCAATGGGTGGTACACATGGGAGACACTTATTGTGAAGTTTAGACCAGAAAAGGTAGCGGTTGCTGTATTGGGGAAGTTGGTGGAAATTGGAAATACTGGTCCAAGTAGGAGAATAGTTTTGGGTGCGCGTGTACTTTAATAGTCCAAGTGAAGACAAAGTTGTACATTATCAGTTAGACTATGATACTAACACTTTTAAATGAGGACAGACACTGCCTGGGACACAGCCTCACGCCACGCGAGGCTTCTGTTGTTGAAAAAAACAAATGGACTGTTGTCTGTCGCATCCGGAAACAGTGCTAATCAAATTAAAACCTTACCACTGAACGGATTATCTGGATTGTTGGAGTCTACCCTACCCTGGACTGTGAGTAGGCTACAAGTCAAGCTTATTTTATTTTTGTGCACCTGACCAGACAACCTATCATGCATGCTATTGTGCAGGAAAAGTGTTGTCCATTGAAGGAAACATTTTAAGTGTTTGGCTCATCTCAGGCTATTATTTGGATAAATATGTTGTGGGAAAATAAAAAATAAAAATAACCGATTTTTACCGATATATAATGGAAAACTAACCGAAAATAACCAATTTTTTGTGTGCACGCGCGCTGGAGGGGCGCACTGTTACTAATTCGCCCGGAGCGTCATAAAGCCCAGAAACGCCACTGCATACAAGGGTCCATTTGGTTACCAACTCTTATCATTTCGCTGGGGGACCTTCAGGACCACTGGCTGAAAACCACTGTCTTAGAGCAAATAGGAACACATTAAGCTTAGTAAACACACACTGTGCGCAACACCCAAAATGGTCCCCCGTGCTACAATACGTCTATACTGAACACATAATGTTAAGTTGTCTGGCTCATATAAATATGCATGCAGATTTATGTGTGAATCCATATACATTCTTTATATAAGGCAGAAGTCCTTTGCAAATCAACAAGTGTGTTCATAACAACAGGCAGATGTCCTTTCTGTTGTTTTCTAGGCAGAAGATGCATATGCCACCAGGATTTCCATGTTAGTTTATTAGAGGTGACTTTGAGACTTTTGGTTTGTATTTGTTCTTCATAAAGATTGCTATGGTTACTGTATCTGTTGGGATTTTCTGGGATTGTTTCTTAGCTCGCCTTCACACCAGAACCATTTACTGTGATTATAACGAATCCTGCTGCATATTGTCAGCACATGCGCCTCATATGGCAGTGTGTGGAGTCTCATTCGGACCCTAATTCTACTCCTCCCAAGGACGGTGTGTTTTTATTTCGCTTCAAAATGCAGAAGAGTGCAGATTACTGCACGTGTGAATGCAAACGCCTTAACACTAGAACGACTCAGGGGTCGTGAGGACCCCTTTTTGAGATTTTGAAGTGGATTTTCTCTGCCTGTGATGATCTGAAAAGTTTCCCTTCCATTACTGTAATAATTTCTAAATATGAATTTAGAAGCGATTCTACCTTCCATGACTGGTCATTTCGGGTCTGTGAACCTGTTGTCACCCTCCTGGACCGTGCACGGACGGATGGACAGACAGGGGAGTCGTGAGAAACCATTTTTCTAGCCTTATTGGTCCAATAGAGATGAACAAAGAGCAGTTTACTTTTACAAAGTAAACTGCAAAACCTGGTTGTGGCCTCGTCCCTAACCAAACCCACCACCAAAAGCCTTAGTTCAAACGCAACTACACACTAAAAACTGGGTAGTTAGAAATAATCCGAGTTATTTCTTAACCCAAATGCTATGTTGAAAGGGAACAGCGCAACCTCTCGATTACCAAAAGTAACCCAGAAGTTGATTTAAATAAATAATCCAATTCTCTGCTTACAATGACCCAGGCTTGTAGTCAATTTAACCCAATGTATGCGTTGATTTCATTTTCCCCACCCAATCCAAAAGTTGCATTGCAATGACCCAGGCCGTAGTTTCTTCACACAATTCCCACTCTTAACGTAGATCTATGTCAATCAAACATAGTTCAGTCAGCTGCTATTGCCGCAGATCTACGGCAATCTTTGAATAATAGCGCAATTGTCCTACTGATACCGTCCTAATGTGAATGGCCGTTACATCACTAGCCTCTTCCTACTAGCTGAGGGGCCCAAATAAAAGATGAACCGTCCTCTTCCTCTGCTCTGACAGTTCAATCTCTATTTGGCCTCCACATCTACTGTATATGGGAGAGGATTATCATACAACAGGAGGTTTCTACACAGGCATACGCCTATGCCTGTATCTTCTCGTGACATCTGGTAAGTGTGAATAGAATCATAGGAGTTGAGACATAGAAAGGAATATTCCATCCACGCTCTCTGTCCTAGACTTATAGGGAAGTTGTTGAGGCATTTAATTTAGACGGATGCTATGCTGAAAGCTAGCCGTTTCGTCATGAATAATGCCACAGGCCAAGTGAGAATTTGCTTCATTAAGGCCTACCATGGCAACAGTTTGTGGTGGGTCGGATTTCACACCAGAAAATACAAGATGCACCGTGTCGAAAATTACTGAAGACGTCGAGAGGGAAGAGAGACGCAGAACTAGATAGATACGTAGAAAGCCGGGCAAGCAGGCATTTGGGCGGGCAGACAGACAGACTGAGAGGGAAATGTTTTCCTGGACTGTTTCCAAAGCAGGAGGACCTAAGCGATTTCGTCAAGCTTCTGTAGCAGTGGGGAACAAACTCTATTCCTTTGGAGGCAGGGATGATGAATGGACAGACGACATGATGAAGCAAATGGATGTGCATGTCTTCACCACTGTGTCTTTAAGCTGGAAGAAATTGCCTCCAGAGGAACCTGGAAGAGGAGAACGCCACCTACAGGTTCCTTCCATGTGCCAGGGACACTCAGCTGTGTTAATAGAGGGTACAGTGTACGTCTGGGGAGGCTATCCGTATTGTAGTGTCCTCTATGCATATGATGTAGATGACCACAGGTGGTTCAAACCCAGGGTTTCTGGTACAGTTCCTGGGGAGAGGGAAAACCACTCAGCCTGTGTGTTGAAGAAGGACATGTTCATCCATGGAGGATACAACAAGCAGTCTCAACGCACTAATGACATGTACAAGTTGGACACCAGCACAATGGTCTGGACTTTAATCAACACCAGAGAAACTCCTTTGCCTGTTTCAAGTCACACCGCCACCATCATCGGAACAAAAATGTTTCTATATGGGGGTAGGGATGACTACCCACGGAAAGACTTACACAACATCATCAGAGTGTTTGACACACAGACAAACAGCTGGATGAACACACCTTCTGCACAGCTTCTTCCAGGAGGACGATTGGGGCATTCAGCATTTACCTACAATGGAGAGCTGTATATATTTGGTGGCTTTAACGGTAACCAGGACTTAAATGATGTGTGGAAATTCAATCCAAAGACCTTCTCCTGGAAGAAGGTTGAGCCCAAGGGTAAAGGACCAGGTCCATTGTACAGTATGTGCTGTTGCATTGTGGGAGGACAAATCATGCTTTTTGGAGGATCGAAAGGAGATAACACTACCTCTAATGAGCTGTTCATATTAGACATGAGTCCTAGTCTTAAGACGTTATGTAAACTAGCTGTTATTCAGCACGCTGTGGACCAATCAGAACTCCCACATGACATCAGGTGGGAGTTTGCAGCCATGACCAAGAAATAGCATTGTGACCACGGTGATGTCATGGCAAACATCGATACCAACAAGGCTCACATCGAGTTGTGACCATGAGCTTGCAGTTCTGCCATGTGTGTGTGCACGTGCGTGCTTGTGTGTGTGTGTGTGTGTGTGTGTGTGTGTGTGTGTGTGTGTGTGTGTGTGTGTGTGTGCGCGTGTGTGTGTGTGTGATCAATGTTGCGTGATGACAGGAGCGCCCCTCACTTCACACAGGTGTGATTCTTTTTTGTCTCCACCATAAGGTGGTGACTATGTTTCGCCCCCTGTCCGTCCGTGCACACGTCCGTCTGTTCAAACGCCTGTTACGCCACCCGCAGGGTGACGTAACTGGTGGTGACTATGTCTTCACCCTGACCCGAGACGGTGGAGACCCTAGTCTTATGTAGAAGTGTGTATTTGTACGTCTCTAAATGCTCTGATGAACTGAAAAGGTGGGCCTTGTTGCAATGCTTTACCAGTGTGTCATGACAGTGACATGACAGTAATAGGCGTTGTATTGAGTTGTGCTGCGTGTGGCCATGAGAGCGTGCGCGCCCACACACACACACACACACACACACACACACACACACACACACACACACACACACACACACACACACACACACACACACACACACACACACACACACACACACACACACACACACACACACACACACTCTGTCTTTCAATCAGTGTCTGTGCTTAACTCTATGATAAAAAAAATAAAGAGGATAGTGCACGGGGGTGTGGCACAGGCTGGTTCCGAAGGTTTGCACATGCTCAGTGTAAACAGGAACTGTTATGGTGGAATGTTTCAGCAGAGGCGCTAGAGTTACTGACCCTGAACTGAAATAATAAAAAAATATAAAAAGAGAATAATATGGTGATTCTGTCTTTATTTTAAATATTATGTCAATTTAACTACTGTGTGTGAGGGAAAAGCTGTTTATAACAGGCTACTGAAAGACAAGGGCAAATACATTTATTACATGGAAATGTTTTGTATGTTTTATTCTTTTGTAGATTTTCCATATTCTTGATACTTGCTTTGATTGCAGTAGCCTACATGTGTTCAACTTGTATTTTTTTATCAAATGCCAAATACAGATGGATAATGTTTATTCAAGTGCTGTGGATGTCTGATATAAAACGTTTGAAAAGGGGAGAGTGTTGCTGTTTAATTCACAACTATTCTGGATCTCA
This sequence comes from Benthosema pterotum, assembly GCA_039105355.1. Classification (NCBI taxonomy): domain Eukaryota; kingdom Metazoa; phylum Chordata; class Actinopteri; order Myctophiformes; family Myctophidae; genus Benthosema; species Benthosema pterotum. The sequence goes on along the minus strand of CM076982.1, from coordinate 44,611,162 downwards.
TTTACATCACAAGTCATGGGATTTCTATCTAGTGCCTCTGCTGGTACATTCCACCATAGCAGTTCCTGTTTACACTGAGAATGTGCAAACCTCCGGAAACAGCCTGTGCCACGCCCCCGTGTACTATCCTCTTTATTTTTATTTTTTTCTTATCATAGGCTTAACTCCCTCTGTCTCTCCCTCACTCAGAGGCTGCAACTACATTACCAATTGCACATTCACGTGTCTCGGACCGGGGTGGGATGTCACGTCCTCCTTTTTTGAATGGGTTTCAATGGGCACTTCCTGCTACTTCCTGTCTGAATTTCGGACGGTGGCGAGGCAACAGGAAAGACCCGCCCACGGCCGAAATTCAGACAGGAAGTAGCAGGAAGTGCCCATTGAAACCCATTCAAAAAAGGAGGACGTGACATCACACCCCGGTCCGAGACGGGAATGTGCAATCCAATAGTCTGGATGGGGTCAGAGTGACACGGGGTGTCACCTGCAGCAGGTTCCCCAATCAACCATGCTCCTCCTCCTGCATAAAAGCCAGCCAGCCAGTTTGATGGCAGACACAGACCCAGCAACAGCTCAGCCCTGCTCTGCTCTTGTTAGCCTTTTGTTTTCAGTTCTCTTTAGTTTGTTATTTCTGTTTGGCCTGGAGATGGCCGGCAGTCCTTTGTTTTCGTTATACCTTTTACTTTTGAGTTTAGGATTGTTTTGTTCAGTTAGGGGAGGGGTGGGCAAAGCTTTTGGGAGTGGTTGTTAATAAAAACCGTTAAAACTTGCCATTCTCTTGATGCCCTTTTATGTTGTAGTTTCCATTTGAGCCATTCATGCTTTGTTAATTTAGTGTTTGGAAACTGTAACAGTTGTGTTTTTCATGTAAAAGGTAGCTCTACCCATTCTGCAAACTGATCGATTGATCGATAAATCAAACAGACAATCAGTTAAACCTTTGAAAGTCGACAGCAGTATTTCCAGGGGTCTCCTCAGCACTTTCATACAAGGGTCCACGCACATGGAGTGGATTTACCATTGTGGGATGAAGTAGTAGTTTTTTAGGCTACCAAGAATGAAGGATAAGGCATTATTACACATCACGCAGCGACACAAAGATTCCCAGACCAGTGGATATACAGTACGTGGGCTAATGAAGAGATCATAGAAGCACTTATTGCAATATGCCCAGATCATTATGTTATACAGTAGGTTACGCAATGCATTGTACTGTATATCCAAGAATGGAGGCGGTGTTGTTCCATATTGCACCTTTGCACCATGTTGCAGGTTGCATCAAGAGTTTGCACTTGTAGTGCAGTCCCAGACCGGGAATCCTGATTTTGACGGACAGACAGAAGGACGATGTGTGGTTTTGAAGACCACTTTTTTAGAATTGCTATTACAGTTAAACACAACAGAAACCGACAATTGTATATGTCTACGTCCAGAGGTCACAATAAAAATCCTAATCATTTTTACTCCACACAGGGAGAAAAAACAGACTCTGGAGGCTTGATGGTGCTTTTTTTTAGACGTGAATGCATGTTATGAGCGGCAGGGTTCTTCTGCAGCCAGCCTGCACGCACATACTGGTGTTTATCAGCGTGACATCGTCTGTTAAGGCTGTCTGTAGGTCACATACTGGTGTGTATTAGTGTGACATCATCTGTTAAGGCTGTCTCTAGCTCACATACTGGTGTTTATCATTGTGACATCATCTGTTAAGGCTGTCTGTAGGTTGGAGAACAGTTCATCCAACGTCCAAACTTTGTTGGATCAGGAAGATAACCGGATTCTCACACAGATAAACCACTGGAGGATCCATGTAAATGATGGTCCTCTAGCTGGGCTTTTTTCCACACAAAAGGGACCCACCTGCACTCAGAGCTTTTAACTTTTCTTCATATACTGTCTGCTCACAGGTACACATAACAATAGAACTTACAGTAAGCCCGGCCCTCTCCCCAGTGTCTCCCCAACCATGGGTGGGATACTTACCAGACGGGTTACTTCATTCCAATGTAAATATCATGGACGTTACACATTAAAAGCTGGTTGGAACCAGACCTTTAAACACTGCAAATCCGCCAACATGGCCTGCCGTATGCAGCAGGAAAATGTGTGTGACATGTATTTTTTTAAAAACAATGCTTTAAAACTATTGGTAGAGAGGTTTGTCTATCACATGTTATGCTTAGCTGTGATTAGATCATAGCAGTTTGGGCAGGGGCTTACTGAAAGGTCTATTATGACATATAGGCCTGCGATATTGAGGATTTACAGCGAATTAAGGATTGTTTGAAAATACCAAGTAGGCTATGGTTACATTTTTGCCTGAGCAAAGCAAGCGATCCAAAATCAAACTAGATCAGTGCCCTTCGTGGCACAGGTCTCCACCAGGCCAGATCAGGTTGTGGCCTCCTGGTGGCACTATAATAGGCCAATGTAAAAAGGGTGCTATTTATCGTTATGCCTGATTAATGGGAACTGAAGAAGGTACTTTGAACCAACGAAGGGTGCTAGCATGAGCAGGTCCTTAAGATGGGGAAGGGGGTGACGTAGCGGTTGACGTAACGTCAACCTTGACCGACCTGGAACGTGCACGGACGGACAGACACAGGGGTAAAACATATCAGGCAAGATCAGGTTGTGGCCTCCTGGTGGCCTACCTGTACATGAGTGGAGCGAGCTAATATGATGACTTTACCTAAACCGCCAATCCGAAATGGAGTCGTGAGAAACCATTTTTCTAGGCTTATTGGCCCAATAGAGATGAACAAAGAGCAGTTTACTTTTACAAAGCAAACTGCAAAACATGGTTGTGGCCTCCTCCCTAACCAAACCCACCACCTGAAGCCTTAGTTCAAACGCAACTACACAAAACTGGATAGGTAGAAATAATCCGATCTGAGTTATTTTGTAACCCAAATGCTATGTTGAAAGGGACCAGCGCAACCTCTCAGGTACTTCAACACAGTTACCGATAGTAACCCAGAAGTTGAGTTAAATAAATAATCCAATTCTCTGCTAATAATGACCCAGGGTTGTAGTCAATTTAACTTCATTTTGCCCACCCAAACCAAAAATTGCATTGCAATGACTCAGGCCGTAATTTCTTAACACAATTCCCGCTCTTAACGTAGATCTACGCTAATCAAACATAGTTCAGACCGCTGCTATTGCCGCAGATCTACGGCAATCTTTGAACAATAGCGCAATTGTCCTACTGATACCGTCCTAACTAGCCTCTTCCTACTAGCTGAGGGGCCCAATTGCTCTGACAATTCAATCTATATTTGGCCTCCACATCTACATATATAGGAGAGGATTATCATATAACAGGAGGTTTCTTCAACTATGCCTGTATCTTTTGCTGACATCTGGCTATGAATTGATCTTAGGAATTTAGACAGAAAGGAATATTCCTTCCAAAATCTGTCCTAGACCTATAGGGAAGTTGTTGAGGCATTTCATTTAGAGGGATGCTATGCTACAAGCTAGCCGTTTGTCATGAATAGTGCCGCAAAAAGTGCAAATTTGCTTCATTAGGGCCTACCATGGCAACAGTTTGTGGTGGGTGGGACACACAAGAAAATACAAGATGCACCGTGTTGTAAATTACTGTAGATGTTGAGAGGGAAGAGAGACGCAAAACTAGATAGGTAGAAAGCCAGGCAAGCAGGCATTTGGGCGGGCAGACAGACTGACGGGGAAATGTTTTCTTGGACTGTTTCCAAAGCAGGAGGACCTAAGCGATTTCGTCAAGCTTCTGTAGCAGTGGGGAACAAACTCTATTCCTTTGGAGGCAGGGCATATGAATGGACACACAACGACTTGATGAAGCAAATGGATGTGCATGTCTTCACCACTGTGTCTTTAAGCTGGAAGAAGTTGCCTCCAGAGGAACCTGGAAGAGGAGAACGCCACCTACAGGTTCCTTCCATGTGCCTTGGACACACAGCTGTGTTGATAGAGAGTACTGTGTACGTCTGGGGAGGCTATCCGTATTGCAGTGCCCTCTATGCATATGATGTAGACGACCACAGATGGTTCAAACCCAGGGTTTCTGGGACAGTTCCTGAGGAGAGGTGCAGCCACTCAGCCTGTGTGTTGAAGAAGGACATGTTCATCCATGGAGGATTAAACAAGCAGTCTCAATGCACTAATGCCATGTACAAGTTGGACACCAGCACAATGCTCTGGACTTTAATCAACACCAGAGGAACTCCTTTGCCTGTTTCATATAGTCACACTGCCACCATCATCGGGACAAAAATGTTTGTATTTGGGGGTCGTGGGGTACACAACAACATCAGAGAGTTTGACACAGAGACAAACAGCTGGATGAACACACCTTCTGCACAGCTTCTTCCAGGAGGACGATACGGGCATTCAGCATTTACCTACAATGGAGAGCTGTATATATTTGGTGGCTCTAACGGTAACCAGCGCTTAAATGATGTGTGGAAATTCAATCCAAAGACCTTCTCCTGGAAGAAGGTTGAGCCCAAGGGTAAAGGACCAGGTCCATTGTACTGTATGTGCTGTTGCATTGTGGGAGGACAAATCATACTTTTTGGAGGATTGAAAGGAGATAACACTATCTCTAATGAGCTGTTCATATTAGACATGAGTCCTAGTCTTAAGACGTTATGTAAACTAGCTGCTATTCAATACGCTCTGGACCAAACAGAACTCCCACATGACATCAGGTGGGAGTTTGCAGCCATGACCAAGAAATAGCATTGTGACTATGGTGATGTCATAGCAAACATCCATACCAACAAGGCTCTCATCGAGTTGTGGCTGTGTGTATTTGTGTGTCATCAATGTTGCGTGATGATAGGAGTGCCCCTCACTTCACACAGTTTGTGATTCATTTTTTATGTATTTGTACGTTTCTAGCCTGGCCTAACACATAGCCGTTTTGCCGTGTGTGTGTGTGTGTGTGTGTGTGTGTGTGTGTGTGTGTGTGTGTGTGTGTGTGTGTGTGTGTGTGTGTGTGTGTGTGTGTGTGTGTGTGTGTGTGTGTGTGTGTGAGTGATCAATGCGTCATGTAAGTTATCTTGAACCCAGTTACAGACAGACACAGTAGGCAGAGTTGCAGTTTAGAATATTTAATATAAGAATACTTCAGGGGTTCAGGCAAGAGCAGAGCAGAGCATACGGTTTGGTTCGGAGGCAGATGAGGCAGGCGTCCAGGTCCAGGTCATTGGAGTGACTGTGACTGAAGATCTAGCAGAGCATGAAGGGCTGGACCAGGCTTTTATACTAGGGCTGATTGGTTGCTCCGCCTCGCCTCCGCCTCCCGCACCTCTGTCACCACTCCTGCAATAAAGGGAAAGATTAGAAAGTGGCAGGCGTGACACAATGTTGCGTGATGATAGGAGCGCCCCTCACTTCACACGTCCTTCTGCACACGCATTAGTCTGTCCACACGCCTGTTAACGCCTGTAAAAGTTGCCTTCAGGGGTGAAACATAGTCACCGCCAGTGACTGTTACATCACCCGCAGGGTGACGTAACAGTCACTGGCGGTGACTATGTCTTCACCCTGACCCAAGACGGTGGAGACCCTAGTCTTATGTAGAAGTGTGTATTTGTACGTCTCTAAATGCTCTGATGAACTGAAAAGGTGGGCCTTGTTGCAATGCTTTATCAGTGTGTCATGACAGTGACATGACAGTAATAGGCGTTGTATTGAGTTGTGTTTTTCATGTAAAAGGTAGGCCTACCCATTCTGCAAACTGTTGTTCGATTGATTGATTGATAAATCAAACGGTCAATCAATTAAACCTTTGAAAGTCGACAGCAGTATTTCCAGAGGTCTCAGCACTTTCATACAAGGGTCCATTTGGTTACCAACTCTTATCATTTAGCTGGGGGACCTTCAGGACCATTGGTTTAAAACCACTGTCTTAGAGCCAATAGGAACACATTAAGCTTAGTAAACACACACCGCAACACCCTAAATGGTCCCCCATGCTACAATACGTCTATACTGAAGACATATTGTTGGCTTGTCTGTCTCGTCATATACTCTATACAGTACTGTATGCGTGCAGATCATGTGCTAATCCATATACTTTACTTTAAATAAGGGAGAAGTCCTTTGCAAACCAACAGGTGTGTGGGTTGTTCATACTGACACACCAACGTACTTTCTGTTGGTTTCTATGCAGGGAGTGCATAGAAAACAACAGAAAGCCGTCAGGATTTCCATGTCCGCTTATTAGAGGTGACTTTGAGACTTTTTGGTTTGTTTTTGTTCCTCGCAAAGATTGATATGGTAACTGTATCTGTTGGGGTTTCCTGGGATTGTTTCTTAGTTTGCCTTCACACCAGAATGATTCACTGCCATTAGAACAAATCCTGCAGCGTGTTGTCGGATTGCATCAAGAGTTCGCACTTGTAGTGCAGTCCCAGACTGGAAATCTTGATTGTGACGGACAGACGGACGACGTGTGGTTTTGAAGAGCACTGTTTTTAATTTGCTATCACGGTTCCAACACGACAGAAACCAAGGATCATATATTTCAAGTTAGAGAGGTCACAATAAAAATCCTAGTCATTTTTACTCTCTACACTCTACAGGGAGGAAAAACAGCCTCTGGAGGCTTGATAGTGCTTTTTTTTTTAGAGGGGAATACAGTAAGAATGTGTGGTGCCATGTCATTATTCCGACCTCCATTGTTGCGACCTCCCTTTGTTCCGAATCTACGAGGCGCAAAACCCTACCCTTCTCCGACCGTAATCCTAAGCCTAAACCCCCGACCCTCAACCTAACCTCACAGACCTCACTGTCTGTAAGGGGGGTTTAGGCTCTTAGGGTTACGGTTGGAGAAGGGTATGGTTTTGCTACAAACATGCCTAAACCCTTCTCTAACCCTCATCCTCACCATAACCGCAAGCACGTTGCAGCTGATAGTGGATTTTCAGCGCATGTTCGGACTAATGGGAGTTCTGATCTGCGGGACTGTGGTACTTAGATTAGTCCCCGAATTTGTCCATTGCATGTTATGAGTGGCAAGGTTGTTCTGCAGCCAGCCAGCATTCATTCCAATGTAAATATCATGGACCTTAGACATTAAAAGCTGGTTCATTTTTGGAACCAGACCTTTAAACACTCTTGCAAATCCGCCAACAAGGCCTGCCATATGCATTAGGAAAATGTGTGTGACATTTTTTTTAAACAATGCCTTAAAACTATTGGTAGAGAGGTTTGTCAATCATGATATGCTTAGCTGTGATCGGATCATAGCAGTTCGGGCAGGGGCTTACTGGAAGGTCTATTATATAGGCCTGCGATATTGAGGATTTACAGCAAATTAAGGATTGTTTGAAAATGACAAGTAGGCCATGGTCACATTTTTGCATGAGCAGAGCGAGCGATCCAAAATCAAACTAGATCAGTTCCCTTCGTGGCACAGGTCTCCACCAGGCCAGATCAGGTTGTGGCCTCCTGGTGGCACTATAATAGGCCAATGTGGAAAGGGTGCTATTTATCGTTATGCCTGATTAATGGGAACTGAAGAAGGTACTTTGAACCAACGAAGGGTGCTTAAGATGGGGAAGGGGGTGACGTAGCAGTTGACGTAAGGGCAACCCTGACCGACCTGGACCGTGCACGGACGGACGGACACACGGACACAGGGGGTAAAACATACTCTCCACCATACTGGTAGAGACAACCAGGTCAGATCAGGTTGTGGCCTCCTGGTGGTCTACTCGTACATGAGCGGAACAAGCTAATATGATGACATCACCTAAACTGGCCAATCGGGTGCGGCCTGGACCGTGCACGGACGGACAGACAGGGGGTAAAACATACTCTCCATCATATTGGTGGAGACAACTACCTATCCGAAATGGAGTCGTGAGAAACCATTTTTCTAGCCTTATTGGTCCAATAGAGATGAACAAAGAGCAGTTTACTTTTACAAAGTAAACTGCAAAACCTGGTTGTGGCCTGGTCCCTAACCAAACCCACCACCAGAAGCCTTAGTTCAAATGCAACTACACACTAAAAACTGGATAGTTAGAAATAATCCCAACAGAGTTATTTTGTAACCCAAATGCTATGTTGAAAGGGACCAGCGCAACTTCTCGGTTACTTCAACACAGTTACCGATAGTAACCCAGAAGTTGAGTTAAATAAACAATCCAATTCTCTGCTTATAATGACCCAGGGTTGTAGTCAACCCGTAATTTCTTAACACAATTCCCGCTCTTAACGTAGATCTAGGCTAATCAAACATAGTTCAGACCGCTGCTATTGCTGCAGATTTACGGCAATCTTTGAATATTAGCGCAATTGTCCTACTGACACCGTCCTAATGCAAATGGCCATTTAATCACTAGTAGGGCAGGGACACTATTGGTACCTCATGATACGATATAGATGGCGATATTAGGCCTTCGATAATGAATATATAATGATATTTGATATATTGTGATATTTGCAATATATCAATATATTGCATGACATTCATCAACGACATATCACGATACTGCAACTGCAGCTGGAAAACAAAAACAAAAATCAATAAATTAATGAATAAAAAAGTAAAAGGCAAAAATCAGAACTCACTAATGTATATCCTTGAGTATTAATCTTAGCTCTTATTTGTCTCAACTGCTTCTCATACCAGGCTTTTTATTTTTATCTTGTGTTTGTTTTTTTTGGGGGGGAATGAAGCAGCTAAGGACGTCAGTTAACATTTTAGTTCTGCATCCTGTTTTTCCTCACGGAATTATCCCGTCAGGAAATATCACAATATTTGCTGAGGGATGTGCGATATATATTGTGGGAGGAAGTATACGATATTATCACGATAACGATATTTCAGCACACCCCTAATCACTAGCCTCTTCCTTCTAGCTGATGGGCCCAAAAAAAGACGGACCGTCCTCTTCCTCTGCTCTGACAATTCAATCTATGTTTGGCCTCCACATCTACTGTATATAAGAGAGGATTATCATATAACAGGAGGTTTCTTCAACTATACATGTATCTTCTGCTGACATCTGGCTATGAATAGAATCATAGGAGTTGAGACATAGAAAGGAATATTCCTTCCACACTCTGTCCTAGACCTAGTTATGGGGAAGTTGTTGAGGCATTTCCTGTAGACGGATGCTATGCTGAAAGCTAGCCGTTTCATCATGAATAGTGCCAAAGACCAAGTGCAAATTTGCTTCATTAAGGCCTACCATGGCAACAGTTTGTGGTGGGTGGGACACACCACAAAATACAAGATGCACCGTGTCGTAAATTAATGTAGATGAGAGGGAAGAGAGACGTACAGCAAGATAGGTAGAAAGCAGGCATTTGGGAGGGCAGGCAGAGAGACTGACGAGGAAATGTTTTCCTGGACTGTTTCCAAAGCAGGAGGACCTAAGCGATTTCCTCAAGCTTCTGTAGCAGTGGGGAACAAACTCTATTCCTTTGGAGGCAGGGATGATGAATGGACAGACAACATGATGAAGCAAATGGATGTGCATGTCTTCACCACTGTGTCTTTAAGCTGGAAGAAGTTGCCTCCAGAGGAACATGGAAGAGGAGAATGCCACCTACAGGTTCCTTCCATGTGCCTTGGACACACAGCTGTGTTGATAGAGGGTACAGTGTACATCTGGGGAGGCTATCCGTATTGCAGTGTCCTCTATGCATATGATGTAGACGACCACAGATGGTTCAAACCCAGGGTTTCTGGGACAGTTCCGGGGAGAGGCACAACCACTCAGCCTGTGTGTTGAAAAAGGTCATGTTCATCCATGGAGGATTAAACAAGCAGTCTCAACGCACTAATGACATGTACAAGTTGGACACCAGCACAATGATCTGGACTTTAATCAACACCAGAGAAACTCCTTTGCCTGTTTCAAGTCACACCGCCATCATCATCGGGACAAAAATGTTTGTATTTGGGTGTTGTGAGTACGACCCAGCGAAAGACGGGCTACGCAACAACATCAGAGTGTTTGACACAGAGACAAACAGCTGGATGAACACACCTTCTGCACAGCTTCTTCCAGGAGGACGATATGGGCATTCAGCATTTACCTACAATGGAGAGCTGTATATATTTGGTGGCTATAACGGTAACCAGAACTTAAATGATGTGTGGAAATTCAATCCAGAGACCTTCTCCTGGAAGAAGGTTGAGCCCAAGGGTAAAGGACCAGGTCCATTGGGTTATATGTGCTGTTGCATTGTGGGAAGACATATCATCATTTTTGGAGGATTGAAAGGAGATCACACTACCTCTAATGAGCTGTTCATATTAGACATGAGTCCTAGTCTTAAGACATTATGTAAACTATTAGTTATTCAACATGCTCTGGACCAATCAGAACTCCCACATGACATCAGGTGGGAATTGGCAGCCATGACCCAAAAATAGCATTGTGACTTCCACACTGGTGATGTCATAGCAAACATCCATATTGACAAGGCAGAAAAGATGGATCTAAAGGGACACACAACGGCGCTCATCTACAAAGGTAATCATTTTTTAAAACTATAGCATTGTGACTGCTGATATCGCCAAGGATCACATCGAGTTGCAGCTGTGAGCTCTTAGCTCTGCCATGTGTGTGTGTGTGCGCGCGCGTGTTTGTGTGCATCAACGTCGCATGATGATGCGAGCGCCTCTCACTTCACACGAGTGTGATTTTCTATGTAAGTGTAAGTGTGTATTTGTACGTCTCCAAACCCTGTTGTAATGCTTTATCAGTGTGTCCTTGACAGTGACAACCTTCGTATTGAGTTGTGTTTTCATGTGAAATGTGCGCATACCATTAGGCATGTAGGCATTCTGCAAACTGGCAATCAATCAGTCAACCGATCAATAAATCCTGAAAGGTCTATGACATGTAGGCCTGTGATTTTCAGGATTTACCGCAAAGAAGTGTTACAAAAACACTTATTTTTTTTTAATATTCTCACAGAAAACTGTTAATAATTGTTTCTGAATCCGCTACAGCAGGGGTTTTCAACCTTTTTGACACCAGGGACCACCATTTATTCAGAATTTGAGCCACGGACCACCATTTGATTACATTTTCACCCCAAAGACCAAAAACCAAAGAATTATTTTGGTTTTGTCCACAATTCACGGCTGGATTTTGCAAACAAAACAGTGTAGACTTCTTAAGTAAGTGGTGCTAATTCAGATGATGAATATTTTAACTCTTGAGAGTGTAAAAATGAAACGGGTCCATTTGGTTTCATTTTTACACTCTCAAGAGTTACATCTGGTAAATAAGCTTTCCATCATTTAGCTTGGGGACCACCTGGAATCCTCTCAAGGACCACTGGTGGTCCCCGGACCACCTGTTGAAAACCCCTGCCCTACAGGATAATACTCATGACATTGGTTATGAAGGTTTTAATTACATTACTATTATGTCGTCACCTAAACTGGCCAATCAGAATACTCGGAGTGACAACTGACGACCACAAACAGATCAGTTAACTCCACAGACTACGCACCACTGTGCACCGATCGCTTAAATTGCACCCGCTCTGCAAGTAATAAGTAATAATAAAGAGACAATATAACAAACTGGGGGTTAAAACACTTGCAGTAATGTACGCTATTATGATCGTTTAGGAGTTACTGTCCCAAATCAATAAGCCCATTGATAAAGGACCATTCCACCACTTTTGAATGTATCTTCATATTTTAGGTCTTTATATAGATGATAAACTATCACTATTTTGTTGTACTTGGTCTGTGTCTCACAGGAGGACTGTGGGCAGTGCGGATGTGTGTTTCTTGGAAACACATACTGTACCAGGGTTTTCATGTTCTCTTATTTAGGACTTTGAGCCTTTTTTGTTCTTTGTAAAGAATTTTAGTTATGTATTGTGGTTTTCTGGGCTTGGTTCTTAGTGTAGTTACCTATTTGGATTTTGTTGTCATTTTATTTACTTCATCCAAATATCTATTTTTATTGATAGGTGTATTATATGTACAGAGGACAGGGAGGCTAATGGGAGGGGCACACAGTTGCTTATTTGGGCTTATTTCTTAACACAATATTTGAATAATAGCGCAATTGCCCTACTGATACCGTCCTAATGTGAATGGCTGTTACATCACTAGCCTCTTCCTACTAGCTGAGGGGCCCGAATAAAAAACGGACCGTCCTCTTCCTCTTGGCCTGGCTCTTTGGCCTCCACATCTACTGTATAGGAGAGGATTATCACAGGAGGTTTCTTCAACTATGCCTGTATCTTCTGGTGACATCTGTCGAGTACGAATAGAATCGTAGGAGTTGAACCATAGAAAGGAATATTCCATCCATGCTCTCTGTCCTAGGCCTAGTTATAGGAAAGTTGTTGATAGCATAGCATAGCAACAGTTTGTGTTGGGTGGGATTTCACACCACAAAATACGAAATGCCCCGTGTCGAAAATGACTGTAGACGTCGAGAGGAAAGAGAGAAGCAGAAGTAGAAAGGCAGGCAAGCAGGCATTCGGTTGGGAAGAAGAGATAGACGGGGAGATGTTTTCTTGGACTGTTTCCAAAGCAGGAGGACCTAAGCGATTTCATCATGCTTCTGTAGCAGTGGGGAACAAACTCTATTCCTTTGGAGGCAGGGTTGAGGAATGGACAGACAACGACATGATGAAGCAAATGGATGTGCATGTCTTCACCACTGTGTCTTTAAGCTGGAAGAAGTTGCCTCCAGAGGAACCTGGAAGAGGAGAACGGCATCTACAGGTTCCTTCCATGTGCTATGGTCACACAGCTGTGTTGATACAGGGTACAGTGTACATCTGGGGAGGCTATCCGTATTGCAGTGTCCTCTATGCATATGATGTAGACGACCACAGATGGTTCAAACCCAGGGTTTCTGGGACAGTTCCGGGGGAGAGGTGCTTCCACTCAGCCTGTGTGTTGAAGAAGGACATGTTCATCCATGGAGGATTAAACAAGCAGTCTCAACGCACTAATGACATGTACAAGTTGGACACCAGCACAATGATCTGGACTTTAATCAACACCAGAGGAACTCCTTTACCTGTTTCATCAAGTCACACCGCCACCATCATCGGGACAAAAATGTTTGTATTTGGGGGTTGTGAGTCCTACCCAGGGAAAGACGGGGTACACAACAACATTAGAGTGTTTGACACAGAGACAAACAGCTGGATGAACACACCTTCTGCACAGCTTCTTCCAGGAGGACGATATGGGCATTCAGCATTTACCTACAATGGAGAGCTGTATATATTTGGTGGCTATAACAGTAACCAGTACTTAAATGATGTGTGGAAATTCAATCCAAAGACCTTCTCCTGGAAGAAGGTTGAGCCCAAGGGTAAAGGACCAGGTCCATTGTACTGTATGTGCTGTTGCATTGTGGGAGGACAAATCATACTTTTTGGAGGATTGAAAGGAGATTACACTACCTCTGATGAGCTGTTCATATTAGACATGAGTCCTAGTCTTAAGACGTTATGTAAACTAGCTGCTATTCAATACGCTCTGGACCAATCAGAACTCCCACATGACATCAGGTGGGAGTTGGCAGCCATGACCAAGAAATAGCATTGTGACTACGGTGATGTCATAGCAAACATCGATACCAACAAGGCTCACATCGAGTTGTGACCATGAGCTTGCAGTTCTGCCATGTGTGTGTGCACGTGCGTGCTTGTGTGTGTGTGTGTGTGTGTGTGTGTGTGTGTGTGTGTGTGTGTGTGCGTGCGTGTGTGTGCGTGCGTGTGTGTGTGTGTGTGTGTGCGCGTGTGTGTGTGTGTGATCAATGTTGCGTGATGACAGGAGCGCCCCTCACTTCACACTGATTCTTTTTTGTCTCCACCCTAAGGTGGTGACTATGTTTCGCCCCCTGTCCGTCCGTGCACACGTCCGTCTGTTCACACGTCCGTCTGTTCACACGTCCGTCTGTTCACACGCCTGTTACGCCACCCGCAGGGTGACGTAACAGCATGGTGGTGATCCGTCTATCCGTTCACACGTCTGTCTGCGCACACGTTTGTCTGTCCAGACGCCTGTTACTGTAACAGTTGCCTGCAGGGGTGAAACATACTCACCGCCAGTGACGTAACAGTCACAGGGTGAAGTATAGTCTTCACCCTGACCCAAGACGGTGGAGACCCTAGTCTTATGTACAGTAGAAGTGTGTATCTGTACGTCTCTAAATGCTCTGATGAACTGAAAAGGTGGGCCTTGTTGCAATGCTTTACCAGTGTGTCATGACAGTGACATGACAGTAATAGGCGTTGAATTAAGTTGTTGTTTTTCATGTAAAAGGTAGGCCTACCCATTCTGCAAACTGTTGTTCGATTGATTGATCGATAAATCAAACGGTCAATCAATTAAGCCTTTGAAGGGGTACCAGCCTTTTGGCATCAGTATTTCCAGAGGTCTCCTCAGCACTTTCATACAAGGGTCCATTTGGTTACCAACTCTTATCATTTAGCTGGGGGACCTTCAGGACCACTGGTTTAAAACCACTGTCTTAGAGCCAATAGGAACAGATTAAGCTTAGTAAACACACACTGTGCGCAACACCCTAAATGGTCCCCCATGCTACAATATGTTTATACTGAACACATAATGTTGCGTTGTCTTGCTCATATAAATATGAATGCAGATTTATGTGTGAATCCATATACATTCTTTATATAAGGCAGAAGTCCTTTGCAAATCAACAAGTGTGTTCATAACAACAGGCCGATGTCCTTTCTGTTGTTTTCTAGGCAGAAAATGCATATGCCACCAGGATTTCCATGTTAGTTTATTAGAGGTGACTTTTAGACTTTTGGTTTGTATTTGTTCTTCATAAAGATTTCTATGGTTTCTGTATCTGTTAGTAAGTAAGTAAGTAAGTAAGTAAGTAAGTAAGTAAGTGAGTAGGTAAACTTTATTTATATAGCACTTCTCTCAGAGAGAACTCACAAAGTGCTTTACAACAGGGTAAATTAAATTAAAACAATAAAACAATAAATGCGGAAAAGATGGTGACATGGCAAAATACATGGAAATACATGGACATCATAAAATCAAAAACAAACAAATGATAACAATAAAAATAATTTTCTGGGATTGTTTCTTAGGTCGCCTTCACACCTTAACCATTTACTGTGATTAGAACGAATCCTGCTGCATATTGTCAGAACGTGCGCCTCGTATGGCAGTGTGTGGAGTCTCATTCGGACACTAATTCTACTCCTCCCAAGGACGGTGTGTGTGTTTTTTTTTTTTTTTTTTTTTTTTTGCTTCAAAACGCAGAGGAGTGCAGATTACTGCACGTGTGAAAGCAATCGCCTTAACAAGACAGAAAGACCCCTTTTTGAGATTTTGAAGTGGATTTTCTCTGCCTGTGATGGTCTGAAAAAGTTTCCCTTCAACGACTTTTCCAACATATGGACATGAAGAGAATCTAATGAAGAGATCATAGAAGCACTTGGTGCAATATGCCCTGATCATCATATACAGTAGTTTACACAATGCATTGTACTGTATATCCGAGAATGGAGGTGATTTTGTTCCATATTGCACCTTTGCACCATGTTGCAAGTTGCATCAAGAGTTTGCACTTGTAGTGCAGTCCCAGACCAGGAATCCTGATTTTGACGGACAGACAGAGGGACGATGTGTGGTTTTGAAGACCACTTTTTTAGAATTGCTATTACAGTTAAACACAACAGAAACCAACGATTGTATATGTCAAGATCCAGAGGTCACAATAAAAATCCTAATCATTTTTACTCCACACAGGGAGAAAAAACAGACTCTGGAGGCTTGATGGTGCTTTTTTTTAGACGTGAATGCATGTTATGAGCGGCAGGGTTCTTCTGCAGCCAGCCTGCACGCACATACTGGTGTTTATCAGCGTGACATCGTCTGTTAAGGCTGTCTGTAGGTCACATACTGGTGTGTATTAGTGTGACATCATCTGTTAAGGCTGTCTGTAGCTCACATACTGGTGTTTATCATTGTGACATCATCTGTTAAGGCTGTCTGTAGGTTGGAGAACAGTTCATCCAACGTCCAAACATTGTTGGATCAGGAAGATAACCGGATTCTCACACAGGTAAACCACTGGAGGATCCATGTAAATGATGGCCCTCTAGCTGGGCTTTTTTCCACACAAAAGGGACCCACCTGCACTCAGAGCTTTTAACTTTTCTTCATATACTGTCTGCTCACAGGTACACATAACAATAGAACTTACAGTAAGCCCGGCCCTCTCCCCAGTGTCTCCCCAACCATGGGTGGGACACTTTCCAGACGCGTTCATTCATTCCAATGTAAATATCATGGACGTATGCCTGCCGTATGCAGTAGGAAAATGTGTGTGACATTTATTTATTTTTTTAAACAATGCTTTAAAACTATTGGTAGAGAGGTTTGTCTATCACATGTTATGCTTAGCAGTGGTCGGATCATAGCAGTTTGTATATGTATATGACATATAGGCCTGCGATATTGAGGATTTACAGCAAATTAAGGATTGTTTGAAAATACCAAGTAGGCTATGGCTACATTTTTGCCTGAGCAAAGCAAGTGATCCAAAATCGAACTAGATCAGTGCCCTTCGTGGCACAGGTCTCCACCAGGCCAGATCAGGTTGTGGCCTCCTGGTGGCACTATAATAGGCCAATGTGGAAAGGGTTCTATTTATCGTTATGCCTGATTAATGGGAACTGAAGAAGGTACTTTGAACCAACGAAGGGTGCTAGCACGAGCAGGTCCTTAAGATGGGGAAGGGGGTGACGTAGCAGTTGACGTAACGTCAACCCTGACCGACCTGGTCCGTGCACGGACGGACGGACACACGGACACAGGTTGTAAAATATACTCTCCACCATACTGGTGGAGACAACCAGGCCAGATCAGGTTGTGGCCTCCTGGTGGCCTACTTGTACATGAGCAGAGCGAGCTAATATGATGACATCACCTAAACCGGCCAATCGGGTGCGTCCTGGACCGTGCACGGACGGACGAACAGACAGACGTTTACTTTTACAAAGTAAATTGCAAAACCTGGTTGTGGCCTGGTCCCTAACCAAACCCACCACCAGAAGCCTTAGTTCAAACGCAACTACACACTAAAAACTGGATAGTTAGAAATAATCCGATCTGAGTTATTTTGTAACCCAAATGCCATGTTGAAAGGGACCAGCGCAACCTCTTGTTTACTTCAACACAGTTACCAATAGAAACGCAGAAGTTGAGGTAAGATAATAATCCAATTCTCTGCTTATAATGGCTCAGGGTTGTAGTCAATTTAACTTCATTTTGCCCACCCAATCCAAAAGTTGCATTGCAATGACCCAGGCTGTAGTTTCTTAACACAATTCCCGCTCTTAACATAGATCTACACTAATCAAACATAGTTCAGACCACTGCTATTGCCGCAGATCTACGGCAATCATTGCATAATAGCGCAATTGTCCTACTGATACCGTCCTAATGCAAATGGCCATTACATCACTAGTCTCTTCCTACTAGCTGAGGGGCCCAAATAAAGACGAACCGTCCTCTTCCTCTGCTCTGGCAATTAAATCTATGTTTTGCCTCTACATCTACTGTATATAAGAGAGGATTATCATATAACAAGAGGTTTCTTCAACTATGCCTGTATCTTCTGCTGACATGTGGCTATGAATAGAATCATAGAAAGGAATATTCCTTCCACACTCTGTCCTAGATCTATAGGGAAGTTGTTGAGGCATTTCATTTAGACAGATGCTATGCTGAAAGCTAGCCGTTTCGTAATGAATAGTGCCACAGACCAAGTGCAAATTTGCTTCATTAAGGCATACCATGGCAACAGTTTGTGGTGGGTGGGATTTCACACCAGAAAATACAAGATGCACTGTGTCGAAAATTAGTAGACGTCGAGTGGGAAGAGAGACACAGAACTAGATAGATAGGTAGAAAGCCAGGCAAGCAGGCATTTGGGTGGACAGACAGACTGACGGGGAAATGTTTTCTTGGACTGTTTTCAAAGCAGGAGGACCTAAGCGATTTCGTCATGCTTCTGTAGCAGTGGGGAACTATCTCTATTCCTTTGGAGGCAGTGATGATGAATGGATAAACAACGACATGATGGAAAGACAGATGGATGTGCATGTCTTCACCCCTGTGTCTTTAAGGTGGAAGAAGTTGCCTCCAGAGGAACCTGGAAGAGGAGAACGCCACCTACAGGTTCCTTCCATGTGCCGTGGACACACAGCTGTGTTGATAGAGGGTACAGTGTACGTCTGGGGAGGCTATCCGTATTGCAGCGTCCTCTATGCATATGATGTAGACGAGCACAGATGGTTCAAACCCAGGGTTTCTGGGACAGTTCCAGGGGAGAGGAGCAACCACTCAGCCTGTGTGTTGAAGAAGGACATGTTCATCCATGGAGGATACAACAAGCAGACTCAACGCACTAATGACATGTACAAGTTGGACACCAGCACAATGATCTGGACTTTAATCAACACCAGAGAAACTCCTTTGCCTGTTTCATCAAGTCACACCGCCACCATCATCGGGACAAAAATGTTTGTATTTGGGGGTTGTGAGTACAACCCAGGGAAAGACGGGGTACACAACAACATCAGAGTGTTTGACACAGAGACAAACAGCTGGATGAACACACCTCCTGCACAGCTTCTTCCAGGAAGACGATACGGGCATTCAGCATTTACCTACAATGGAGAGCTGTATATATTTGGTGGCTCTAATGGTAACCAGGACTTAAATGATGTGTGGAAATTCAATCCAGAGACCTTCTCCTGGAAGAAGGTTGAGCCCAAGGGTAAAGGACCAGGTTCATTGTGCTATATGTGCTGTTGCATTGTAGGAAGACATATCATCATTTTTGGAGGACGGAAAGGAGATTACACTACCTCTGATGAGCTGTTCATATTAGACATGAGTCCTAGTCTTAAGACGTTATGTAAACTAGTAGTTATTCGGCACGCTGTGGACCAATCAGAACTCCCACACGACATCAGGTGGGAGTTGGCAGCCATGACCAAGAAATAGCATTGAGACTACGGTGATGTTATAGCAAACATCGATACCAACAAGGCTAACATCGAGTTGTGACCATGGGCTTGCAGTTCTGCCATGTGTGTGTGCACGTGCGTGCTTGTGTGTGTGTGTGCGCGTGTGTGTGTGTGATCAATGTTGCGTGATGACAGGAGCGCCCCTCACTTCACACAGGTGTGATTCTTTTTTGTCTCCACCGTAAGGTGGTGACTATGTTTCGCCCCCTGTCCGTCCGTGCACACGTCCGTCTGTTCACACGTCCGTCTGTTCACACGCCTGTTACGCTACCTGCATGGTGACGTAACAGCATGGTGGTGATCCGTCTATCCGTTCACACGTCTGTCTGCGCACACGTTTGTCTGTCCAGACGCCTGTTACTGTAACAGTTGCCTGCAGGGGTGAAACATAGTCACCGCCAGTGACTGTGTCTTCACCCTGACCCAAGACGGTGGAGACCCTAGTCTTATGTAGAAGTGTGTACTTGTACGTTTCTAAATGCTCTGATGAACTGAAAAGGTGGGCCTTGCTGCAATGCTTTATCAGTGTGTCATGACAGTGACATGACAGTAATAGGCGTTGTATTGAGTTGTGTTTTTCATGTAAAAGGTAGGCCGACCCATTCTGCAAACTGTTGTTCGATTGATTGATCGATAAATCAAACGGTCAATCAGTTTAGCCTTTGAAAGTCGACAGCAGTATTTCCAGTGGTCTCCTTAGCACTTTCATACAAGGGTCCATTATGTTACCAACTCTTGTCATTTAGCTGGGGGACCTTCAGGACCATTGGATGAAAACCACTGTCTTAGAGCCAATAGGAACACATTAAGCTTAGTAAACACACACTGTGCGCAACACCCTAAATGGTCCCCCATGCTACAATACGTTTATACTGAACACATAATGTTGCATTGTCTGGCTCATACAAATATGAATGCAGATTTATGTGTGAATCCATATACATTCTTTATATAAGGCAGAAGTCCTTTGCAAATCAACAAGTGCGTTCATAACAACAGGCCAATGTCCTTTCTGTTGTTTTCTAGGCAGGAGATGCATATGCCACCAGGATTTCCATGTTAGTTTATTAGAGGTGACTTTGAGACTTTTGGGTTGTTTTTGTTCTTCATAAAGATTGCTATGGTTACTGTATCTGTTGGGGTTTTCTGGGATTGTTTCTTAGGTTGCCTTCACACCAGAACGATTTACTGCGATTATAACGAATCCTGCTGCGTATTGTCAGCACATGCGCCTCATATGGCAGTGTGTGGAGTCTCATTCGGACCCTAATTCTACTCCTCCCAAGGACGGTGTGTTTTTATTACGCTTCAAAACGCAGAAGAGTGCAGATTACTGCACGTGTGAATGCAAACGCCTTAACACTAGAACGACTCAGGGGTCGTGAGGACCCCTTTTTGAGATTTTGAAGTGGATTTTCTCTGCCTGTGATGATCTGAAAAGTTTCCCTTCCATGACTGTAATAATTTCTAAATATGAATTTAGAAGCGATTCTACCTTACATGACTGGTCATTTCGGGTCTGTGAACCTGTTGTCACCCTCCTGGACCGTGCACGGACGGATGGACAGACAGGGGAGTCGTGAGAAACCATTTTTCTAGCCTTATTGGTCCAATAGAGATGAACAAAGAGCAGTTTACTTTTACAAAGTAAACTGCAAAACCTGGTTGTGGCCTGGTCCCTAACCAAACCCACCACCAAAAGCCTTAGTTCAAACGCAACTACACACTAAAAACTGGGTAGTTAGAAATAATCCGAGATATTTTTTAACCCAAATGCTATGTTGAAAGGGAACAGCGCAACCTCTCGATTACCAAAAGTAACCCAGAAGTTGATTTAAATAAATAATCCAATTCTCTGCTTACAATGACCCAGGCTTGTAGTCAATTTAACCCAATGTATGCATTGATTTCATTTTCCCCACCCAATCCAAAAGTTGCATTGCAATGACCCAGGCCGTAATTTCTTGACACAATTCCCGCTCTTAATGTAGATCTACGCTAATCAAACATAGTTCAGACCGCTGCTATTGCCGCAGATCTACGGGAATTGCGGGAATAGCACAATTGTCCTACTGATACCGTACTAATGCAAATGGCCGTTAGATCACTAGCCTCTTCCTTCTAGCTGAGGGGCACAAATAAAAGATGAACCGTCCTCTTCCTCTGCTCTGACAGTTCAATCTCTATTTGGCCTCCACATCTACTGTATATGGGAGAGGATTATCATATAACAGGAGGTTTCTACACAGGCATACGCCTATGCCTGTATCTTCTTGTGACGTCTGGCAAGTGTGAATAGAATCATAGGAGTTGAGACATAGAAAGGAATATTCCATCCACACTCTCTGTCCTAGACTTATAGGGAAGTTGTTGAGGCATTTAATTTAGACGGATGCTATGCTGAAAGCTAGCCGTTTCGTCATGAATAGTGCCACAGACCAAGTGAGAATTTGCTTCATTAAGGCCTACCATGGCAACAGTTTGTGGTGGGTGGGATTTCACACCAGAAAATACAAGATGCACCGTGTCGAAAATTACTGAAGACGTCGAGATGGAAGAGAGACGCAGAACTAGATAGATAAGTAGAAAGCCGGGCAAGCAGGCATTTGGGTGGGCAGACAGACAGACTGAGAGGGAAATGTTTTCCTGGACTGTTTCCAAAGCAGGAGGACCTAAGCGATTTCGTCAAGCTTCTGTAGCAGTGGGGAAAAAACTCTATTCCTTTGGAGGCAGGAATGATGAATGGACAGACGACATGATGAAGCAAATGGATGTGCATGTCTTCACCACTGTGTCTTTAAGCTGGAAGAAATTGCCTCCAGAGGAACCTGGAAGAGGAGAACGCCACCTACAGGTTCCTTCAGTGTGCCAGGGACACTCAGCTGTGTTGATAGAGGGTACAGTGTACGTCTGGGGAGGCTATCCGTATTGCAGTGTCCTCTATGCATATGATGTAGATGACCACAGGTGGTTCAAACCCAGGGTTTCTGGGACAGTTCCAGGGGAGAGGTTTAACCACTCAGCCTGTGTGTTTAAGAAGGTCATGTTCATCCATGGAGGATACAACAAGCAGTCTCAACGCACTAATGACATGTACAAGTTTGACACCAGCACAATGATCTGGACTTTAATCAACACCAGAGGAACTCCTTTGCCTGTTTCAAGTCACACCGCCACCATCATCGGGACAAAAATGTTTTTATTTGGGTGTTATGAGTACGACCCAGGGAAAGACGGGCTACACAACAAAATCAGAGTGTTTGACACAGAGACAAACAGCTGGATGAACACACCTTCAGCACAGCTTCTTCCAGGAGGACGATACTGGCATTCAGCATTTACCTACAATGGAGAGCTGTATATATTTGGTGGCTCTAACATTAACCAGAACTTAAATGATGTGTGGAAATTCAATCCAAAGACGTTCTCCTGGAAGAAGGTTGAGCCCAAGGGTAAAGGACCAGGTGCATTGTGCTCTATGTGTTGTTGCATTGTGGGAAGACATATCATCATTTTCGGAGGAAGGAAAGGAGATTACACTACCTCTAATGAGCTGTTCATATTAGACATGAGTCCTAGTCTTAAGACAGTATGTAAACTAGCAGTTATTCAGTACGCTCTGGACCAATCAGAACTCCCACATGACATCAGGTGGGAATTGGCAGCCATGACCAAGAAATAGCATTGAGACTACGGTGATGTCATAGCAAACATCCATACCAACAAGGCTCACATCGAGTTGTGACCATGAGCTTGCAGTTCTACCATGTGTGTGTGCACGTGCGTTGCGTGTGTGTGTGTGTGTGTGTGTGTGTGTGTGTGTGTGTGTCTGTGTGTGTGTGTGTGTGTGTGTGTGTGTGTGTGTGTGTGTGTGTGTGTGCGTGTGTGATCAATGTTGCGTGATGACAGGAGCGCCCCTCACTTCACACAGCTGTGATTCTTTTTTGTCTCCACCATAAGGTGGTGACTATGTTTCGCCCCTGTCCGTCTGTGCACACGTCCGTCTGTTCAAACGTCCGTCTGTTCACATGCCTGTTACGCCACCCGCAGGGTGACGTAACAGTCACCGCCAGTGACTGTGTCTTCACCCTGACCCAAGACGGTGGAGACCCTAGTCTTATGTAGAAGTGTGTACTTGTACGTCTCTAAATGCTCTGATGAACTGAAAAGGTGGGCCTTGTTGCAATGCTTTATCAGTGTGTCATGACAGTGACATGACAGTAATAGGCGTTGTATTGAGTTGTGTTTTTCATGTAAAAGGTAGGCCGACCCATTCTGCAAACTGTTGTTCGATTGATTGATCGATAAATCAAACGGTCAATCAGTTAAGCCTTTGAAAGTCGACAGCAGTATTTCCAGAGGTCTCCTCAGCACTTTCATACAAGGGTCCATTTGGTTACCAACTCTTATCATTTAGCTGTGGGACCTTCAGGACCACTGGCTGAAAACCACTGTCTTAGAGCCAATAGGAACACATTAAGCTTAGTAAACACACACTGTGCGCAACACCCTAAATGGTCCCCCATGCTACACTATGTTTATACTGAACACATAATGTTGCGTTGTCTGGCTCATATAAATATGAATGCAGATTTATGTGTGAATCCATATACATTCTTTATATAAGGCAGAAGTCCTTTGCAAATCAACAAGTGTGTTCATAACAACATGCCGATGTCCTTTCTGTTGTTTTCTAGGCAGAAAATGCATACGCCACCAGGATTTCCATGTTAGTTTATTAGAGGTGACTTTGAGACTTTTGGTTTGTATTTGTTCTTCATAAAGATTTCTATGGTTTCTGTATCTGTTAGTAAGTAAGTAAGTAAGTAGGTAAACTTTATTTATATAGCACTTCTCTCAGAGAGAACTCACAAAGCGCTTTACAACAGGGTAAATTAAATTAAAACAATAAAACAATAAATGCGGAAAAGATGGTGACATGGCAAAATACATGGAAATACATGGAAATACATGGACAACATAAAACCAAAAACAAACAAATGATAATAATAAAAATAATTTTCTGGGATTGTTTCTTAGGTCGCCTTCACACCTTAACCATTTACTGTGATTAGAACGAATCCTGCTGCATATTGTGCTGGCAATTGTGTGGAGTCTAATTCTACTCCTCCCAAAGACGGTGTGTGTGTTTTTTTTTTTTTTTTTTTTTTTTAATTTTGCTTCAAAACGCAGAGGAGTGCAGATTACTGCATGTGTGAAAGCAATCGCCTTAACAAGACAGAAAGACTAAGGGGTCGTGAGGACCCCTTTTTGGATTTTCTCTGCCTGTGATGGTCTGAAAAAGTTTCCCTTCCACGACTTTTCTACATATGGCCTTGAAGAGAATCTAATGAAGAGATCATAGAAGCACTTGGTGCGATAAGCCCTGATCCTCATATACAGTAGTTTACACAATGCATTGTATATCCGAGAATGGAGGTGATTTTGTTCCATATTGCACCTTTGCACCATGTTGCAGATTGCATCAAGAGTTTGCACTTGTAGTGCAGTCCCAGACCAGGAATCCTGATTTTGACGGACAGACAGAAGGACGATGTGTGGTTTTGAAGACCACTTTTTTAGAATTGCTATTACAGTTAAACACAACAGAAACCAACGATTGTATATGTCAAGGTCCAGAGGTACAAATAAAAATCCTAATCATTTTTACTCCACACAGGGAGAAAAAAACAGACTCTGGAGGCTTGATGGTGCTTTTTTTTAGACGTGAATACAGTGAGAACTTATTCACTGCATGTTATGAGCGGCAGGGTTCTTCTGCAGCCAGCCTGCACGCACATACTGGTGTTTATCAGCGTGACATCGTCTGTTAAAGCTGTCTGTAGGTCACATACTGGTGTGTATTAGTGTGACATCATCTGCTAAGGCTGTCTGTAGCTCACATACTGGTGTTTATCATTGTGACATCATCTGTTAAGGCTGTCTGTAGGTTGGAGAACAGTTCATCCAACGTCCAAATATTGTTGGATCAGGAAGATAACCGGATTCTCACACAGATAAACCACTGGAGGATACATGTAAATGATGGTCCTCTAGCTGGGCTTTTTTCCACACAAAAGGGACCCACCTGCACTCAGAGCTTTTAACTTTTCTTCATATACTGTCTGCTCACAGGTACACATAACAATAGAACAGGGGTGGCCAACCTGTGGCTCGCGAGCCACATGCGGCTCTTCAGCTGGTTAAATGCGGCTCTTAAGGGGCTTCCTCATGAAGCCGTCAAAAACACTTGGCCTCATGGGGCAGTCATTCATTCCCTATACCAGTGGTTTTCAACCTTTTTTTCTACCAGGCCAACCATTTATTCAGAATTTGAGCCACAGACCACCATTTTAGCTCCATAGACCCCAAAGCTAAAGATTTCGTTTACTTGTGTCAACAATTCCAGGCTGAATTTCAGAGAAAACAAAGCAATCAAACATACAGATCAAAATGACCATTAATCTTCCACATTCTCTAGTAGTGTAGACTTGGGCTAATTCACATGATGCATATTTTAACTCTTGAGAGTGTCATATACTTTTTTGGATTGTAAACCCTCTTTCAAAATACATGTCTATATGTTTTAATAGTGTGTCTTTGCATTGCACACCTGCACACAAATGCACATGTCTTATGGCAGGAGAGGGGGAATCTATTTGCGACCGTGACGGCTGACGTGGCGGTTTTCTAACCGTTGTGACCATTTGATGTGGCTCTTTGCCGTAACACAGTGAAAAACGTGCTCTTAGTCTGTGACCAGTTGGCCACCCCTGCAATAGAATTTCGAGTAAGCCCGGCCCTCTCCCCAGTGTCTCCCCAACCATGGGTGGGACACTTTCCAGACGCGTTCATTCATTCCAATGTAAATATCATGGACGTATGCCTGCCGTATGCAGTAGGAAAATGTGTGTGACATTTATTTATTTTTTTAAACAATGCTTTAAAACTATTGGTAGAGAGGTTTGTCTATCACATGTTATGCTTAGCAGTGGTCGGATCATAGCAGTTTGTATATGTATATGACATATAGGCCTGCGATATTGAGGATTTACAGCAAATTAAGGATTGTTTGAAAATACCAAGTAGGCTATGGCTACATTTTTGCCTGAGCAAAGCAAGCGATCCAAAATCGAACTAGATCAGTGCCCTTCGTGGCACAGGTCTCCACCAGGCCAGATCAGGTTGTGGCCTCCTGGTGGCACTATAATAGGCCAATGTGAAAAGGGTGCTATTTATCGTTATGCCTGATTAATGGGAACTGAAGAAGCTACTTTGAACCAACGAAGGGTGCTAGCACTAGCAGGCCCTTAAGATGGGGAAGGGGGTGACGTAGCAGATGAGGTAACGTCAACCCTGACCGACATGGACCATGCACGGACGGACGGGCGGACACACGGACACAGGGGGTAAAACATACTCTCCACCATACTGGTGGAGACATCCAGGCCTGATAAGGTTGTGGCGTCCTGGTGGGCTACTTGTGCATGTTGATTTCATTTTCCCCACTCGATCCAAAAGTTAAGTTACAATTGACGAAAGATGTAGTTAATTTGATCCAAAGTATACGTGCAAAAGTCCAAAAGTTGACCCAGGCCGTAATTTCTTAACACAATTCCCGCTCTTAATGTAGATCTACGCTAATCAAACATAGTTCAGATCGCTGCTATTGTCGCAGATCTACGGCAATCTTTGAATAATAGCACAATTGTCCTACTGATACCGTCCTAATGCAAATGGCCATTACATCACTAGCCTCTTCCTTCTAGCTGAGGGGCCCAAATAAAGACTAACCGTCCTCTTCCTCTCCTCTCTCTGACAATTCAATCTATATTTGGCCTCCACATCTACTTTATATAAGAGAGGATTATCAGGTTTCTTCAACTATGCCTGTATCTTGTGCTGACATCTGGCTATGAATAGAATCATAGGAATTGAGACATAGAAAGGAATATTCCATCCAAGCTCTCTGTCCTAGACCTAGTTATAGGGAAGTTGTTGAGGCATTTCATTTAGACGGATGCTATGCTGAAAGCTAGCCGTTTGTCATGAATAGTGCCACAGATTTGCTTCATTAAGGCCTACCATGGCAACAGTTTGTGGTGGGTGGGACACACCAGAAAATACAAGATGCACCGTGTTGTGAATTACTGTAGATGTCGAGAGGGTAGAGAGACACAAAACTAGATAGGTAGAAAGCCAGGCAAGCAGGCATTTGGGTGGGCAGACAGACTGACGGGGAAATGTTTTCTTGGACTGTTTCCAAAGCAGGAGGACCTAAGCGATTTCATCATGCTTCTGTAGCAGTGGGGAACAAACTCTATTCCTTTGGAGGCAGTGATGATGAATGGACAGATAACGATATGATGGCACGACAGATGGACGTGCATGTCTTCACCACTATGTCCTTAAGCTGGAAGAAGTTGCCTCCAGCACAACCTGGAAGAGGAGAACGCCACCTACAGGTTCCTATCATGTGCCAGGGACACACAGCTGTGTTGATAGAGGGTACAGTGTATATTTGGGGAGGCTATCCGTATTGTAGTGTCCTCTATGCATATGATGTAGACGACCACAGATGGTTCAAACCCAGGGTTTCTGGGACAGTTCCGGGGAAGAGGTGCAACCACTCAGCCTGTGTGTTGAAGAAGGTCATGTTCATCCATGGAGGATTAAACAAGCAGCACAAACGCACTAATGACATGTACAAGTTGGACACCAGCACAATGATCTGGACTTTAATCAACACCACACCCACTCCTTTGCCTGTTTCAAGACACACCGCCACCATCATCGGGACAAAAATGTTTCTATATGGGGGTTGGGAGTACTACCCAGGGAAAGACGGGGTACACAACAACATTAGAGTGTTTGACACAGAGACAAACAGCTGGATGAACACACCTCCTGCACAGCTTCTTCCAGGAGGACGATACTGGCATTCAGCATTTACCTACAATGGAGAGCTGTATATATTTGGTGGCTATAACGGTAAACAGCACTTAAATGATGTGTGGAAATTCAATCCAAAGACCTTCTCCTGGAAGAAGGTTGAGCCCAAGGGTAAAGGACCAGGTCCATTGTACTGTATGTGCTGTTGCATTGTGGGAGGACAAATCATACTTTTTGGAGGATTGAAAGGAGATAACAATGCCTCTAATGAGCTGTTCATTTTAGACATGAGTCCTAGTCTTAAGACGTTATGTAAACTAGTAGTTATTCAGCACGCTGTGGACCAATCAGAACTCCCACATGACATCAGGTGGGAGTTTGCAGCCATGACCAAGAAATAGGATTGTGACTATGGTGATGTCATAGCAAACATCGATACCAACAAGGCTCACATTGAGTTGTGGCTGTGTGTATGTGTGTGTCATCAATGTTGCGTGATGATAGGAGTGCCCCTCACTTCACACAGTTTGTGATTCTTTTTTTATGTATTTGTACGTTTCTAGCCTGGCCTAACCTGAAATGATTTTGGCCTGGGGGGGGGTGGAGGGGGGGGGGAGGCGGGGTGTCGTGGGATCCACACGGCGGATGAGCTGATCTGATTTGATCTCACCAACGTGTCATCATCCCTGGCCCCTCCCCCTACCGCCCCTCCACTGCTGTGCCACGTCACATCATTTGGAGCCACGCCCACCCCGAAAGGTTGACTCCTCCCTCTAGGCCACTGTGGGTGACAAATTAGTCCAGGATTTCCGTTTTCGCGCAAGGCGGATGGAAATGAAAGCCTGGGTATCGAGGCTAGTACGTCTCTAAATGCTCTGATGAACTGAAAAGCTGGGCTCTGTTGCAATGCTTTATTAGTGTGTCATTGACAGTAATAGCCGTTGTATTGAGTTGTGTTTTCCATGTCAAAGTTAGGCCTACACATTCTGAAAACTTTTGTTTGATTTATTCAATCATTCAGTCAATCAATTATTCAATCAGTTAAACCTTTGAAAGTCGACAGCAGTATTTCCAGTGGTCTCCTCAGCACTTTCATATAAGGGTCCATTTGGTTACCAACTCTTATCATTTAGCTGGGAGACCTTCAGGACCACTGGTTTAAAACCACTGTCTTAGAGCCAATAGGAACACATAATGTTATAATTAGGGGTGGGACTCGATTAAATTTTTTGTTAATCTAATTAATTTGAAGCTTTGTAATTATTTAATCTCAATTAATAGCATACCAATATTTGATCCGAGAAGCATTTTTTGTGTCAATTAATACAGGTTGGTAGTTTGTGAGTTTTTCTAAAACAAAACTGTTTCCACATTGTGACGTATTATGTTGAGGGTGAAGGTTAGAGATAGTGTAATTTCGGACCAATGGAAGGACGAAAGAGTGGAGGTTCGGATCAGTGGCAGCCCTTATTGGCTTCTTGTGACATTGCGTGTACTGATACCCCTGAAATTCGTCCAATGAAAAAGGTTCTGTGGTGCAAAATCTATGCGCGATTAAAATGAGTTCCTTTAATCGCGTTATTGTTTCTGCAATTAATTAATCTCATTTAATCAGTTAAAGTCCCAGCCATAGTTATAATGTTAACACAATGTTGGCTTGTCTGTCTCGTCATATATACCATATGTGTGCAGATCCTGTGTTAATGCATATACAGTCAGTACATACTTCACATAAGGGAGAAGTCCTTTCCAAACCAACAAGTGTGCAGCGTGTTCATAACGACTGCTGACGTCCTTGAAGTGTTTTCTATGCAGGGAATGCATACAGTACCAGGGTTTCCATGTTCGCTTATTAGAGGTGAATTTTAGACTTTGTTTTTGTTCTTCATAAAGATTGATATGGTTATCAGACGTGACATCGTCTGTTAAGGCTGTCTGTAGCTCACATACTGGTGTTTATCAGAGTGACATTGTCTGTTAAGGTTGTCTGTAGGTTGGACAACAATTCACCCAAAGTCCACACACTTGTGGGATCAGGAAGACATCCGGATTCTCACCCAGATAAACCACTGGAGGATCCATGTAAATGATGGTCCTCTAGCTGGGCTTTTTTCCACACAAAAGGGATCCTCTGCCCTCAGAGCTTTTAACTTTTCTTCATATACTGTCTGCTCACAGATACACATAACAATAGAACTTACAGTAAGCCCCGCCCTATCCCCAGTGTCTCCCCAAGCATGGGTTGGACACTTTCCAGACGGGTTCATTCATTCCAATGTAAATATCATGGACGTTACACATTAAAAGCTGGTTCATTTTTGGAACCAGACCTTTAAACACAAATCCGCCAACAAGGCCTGCCGTATGCCGTATGAAAATGTGTGTGACATTTATTTTTTTAAAACAATGTTTTATCATGTAGGAAAACTGTTGGTAGAGAGGTTTGTCCATCACATGTTATGCTTAGCTGTGATCGGATCATAGCAGTTTGGGCAGGGGCTTACTGAAAGGTCTATTATGACATATAGGCCTGCGATATGGAGGATTTACAGCAAATTAAGGATTGTTTGAAAATACCAAGTAGGCTATGGCTACATTTTTGCCTGAGCAAAGCAAGCGATCCAAAATCAAATTAGATCAGTGCTTCGTGGCACAGGTCTCCACCAGGCCAGATCAGGTTGTGGCCTCCTGGTGGCACTATAATAGGCCAATGTGAAAAGGGTGCTATTTATCGTTATGCCTGATTAATGGGAACTGAAGAAGGTACTTTGAACCAACGAAGGGTGCTAGCATGAGCGGGTCCTTAAGATGGGGAAGGGGGTGACGTAGCAGTTGACATAACGTCAACCCTGACCGACCTGGAACGTGCACGGACGGACAGACACAGGGTAAAACATATCAGGCCAGATCAGGTTGTGTCCTCCTGGTGGCCTACCTGTACATGAGTGGAGCGAGCTAATATGATGACTTTACCTAAACCGCCAATCCGAAATGGAGTCGTGAGAAACCATTTTTCTAGGCTTATTGGCCCAATTGAGATGAACAAAGATCAGTTTACTTTTACAAAGCAAACTGCAAAACATGGTTGTGGCCTCGTCCCTAACCAAACCCACCACCTGAAGCCTTAGTTCAAACGCAACTACACACTAAAAACTGGATAGTTAGAAATAATCCGATCTGAGTTATTTTGTAACCCAAATGCTATGTTGAAAGGGACCAGCGCAACCTCTCAGGTACTTCAACACAGTTACCGATAGTAACCCAGAAGTTGAGTTAAATAAATAATCCAATTCTCTGCTTACAATTGTAGTCAAATTAACCTAATGTATACGTTGATTTCATTTTCCCCACTCAATCCAAAAGTTGAGTTACAATTGACTCAACTTTTGACATTCATGACTCATGACTCATGACATTAGTTATGAAGGTTTTAATTACATTACTATTATGTCGTCACCTAAACCGCCAATCAGAATACTCGGAGTGACAACTGACGACCACAAACAGATCAGTTAACTCCACAGACTACGCACCACTGTGCACCGATCGCTTAAATTGCACCTGCTCTGCAAGTAATAAGTAATAATAAAGTGACAATATAACCAAGGAAAGCGAATGCCAACTGGGGGTTAAAACACTTGCAGTAATGTACGCTATTATGATTGTTTAGGAGTTTTGGGGTTATTTTACTGTCCCAAATCAATAAGCCCATTGATAAAGGACCATTCCACCACTTTTGAATGTATCTTCATATTTTAGGTCTTCACTAATGTAGATGATAAACTATCACTATTTTGTTGTACTTGGTCTGTGTCTCACAGGAGGGCTGTGGGCAGTGCGGATGTGTGTTTCTTGGAAACACATACTGTACCAGGGTTTTCATGTTCTCCTTTTTAGGACTTTGAGCCTTTTTTGTTCTTTTTAGACAATGGCTGGTATTCTGAAAGCTGTGGTGTAGCCAGGTATGGTGTAAGTCTTCTCATTGGCTGCAGGGCAGCAAATCATGTGTGGGGCCATGCTCATTGGCTGCATGGCAGCAAATCAAGTCTGGCCTTCTGTGTATAGGCCAAAAGCCTATACCACCAGGCCTGGGCCTGGGCCTACCAAATAATTATCCATAATAATTAAAACCAGTCATCAAGAGCTTCAACTCATGATGAACAAGCCAGGGAGTACAGTAACATTTTTTAATTGGGGGTGTCGGGTGATTTCTGGACCTTTTGAATTGCAGGTTTTAATTATTCTGGGTAATTATTTGCTAAGCTCAGGCCCAGGGCTGGTGGTATAGGCTTTCGGCCTACACACAAGGCCCGAGACCTGATTTGCTGCCCTGCAGCCAATGAGAAGACTTACACCATACCTGGCTACACCACAGCTTTCAGAATACCAGCCAATGTCAGTTATGTGCTGTGGTTTTCTGGGCTTGGTTCTTAGTGTAGTTACCTATTTGGATCTCGTTGTTATTTTTATTTACTTTATCCAAATATCTACTTTTCTAGGTAGATGTATTATATGTAGAGAGGGCTTATTTCTTAACACAATATTTGAATAATAGCACAATTGCCCTACTGATACGGTCCTAATGCTGATGTTAGCATCGCAGCCTCCTTTGCTAGCTGAGGGGCCCAATCAAGAGACGAACCGGTCCAATTCCCCCCCTCTTTGGCCTCCACATCTATGTAGGAGTGTATCTTCTGGTGACATCTGTCAAACAAATAGAATCGTAGGTTGAGGCATAGATAGGAATGTTTCCACGCTTTATGTCCTAGGCTAGTTCTAAGTAGAGCTGTCAGTCATTTAAAATATTTAATCGCGATTAATCGCATGATGGCCATAGTTAATCTTCGATAAATCGCAAATTAATCGCATATTTTCATTTGTTTTAAATCTGACTTAAACACTCTGACTTTAAACACTCTTACCAAATGTAAGCAGAGACAAATACTTTGCCAGAAATGCTTATTTTATTAGTGCGCGGGGGGGGGGGGGGGGGGTCGCTGAACATGTTTTTAGCCAAAATTAAAAGGTATGACAAACATACAGTACATAGCAGGCAAAGTTATTGACTTTTTCATTAAAATTATAGGCAGCGTTGCTTTAAAGATCTGGCCCAGATTCAGACTGTGTGGGCGCCCGCCACATGTGTTATACACACCGTTGTGCAAACCGTTTATACAAACCGATTGGTCTGTACAAACAAATGTGTGGGCGCCCACACATGTGTTTATACACACCGTTGTGCAAACCGGTATACAAACGATGTCTGTACAACAAATGTTTGAGCGCCCACACATGTGTTATACACACCATCGTGCAAACGGTATACAAACGGATTTGTACAAATGGTTTGTACAGGCGCACCAAGGAAAGCCATCGTCAGTGCGTTAATCTCGCGTTAATTTTTTTTGACGCCGTTAACGCACGGCAGAGTTAACGCGAGATTAACGCGTTAACGCGGACACCTTTAATTCTAAGGTATATTTAATGACATAGTAAAATGTTAAATGGGTGGAATTTCCCTTTAATAAAACAAATGGGTTAACTGAATATTCTGGATCAATTCAACTGGCAGTTGGGTAATCTTGACCATCAAAATTAGGTTATTGATGCAAGCTAATATGTTCGGTCAAAATCAACTGGTACTTAGGTTATGTTGACCCTCATAATTGGGTTATTAATGTAACCAAATGCATTCGGTCAAATATAATAACACGCATTATTCGGTCAAATTGGACCAAAGACCCAGTTCAACCTCTACGTTTGGTTGAAATTTGACCGATGTTTAGGTTGTTTTTGACCATTGGTTTTTCTCTGTGCAGCTGTGTTGATAGAGGGTACAGTGTATATCTGGGGAGGCTATCCGTATTGCAGTGTCCTCTATGCATATGATGTAGACGACCACAGATGGTTCAAACCCAGGGTTTCTGGGACAGTTCCAGGGGAGAGGAGCAACCACTCAGCCTGTGTGTTGAAGAAGGACATGTTCATCCATGGAGGATACAACAAGCAGACTCAATGCACTAATGACATTACAAGTTGGACACCAGCACAAGATCTGGATTTAATCAACACCAGAGGAACTCCTTTGCCTGTTTCATCAAGTCACACCGCACCATCATCGGGACAAAAATGTTTGTATTCGGGGGTTGTGAGTACGACCCAGCGAAAGACTTGGTTACACAACAACATTAGAGTGTTTGACACAGAGACAAACAGCTGGATGAACACACCTTCTGCACAGCTTCTTCCAGGAGGACGATTGGGGCATTCAGCATTTACCTACAATGGAGAGCTGTACATATTTGGTGGCTTTAACGGTAACCAGTACTTAAATGATGTGTGGAATTCAATCCAAAGACCTTCTCCTGGAAGAAGGTTGAGGCCCAAGGGTAAAGGACCAGGTTCATTGGTGCTGTATGTGCTGTTGCATTGTGGGAGGACAATATTTACTTTTTGGAGGATTGAAAGGAGATGACACTACCTCTAATGAGCTGTTCATATTAGACATAAGTCTAGTCTTAAGGACATTATGTAAACTAGCAGCTATTCAGTACAATCTGGACCAATCAGAACTCCACATGACATCAGGTGGGAGTTTGCAGTCATGACCAAAAATAGCTGGAATAGCAGTGAGACTTCCACACCGGTGATGTTATAGCAAACATCGATACCAACAAGGCTCACATTGAGTTGTGGCTGTGTGTATGTGTGTGTCATCAATGTTGCGTGATGATAGGAGTGCCCCTCACTTCACAGAGTTTGTGATTCATTTATGTACAAGTGTGTTTTTGTTAATCTAATAATTTGAAGCTTTGTAATTATTTAAATCTCAATTAATAGCATGATACCAATATTTGATCCGGGAAGCATTTTTTGTGTCAATTAATACAGGTTGGTAGTGTGTGAGTGAGTTTTTCTAAAACAAAACTGTGTCCACATTGTGACGTATTATGTTGAGGGTGAAGGTTAGAGATAGTGTTAGTAATTTCGGACCAATGGAAGGACGAAAGAGTGGAGGTTCGGATCAGTGGCAGCCCTTATTGGCTTCTTGTGACATTGCGTCTACTGGTACCCCTGAAATTCGTTCAGTGAAAAAGGTTCTGTGGTGCAAAATCTATGCGCGATTAAAATGAGTTAATTTCTTTTAATCGCGTTATTGTTTCTGCAATTAATTAATTATTTAATCAGTTAAAAGTCCCAGCCATAGTTATAATGTTAACACAATGTTGGCTTGTCTGTCTCGTCATATATTCTGTATGCGTGCAGATCTTGTGTTAATCCATATACAGTCAGTACATACTTCACATAAGGGAGAAGTCCTTTGCAAACCAACAAGTGTGCAGCGTTTGTGTTCATAATGAATGCTGACGTCCTTGAAGTGTTTTCTATGCAGGGAATGCATACAGTACCAGGGTTTCCATGTTCGCTTATTAGAGGTGAATTTGAGACTTTGTTTGTTTTTGTTCTTCATAAAGATTGATATGGTTATCAGACGTTACATCGTCTGTTAAGGCTGTCTGTCTGTGCTCACATACTGGTGTTTATCAGAGTGACATCATCTGTTAAGGCTGTCTGTAGGTTGGACAACAATTCACCCAACGTTCACACACTTTGTGGGATCAGGAAGACATCCGGATCTCACCCAGAATAAACCACTGGAGGATCCATATGTAAATGATGGTCCTCTAGCTGGGCTTTTTTTCCACACAAAGGGGGATCCTCTGCCCTCAGAACTTTTAACTTTTCCTTCATATACTGTCTGCTCACAGATACACATTACTATAGAAACTTATAGTAAGCCCCGCCCTCTCCCCTGTGTCTCCCCAAGCATGGGTTGGACACTTTCCAGGACGCGTTCATTCATTCCAATGTAGATATCATGGACGCTACACATTAAAAGCTGGTTGGAACCAGACGTTTAAACACTCTTGCAAATCCGCCAACAAGGCCTTGCCGTATGCAGTACGAAAATGTGTGTGACTATTTTTTTTTTTTTTTTTAAACAATGCTTAAAAACTATTGGTAGAGAGGTTTGTCTATCACATGTTATGCTAAGCTGTTTGCTAGCTGGTTGTTTAGCTTAGCAGTTGGGCAGGGGCTTACTAAAGGTCTATTATGAAATATAGGCCTGCGATATTGAGGATTAACAGCAAATTAAGGGTTGCTCTAAAAATACCAAGTAGGCCATGGCCGCATTTTTTGCATGAGCTGAGCGAGCGATCCAAAATCAAACTAGATCAGTGCATTTCGTTGGCACAGGTCTCCACCAGGCCAGATCAGGATGTTTGGCTCCTTGTGGCACTATAATAAGCCAATGTGAAAAAGGATGCTATTCATAGTTATGCCTGATGATGGGAATGAGAAGGTACTTTGAACCCAACGATAAGGGGCTAGCACGAGTGGGGTCCTTAAGATGGGGAAGGGTGGTAGTGACGTATTAGTTGGACGTATGGTCAACCCTGACCGACCTGGACCATGCACGGACGGTCGAACACACAGACACAGGTTGTAAAAATATACTCTCCACCCATTACTGGTGCGAGACAACCAGGCCAGATCAGGTTGTGGCCTCCTGGTGGGCCTACTTGTAATAAGAGAGCGAGCTAATATGATGACATACCTAAAACCGGCCAATCGGTGTGCGGCCTGGACCGTGCACGCCGGACGAACAGACAGACGTTTACTTTTACAAAGTAAATTGCAAAAACTGGTTGTGGCCTGGTCCCTAACCAAACCCACCACAGAAGCCTTAGTTCAAACGCCACCACTACACACTAAAAATGGATAGTTAGATATAATCCGATCTGAGTTTTTTTTGTAACCCAAACATGCTATGTTGAGGGACAGCGCAAACCTCTTGTTTACTTCAACACAGTTACCAATAGTAACCCAGAAGTTGAGGTAAGATAATAATCCTTAATTCTCTGCTTATAATGACCCAGGGTTGTAGTCAATTTAACTTCATTTTGCCACCCAATCCAAAAGTTGCATTGCAATGACCAGGCCGTAGTTTCTTAACACAATTCCCGCTCTTAACATAGATCTACACTAATCAAACTAGTTCGACCACTGCTATTGCCGCAGATCTACGGCAATCATTGCATAATAGCGCAATGTCCTACTGATACCGTCCTAATGCAAATGGCCATTGCATCACTAGCCTCTTCCTTCTAGCTGAAGGGCCCAAATAAAGACGAACCGTCCTCTCCTCTGCTCTGACAATTAAATCTATGTTTTGCCTCCACATCTACAGTATATATGAGAGGATTATCATATAACAAGAGGTTTCTTCAACTATGCCTGTATTTCTTGCTGACATGTGGCTATGGATAGAATCATAGGAATTGAGACATAGAAAGGAATATTCCTTCCACACTCTGTCCTAGATCTATAGGGAAGTTGTTGAGGCATTTCATTTAGACGGATGCTATGCTAAAAGCTAGCCGTTTCGTAATGAATAGTGCCACAGACCAAGTGCAAATTTGCTTCATTAAGGCATACCATGGCAACAGTTTGTGGTGGGTGGGATTTCACACCAGAAAATACAAGATGCACTGTGTCGAAAATTAGTAGACGTCGAGTGGGAAGAGAGACACAGAACTAGATAGATAGGTAGAAAGCCAGGCAAAGCAGGCATTTGGGTGGACAGACAGACTGACGGGGAAATGTTTTCTTGGACTGTTTCAAAGCAGAGGACCTAAGCGATTTCGTCATGCTTCTGTAGCAGTGGGGAACTATCTCTATTCCTTTGGAGGCAGTGATGATGAATGGACAGACAACGACATGAAGCAAATGGATGTGCATGTCTTCACCCCTGTGTCTTTAAGGTGGAAGAAGTTGCCTCCAGAGGAACCTGGAAGAGGAGAACGCCACCTACAGGTTCCTTTCCATGTGCAATGGACACACAGCTGTGTTGATAGAGGGTACAGTGTATATCTGGGGAGGCTATCCGTATTGCAGTGTCCTCTATGCATATGATGTAGACGACCACAGATGGTTCAAACCCAGTGTTTCTGGGACAGTTCCAGGGGAGAGGTGCAACCACTCAGCCTGTGTGTTGAAGAAGGTCATGTTCATCCATGGAGGATCCAACAATCAGACTCAACGCACTAATGACATGTACAAGTTGGACACCAGCACAATGATCTGGACTTTAATCAACACCAGAGGAACTCCTTTACCTGTTTCATCAAGTCACACCGCCACCATCATTGGGACAAAAATGTTTGTATTTGGGGGTTGTGAGTACGACCAGCGAAAGACGGGGTACACAACAACATTAGAGTGTTTGACACAGAGACAAACAGCTGGATGAACACACCTTCTGCACAGCTTCTTCCAGGAGGACGATTGGGGCATTCAGCATTTACCTACAATGGAGAGCTGTACATATTTGGTGGCTGTAACATTAACCAGGACTTAAATGATGTGTGGAAATTCAATCCAAAGACCTTCTCCTGGAAGAAGGTTGAGCCCAAGGGTAAAGGACCAGGTCCATTGTGCTGTATGTGCTGTTGCATTGTGGGAGGACAAATCATACTTTTTGGAGGATTGAAAGGAGATCACACTACCTCTATGAGCTGTTCATATTAGACATAAGTCCTAGTCTTAAGACATTATGTAAACTAGCAGCTATTCAGTAACAATCTGGACCAATCAGAACTCCCACATGACATCAGGTGGGAGTTTGCAGTCATGACCAAAAATAGCTGGAATAGCAGTGAGACTTCCACACCGGTGATGTTATAGCAAACATCGATACCAACAAGGCTCACATTGAGTTGTGGCTGTGTGTATGTGTGTGTCATCAATGTTGCGTGATGATAGGAATGCCCCTCACTTCACAGAGTTTGTGATTCATTTATGTACAAGTGTGTTTTTGTTAATCTAATTAATTTGAAGCTTTGTAATTATTTAATCTCAATTAATAGCATACCAATATTTGATCCGGGAAGCATTTTTTGTGTCAATTAATACAGGTTGGTAGTGTGTGAGTGAGTTTTTCTAAAACAAAACTGTGTCCACATTGTGACGTATTATGTTGAGGGTGAAGGTTAGAGATAGTGTTAGTAATTTCGGACCAATGGAAGGACGAAAGAGTGGAGGTTCGGATCAGTGGCAGCCCTTATTGGCTTCTTGTGACATTGCGTCTACTGGTACCCCTGAAATTCGTTCAGTGAAAAAGGTTCTGTGGTGGCAAAATCTATGCGCGATTAAAAATGAGTTAATTTCTTTAATCGCGTTATTGTTTCTGCAATTAATTATCTCATTTAATCAGTTAAAAGTCCCAGCCATAGTTATAATGTTAACACAATGTTGGCTGTCTGTCTCGTCATATATACTGTATGCGTGCAGATCTTGTGTTAATCCATATACAGTCAGTACATACTTCACATAAGGGAGAAGTCCTTTCCAAACCAACAAGTGTGCAGCGTGTTCATAACGACTGCTGACGTCCTTGATGTGTTTTCTATGCAGGGAATGCATACAGTACCAGGGTTTCCATGTTCGCTTATTAGAGGTGAATTTGAGACTTTTTTGTTTGTTTTTGTTCTTCATAAAGATTGATATGGTTATCAGACGTGACATCGTCTGTTAAGGCTGTCTGTAGCTCACATACTGGTGTTTATCAGAGTGACATCATCTGTTAAGGCTGTCTGTAGGTTGGACAACAATTCACCCAACGTTCACACACTTTGTGGGATCAGGAAGACATCCGGATTCTCACCCAGATAAACCACTGGAGGATCCATGTAAATGATGGTCCTCTAGCTGGGCTTTTTTCCACACAAAGGGGATCCTCTGCCCTCAGAGCTTTTAACTTTTCTTCATATACTGTCTGCTCACAGATACACATTACTATAGAACTTACAGTAAGCCCCGCCCTCTCCCCAGTGTCTCCCCAACCATGGGTTGGACACTTTCCAGACGCGTTCATTCATTCCAATGTAGATATCATGGACGCTACACATTAAAAGCTGGTTGGAACCAGACGTTTAAACACTCTTGCAAATCCGCCAACAAGGCCTGCCGTATGCAGTACGAAAATGTGTGTGACATTTTTTTTTTTTTTTTTTTAAACAATGCTTTAAAACTATTGGTAGAGAGGTTTGTCTATCACATGTTATGCTTAGCTGTTTGCTAGCTGGTTGTTTAGCTTAGCAGTTTGGGCAGGGGCTTACTAAAAGGTCTATTATGACATATAGGCCTGCGATATTGAGGATTAACAGCAAATTAAGGGTTGCTCTAAAATACCAAGTAGGCCATGGCCGCATTTTTGCATGAGCTGAGCGAGCGATCCAAAATCAAACTAGATCAGTGCATTTCGTGGCACAGGTCTCCACCAGGCCAGATCAGGATGTGGCCTCCTTGTGGCACTATAATAAGCCAATGTGAAAAGGATGCTATTCATAGTTATGCCTGATTGATGGGAACTGAAGAAGGTACTTTGAACCAACGAAGGGTGCTAGCACGAGTGGGTCCTTAAGATGGGGAAGGGAGTGACGTATTAGTTGACGTAAGGTCAACCCTGACCGACCTGGACCATGCACGGACGGACGAACACACAGACACAGGTTGTAAAATATACTCTCCACCATACTGGTGGAGACAACCAGGCCAGATCAGGTTGTGGCCTCCTGGTGGCCTACTTGTACATAAGCAGAGCGAGCTAATATGATGACATCACCTAAAACGGCCAATCGGGTGCGGCCTGGACCGTGCACGGACGGACGAACAGACAGACGTTTACTTT
This sequence comes from Benthosema pterotum, assembly GCA_039105355.1. NCBI lineage: Eukaryota > Metazoa > Chordata > Actinopteri > Myctophiformes > Myctophidae > Benthosema > Benthosema pterotum. The sequence goes on along the minus strand of CM076982.1, from coordinate 44,570,481 downwards.
TACAAAGTAAATTGCAAAACCTGGTTGTGGCCTGGTCCCTAACCAAACCCACCACCAGAAGCCTTAGTTCAAACGCAACTACACACTAAAAACTGGATAGTTAGAAATAATCCGATCTGAGTTATTTTGTAACCCAAATGCTATGTTGAAAGGGACCAGCGCAACCTCTTTGTTTACTTCAACACAGTTACCAATAGTAACCCAGAAGTTGAGGTAAGATATATCCAATTCTCTGCTTATAATGACCCAGGGTTGTAGTCAATTTAACTTCATTTTGCCCACCCAATCCAAAAGTTGCATTGCAATGACCCAGGCCGTAGTTTCTTAACACAATTCCCGCTCTTAACATAGATCTACACTAATCAAACATAGTTCAGACCACTGCTATTGCCGCAGATCTACGGCAATCATTGCATAATAGCGCAATTGTCCTACTGATACCGTCCTAATGCAAATGGCCATTGCATCACTAGCCTCTTCCTTCTAGCTGAAGGGGCCCAAATAAAGACGAACCGTCCTCTTCCTCTGCTCTGACAATTAAATCTATGTTTTGCCTCCACATCTACAGTATATAAGAGGGGATTATCATATACCAAGAGGTTTCTTCAACTATCCCTGTATCTTCTGCTGATATGTGTCTATGAATAGAAGCATAGGAATTGAGACATAGAAAGGAATATTCCTTCCACACTCTGTCCTATCTATAGGGAATTTGTTGAGGCATTTCATTTAGACGGATGCTATGCTGAAAGCTAGCCGTTTCGTAATGAAGTGCCACAGACCAAGTGCAAATTGGCTTCATTAAGGCATACCATAGCAACAGTTTGTGGTGGGTGGGATTTCACACCAGAAAATACAAGATGCACTGTGTCGAAAATTAGTAGACGTCGAGTGGGAAGAGAGACACAGAACTAGATAGATAGGTAGAAAGCCAGGCAAGCAGGCATTTGGGTGGACAGACAGACTGACGGGGAAATGTTTTCTTGGACTGTTTTCAAAGCAGGAGGACCTAAGCGATTTCGTCATGCTTCTGTAGCAGTGGGGAACTATCTCTATTCCTTTGGAGGCAGTGATGATGAATGGACAGACAACGACATGAAGCAAATGGATGTGCATGTCTTCACCCCTGTGTCTTTAAGGTGGAAGAAGTTGCCTCCAGAGGAACCTGGAAGAGGAGAACGCCACCTACAGGTCCCTTCCATGTGCAATGGACACACAGCTGTGTTGATAGAGGGTACAGTGTATATCTGGGGAGGCTATCCGTATTGCACTGTCCTCTATGCATATGATGTAGACGACCACAGATGGTTCAAACCCAGGGTTTCTGGGACAGTTCCAGGGGAGAGGAGCAACCACTCAGCCTGTGTGTTGAAGAAGGACATGTTCATCCATGGAGGATCCAACAATCAGACTCAACGCACTAATGACATGTACAAGTTGGACACCAGCACAATGATCTGGACTTTAATCAACACCAGAGGAACTCCTTTACCTGTTTCATCAAGTCACACCGCCACCATCATTGGGACAAAAATGTTTGTATTTGGGGGTTGTGAGTACGACCCAGCGAAAGACGGGTACACAACAACATTAGAGTGTTTGACACAGAGACAAACAGCTGGATGAACACACCTTCTGCACAGCTTCTTCCAGGAGGACGATTGGGGCATTCAGCATTTACCTACAATGGAGAGCTGTACATATTTGGTGGCTGTAACATTAACCAGGACTTAAATGATGTGTGGAAATTCAATCCAAAGACCTTCTCCTGGAAGAAGGTTGAGCCCAAGGGTAAAGGACCAGGTCCATTGTGCTGTATGTGCTGTTGCATTGTGGGAGGACAAATCATACTTTTTGGAGGATTGAAAGGAGATCACACTACCTCTATGAGCTGTTCATATTAGACATGAGTCCTAGTCTTAAGACATTATGTAAACTAGCAGCTATTCAGTACACTCTGGACCAATCAGAACTCCCACATGACATCAGGTGGGAGTTTGCAGCCATGACCAAAAATTGCTGGAATAGCATTGAGACTTCCACACCGGTGATGTTATAGCAAACATCGATACCAACAAGGCTCACATTGAGTTGTGGCTGTGTGTATGTGTGTGTCATCAATGTTGCGTGATGATAGGAATGCCCCTCACTTCACAGAGTTTGTGATTCATTTATGTACAAGTGTGTTTTTGTTAATCTAATTAATTTGAAGCTTTGTAATTATTTAATCTCAATTAATAGCATACCAATATTTGATCCGGGAAGCATTTTTTGTGTCAATTAATACAGGTTGGTAGTGTGTGAGTGAGTTTTTCTAAAACAAAACTGTGTCCACATTGTGACGTATTATGTTGAGGGTGAAGGTTAGAAATAGTGTTAGTAATTTCGGACCAATGGAAGGACGAAAGAGTGGAGGTTCGGATCAGTGGCAGCCCTTATTGGCTTCTTGTGACATTGCGTGTACTGGTACCCCTGAAATTCGTTCAGTGAAAAAGGTTCTGTGGTGCAAAATCTATGCGCGATTAAAATGAGTTAATTTCTTTAATCGCGTTATTGTTTCTGCAATTAATTAATCTCATTTAATCAGTTAAAAGTCCCAGCCATAGTTATAATGTTAACACAATGTTGGCTTGTCTGTCTCGTCATATATACTGTATGTGTGCAGATCCTGTGTTAATGCATATACAGTCAGTACATACTTCACATAAGGGAGAAGTCCTTTCCAAACCAACAAGTGTGCAGCGTGTTCATAACGACTGCTGACGTCCTTGATGTGTTTTCTATGCAGGGAATGCATACAGTAGCAGGGTTTCCATGTTCGCTTATTAGAGGTGAATTTGAGACTTTGTTTGTTTTTGTTCTTCATAAAGATTGATATGGTTATCAGACGTGACATCGTCTGTTAAGGCTGTCTGTAGCTCACATACTGGTGTTTATCAGAGTGACATCATCTGTTAAGGCTTTCTGTAGGTTGGACAACAATTCACCCAACGTTCACACACTTTGTGGGATCAGGAAGACATCCGGATTCTCACCCAGATAAACCACTGGAGGATCCATGTAAATGATGGTCTCTAGCTGGGCTTTTTTCCACACAAAAGGGGATCTCTCTGCCCTCAGAACTTTTAACTTTTCTTCATATACTGTCTGCTCACAGATACACATTACTATAGAACTTATAGTAAGCCCCGCCCTCTCCCCAGTGTTCCCCAAGCATGGGTTGGACACTTTCCAGACGCGTTCATTCATTCCAATGTAGATATCATGGACGCTACACATTAAAAGCTGGTTGGAACCAGACGTTTAAACACTCTTGCAAATCCGCCAACAAGGCCTGCCGTATGCAGTACGAAAATGTGTGTGACATTTTTTTTTTTTTTTTTTTAAACAATGCTTTAAAACTATTGGTAGAGAGGTTTGTCTATCACATGTTATGCTTAGCTGTTTGCTAGCTGGTTGTTTAGCTTAGCAGTTTGGGCAGGGGCTTACTAAAAGGTCTATTATGAATATAGGCCTGCGATATTGAGGATTTAACAGCAAATTAAGGGTTGCTCTAAAATACCAAGTAGGCCATGGCCGCATTTTTGCATGAGCTGAGCGAGCGATCCAAAATCAAACTAGATCAGTGCATTTCGTGGCAAGGTCTCCACCAGGCCAGATCAGGATGTGGCCTCCTTGTGGCACTATAATAAGCCAATGTGAAAAGGATGCTATTCATAGTTATGCCTGATTGATGGGAACTGAAGAAGGTACTTTGAACCAACGAAGGGTGCTAGCACGAGTGGGTCCTTAAGATGGGGAAGGGCAGTGGACGTATTAGTTGACGTAAGGTCAACACTGACCGACCTGGACCATGCACGGAACGGACGAAACACACAGACACAGGTTGTAAAATATACTCTCCACCATACTGGTGAGAGACAACCAGGCCAGATCAGGTTGTGGCCTCCTGGTGGCCTACTTGTACATAAGCAGAGCGAGCTAATATGATGACATCACCTAAACCGGCCAATCGGGTGCGGCCTGGACCGTGCACGGACGGACGAACAGACAGACGTTTACTTTTACAAAGTAAATTGCAAAACCTGGTTGTGGCCTGGTCCCTAACCAAAACCACCACCAGAAGCCTTAGTTCAAAACGCCCCACTACACACTAAAAACTGGATAGTTAGAAATAATCCGATCTGAGTTATTTTGTAACCCAAATGCTATGTTGAAAGGGACCAGCGCAACCTCTTGTTTACTTCAACACAGTTACCAATAGTAACCCAGAAGTTGAGGTAAGATAATAATCCAATTCTCTGCTTATAATGACCCAGGGTTGTAGTCAATTTAACTTCATTTTGCCCACCCAATCCAAAAGTTGCATTGCAATGACCCAGGCCGTAGTTTCTTAACACAATTCCGCTCTTAACATAGATCTACACTAATCAAACATAGTTCAGACCACTGCTATTGCCGCAGATCTACGGCAATCATTGCATAATAGCGCAATTGTCCTACTGATACCGTCCTAATGCAAATGGCCATTGCATCACTAGCCTCTTCCTTCTAGCTGAAGGGCCCAATAAAGACGAACCGCCGTCCTCTTCCTCTGCTCTGACAATTTAAATCTATGTTTTGCCTCCACATCTACAGTATATAAGAGAGGATTATCATATAACAAGAGGTTTCTTCAACTATGCCTGTATCTTCTGCTGACATGTGGCTATGGATAGGAATCATAGGAATTGAGACATAGAAAGGAATATTCCTTCCACACTCTGTCCTAGATCTATAGGGAAAGTTGTTGAGGCATTTCATTTAGACGGATGCTATGCTAAAAGCTAGCCGTTTCGTAATGAATAGTGCCACAGACCAAGTGCAAATTTGCTTCATTAAGGCATACCATGGCAACACAGTTTGTGGTGGGTGGGATTTCACACCAGAAAATACAAGATGCACTGTGTCGAAAATTAGTAGACGTCGAGTGGGAAGAGGACACAGAACTAGATAGATAGGTAGAAAGCCAGGCAAGCAGGCATTTGGGTGGACAGGAACAGACAGGACTGACGGGGAAATGTTTTCTTGGACTGTTTTCAAAGCAGGAGGACCTAAGCGATTTCGTCATGCTTCTGTAGCAGTGGGGAACTATTCTCTATTCCTTTGGAGGCAGTGATGATGAATGGACAGACAACGACATGAAGCAAATGGATGTGCATGTCTTCACCCCTGTGTCTTTAAGGTGGAAGGAAGTTGCCTCCAGAGGAACCTGGAAGAGGGAGAACGCCACCTACAGGTTCCTTCCATGTGCAATGGACACACAAGCTGTGTTGATAGAGGGTACAGTGTATATCTGGGGAGGCTATCCGTATTGCAGTGTCCTCTATGCATATGATGTAGACGACCACAGATGGTTCAAAAACCCAGTGTTTCTGGGACAGTTCCAGGGGAGGTGCAACCACTCAGCCTGTGTGTTGAAGAAGGTCATGTTCATCCATGGAGGATCCAACAATCAGACTCAACGCACTAATGCATGTACAAGTTGGACACCAGCACAATGATCTGGACTTTAATCAACACCAGAGGAAACTCCTTTTCCTGTTTTCATCAAGTCACACCGCCACCATCATTGGGACAAAAAAATGTTTGTATTTGGGCTTGTGAGTACGACCCAGCGAAAGACGGGG